>BTPG01000003.1:145705027-145915027 GCA_036245525.1 Semisulcospira habei
CACACAAAGTATAGCAAGACTGAAATTGTACCGTGAAGTTCTAGTTTTGTCACCATTTTCTCAAGCTTATGAAGCGGAAGTGAAACTCATATCATGTAAAATATAAAATTACGTAAAAACTAAAACTTACGTCATGACAAATTACGTTTGACAAACCAATGACGCGTATGTCCTGCGCCCCTTACAGAGCCCACTGGCGCATTGGCAGATCTGCGAGACTTTCAATAGGAGATAATTCAACATCAGAATCAGGTCAAAGACAAAAGGTAGAGACACTTGACAGCGAGGGCAGCTCTCATATAGAAGGGACTTTGTGGGTTATGGCTCATCCCATCTTGTTATTATTCTCAAATCCTCCACTAGAAAATGCGTGAATTTAACCCATTCAGTACCGAGAACAATGATTCAAACACCACCCACAAGCAAGAGGTATATATCCTCATAACCCCCGCAGTTGCGGGGGCTCATGAGGGTCTATGCCTCTTGCTAACACCACTTTGAATCCATGTTTCTGTGACAATTTTCTTAAAAATTAACAATGATTGCAGAAACAGTCTGCGTCAGCCGGCACTGACTGGGTTAACTCTTTCGAGAACAACCTTATGCAATTAGTTGCCTCTCCTACCCGCATAACATCTACAACTGCAACGTGTATTGACCTTATTTTAGTTCCTAGCAGGGAATTAGTCTCATGTGTTGATGTTCTACCTCCCATGTGTAGTGACCATTCTGTTCCTATTATTAAGCTTAAAGGCCATATGTGTCTAAATGTACGATTTAAACGAACAATATTCAATTATGTCAAGCTTGACAGGGAAACATTTGCTCGAGAACTCGCTAGAATTGACTGGATAGCCATAGCAACTATTCCGTCTATTGAATCTGCTGCCAAGACATTTGGTGATACACTCCTAGATACTGCCAAGAAATGTATGCCAGTCAAAACTATAATAGTCCAACAACGAGATGCTCCATGGTACAACGAGCAGTTAGCTAAAATTAAAAAAAATAAGGATAACCTCCATAGGAAGGCCAAAAATACTAACTCAGAAGCTGACTGGAAACTCTTTCGTCATGCTCGTAATACTTACACAGATGCAATACGCAAAAGACAGAAAGAGTACATGTTAGAGTTAGACAATCGTATCTCTTGTAATAGAAACTTCGGAACTTAAGAACTGGTGGAAACTAGTCAAGTCGTTTATGTCAAAAAAGGGATTCACGATAGAGGATATACCCCTATCGAGGAAAGCGGTAAACTTTATTACTCTAACGAGGAGAAGGCAACGGCGTTTAATAATCACTTTTAATCTATGGTAGAAGGCAACAACGATCCAGTACCTGACATGCAATATGTACCTACATCAATCTCCCATATATATCTTAGTCATGCAGAGATATTTAATGTTATAAATAATCTAGAGCCAAATAAGGCCGTAGGTCCTGATCTTATACACAATACGTCGGGCTGAATGAGTTAAGTTAACCCCTGGACTGCTACTGACGTTACCGCACGGAGAAAAAGACGCGTAACTACGTGTCTTTTCCGCCCAGTGGTATCGTCAGCAGCAGTCAAAAGGTTACTGAAAGAAAAATTCAGTTATCAATGCTTGTATTATTACCGTTACTAAATTACTGGATGCCGCAATCGTGCTATTTCACGCCCATATGGCTTTGGAAACGAAACAGGTGTTTCTATTCTTGCTAAATTCAACACTGTGAAGTTCAAAATGACGTCTGATCAACAGCTATCGGCGTGATCTTTTACGCCGATCGTGTGCGAGAACCAAACAAAACCATCCACCATCTTTTGTTGTGCAGTATTTGAAATCAGTCTTCTATTGACCGCAAGATAGAGGAGAACGCTTTCGCAGTTTCATTCTGTTTGGAATCAATTGACCGTAAGAATGAGGAAAAGCACCCATTGTCTGCGTCTGTTTGAAATCTGCTGATCGCGATGCCATCGCGGCCATCAGTAGATGATTTCAAACAAGGCGCAAGCGAAAGTCGTTTTTCCTCGTCAGCATAACAAAGCGCCCTCTACTGAATGGTTGTACAACTGGCCGCAACATCGAGGAAGAAATCAACCTGCGGTCACGGTCTCTTTCAAATCTTTGGACCACAATGTAGAGTTCACAAATACCCCACAATCAATGGCCCGCTACTGACTGCCCGTAATACCCCACAATCAATGGCCCGCTACTGACTGCCCGTATTTGATATCTATTGACCCCAATTCAGAGGAGTGCTGATCGTGTTAGCAACATGCAGTGAATAGGTGACAACAGATACAAACACCTGACTGAGTAGACAGAGACACTTGCGCCAATACACGTGTACTGAAATGAGGTACGAATGTGCGTGGGGTGGTGTGGGGCCGGAAGGGGAAGGAGTCACAGGTCACATAATAAATGCATGATCATTGATCAATCATTCTATTCATTCTGTGACGTGTCAAGTCAATGATTAACTCGTTCGCGGAAAGCCGCATCCGGATGCGCGGCCTAAGCCGCGCATCCGGATGCGGCTGGCAGCGAATGAGTTAATGCACTTGAGTGCATGTAAGCCTGCCATGGTTTGTCAATGCACGTAGGGTCTAACCATTAACATCCTTGTGCTTGTAACCACCGGTACTGTTGTCAGTATCCGGGGAGGGGACTGCATGCACTAGGGGGTTAAAACCTGTACGTGTATATCATCATCATCTTCTTCATTTTAATGTCCCTCTGGCACTAAGAGTGATCGGGGAATGTGTATATATATATATATATATATATATATATATATATATATATATATATATATATATATATATATATATATATATATATATATATATATATATATATATATATAGTCGTTAGAATTAACCCCTTCATTCCCGGTGGCCACAAGATGAAATCACTGTAAATTCCCCGATCATTGTAACCCAGTCATACACAGAACACAGATACAAATTATGGGGGTTCATGAGGTTTATTCAGTGCCTTTTGCAGTTGGGTAGTGTTCGATTTTTCTTGGCAGTGCAAATAAAAGGAAAAGCTAAGACGACCAAACTGGTCACAACTTGATGTCCGGTTTAGACATGTGACTGTCCTATTCGGGGGAGGGGGGGGGGGGTCGCTTGGGACAGACGGTTGCTTTAGGAACGTTCTCGAGAGTCAAGTTGGAAGGTGTGCGGGTCTGGAACTTTGGTCCTTAGTACGCATCTAGGGCCGTAAGATCGAAAATCACAAACCAACACCCACTTTTCCTGTACGTTCCCTCCCCCAATAGCAAAACGTCTTCGGGCCCGCGACTCACGGCCGCAGTGGGCCCGCGCATCAGTGTTCGTGCGCGGGCCCACTGCGGCCGTCGCGGGCCAAAGGACCCTTGCTTACTGGGTTACGGCCCCTCCCTCAACAACAACAAAAATCCTCCCCCCCCCCCTCCCCCTCTTCATTCCCTCCCCCCCCCCCCAATACCCCACCCTATGAAAAAGATTTTCCTACGCCACTGCAGTGCGCAGTATTTACTTCATTTAGTCAGCGTACATCACGCCATTGTCTTGTCTACAGTGACAACAGAACAAAACAATTACTGCGCACTGACACGTCGTGGACGTGGACTTGCTGTCTGTTGCCTTCACAGGGCAGTGGGGGTCTGTACCCAGGACGCAAAAGTCTATCGGGCCGAAGTCGGCCGCAGTGGGCCCGCGCACGACTGTGCGGGGGTGGGTGGGGCCGATTGACTTTTGCGTCCTGGGTACACTGCCCGATATACACCGGGCTCGATATTATCCTTAGCAAACGAGGCATGTCATGTTATTGTGTAGTGTCATATTTCTGTTGAACAGTAGTCCCATGGTCCTTCCGTTAACCTGTTCGTTGCCGAGAGAAACTGCCACCACCAAACTGCAAGAGGTGTAGATCCTCATGAGCCCCCGCAGCTGCGGGGGCTCATGAGGATCTATGCCACTTGCTGCAAACACTTCGTATCCATGTTCATTATTTTCACGACAGGGGATCTTTGATGTTGAATTTACGATAAAAAAATATTTTATTTATTTATTTATTTTTATTTTTTATTTTATTTATTTATTAATATTATTATTTTTTATTTTTTTTAAATGTATTTATTTATTTATTTATTTATTTTATTTATTTATTATTATTTTTTTATTATTATTATTATTATTATTTATGTATTTATTTATTTATTTATTTTTATTTTTATTTTTTTGTGGGGGGGGGGGGGGTGGGGGGGGGTATAAAAAGCACAATCTGCGCCCACTGGCAGTAAAGTGGTTAAATCAGAAGTTCCTAACATTTACCATTTACTGCCAAACGTAAGAGATGGATCGACCGTGATCTCTTTTCTTTCTAACTTCCTTTCGTTTGATTCCTTCCTTTTTTGCGTTTTGTTTTGGTTTTTTGTTGTTGTTTTATAATAATAAATTTAATTGTATTGACTTTTTCAGCTTTCAAACACAGGGTTAATGTTAACACTCTCCCTGCCAACAAACGCATATTTTGTTTATTGAACGACCAAAAGCTACGATTAACAATGGAACGTGGACACAAACTGGTGTCAGCATGAGGCAGAGATCCTCATGAGCCCCCGCAGTCGCGGCGGGCTCATGAGGATCTATGTCCCTTGGAGCTGGATTGCGTTCACCGGCTTTTTCTCGGAAGCGAGGGGTTAAAAACATGCGCACGAAAACGAAGTTTGTAGTGACAACCGAACTACATAAACAATTCAAATCCACAGTACCAAACAACGATATCGTTGGCCGCGAAACGGTGCTTTTTTTTTTGTTTTGTTTTGTTTTGTTCTTAATAAAAAAAAACGTTAACAATATACACGCGAAAAGCCGTTCCAAAAACAAAACAAAACAAAACAAAAAATTACATAGTCTTGGCACAGTCATCACTGCAAAAACAAAAGCCGTAACCCCACAAAGATAAAACGTCAGTCTGCTCAAAAGTCTAGAGAAACAATATACAAGTTATTGGAGCAACCGAAGTGCACGTCAGTCTCAGTATATCGCGGTACCCAGGAGCCATAGAGTCACACCGCGGCATTTTTTTTTTTTTTTTTTTTTTTTTAGAAAACGTTACAGTTATGTCTAGCTTTGCTATTAAAGCACAAGAGTTAAATGGGGCACGCCTTTGTCAACGTATATCGTCTTTGGCCTGCGCTGCACATGACGGCCTATGTCTTGCGCAGGTAAGGTGGGGTCGATCACTTGTGAAAAGATTACAAAAATGACAACCGTCTGAACTAAACCGTTACGTGCCACCGCTTTAGAAGCGGCCGCCACACTCGCAAAGCATATCTCTCCCCGCCTCTCCAGGGGGCCACCTCCCCAAAGGCGGCGGATGGTATGATCCGCTTTGTCCTGTATTGTCTCCCAGTTCTTCAGCACTGAGGTCCTCGGCCTGACGTCGGCCGCAGTTGGCCCGAGCAAAGTGCGCGGGCCAACTGCGGCCGATGTCAGACCTGTAACGCGCCGGGTCTAAGCAAAAAACCCTCGGGCCGTCGTGGGCCGCAGCGGGCCGACGTCGGTTTGAAGGTCTTTTTGTTTACTGGGAAATCCTCAAAAAGATACAATGCATGAATGAGTATTGACGCAAAGCCCAGTTTGAGGCATGGAGTCGAGGACGTGGGGAAAAAGATGGGAGGGTGGGGAGGGGTGGGCGTGGGGGGGTGGTGGTGATGGTGTGTGTGTGTGTGTCTGGGGGGAGGGGGGTGTTGGGGGGGGGAAGGTAGGAGGGGTGGAGGTAGGAGGGGTGGAGGTAGGAGGGGTGGAAGTGGGAGAGTCAAGGACAGATTGAACTGTTGGCCGGCTGGTTGCTAAGTTAGTAAGCCGGTCGGTATGTCTATTTTGTTTTGTGTTCGTTCGTTCGTCGGTGTTTGTTTGTTTGTATTGATGGTTATTATTTTAAAAACATGCGTGCGCTGACTGACTTTGCGCAAAGAAATTTGATATCTACATAAACGGGCGCGCACGCACACACACACACACACACACACACACACACATGTACGCGCGCACACACACACACACACACACACACACACACACACACACATCAACACCCACGCACGCGCGCACACACACACGCCACACACACATGTACGCACACACACACACACACACTCGCGCGCATAAGCAGTGAAGCACACAGACTAAGCGACTGAACAACCCTAAAAAACCTAAATACAATGCGTACATTTAATTAATCCAGACCAAAAAGGTGACATTTAATTGCATGTAGGTTTTTCTCATAGGGGCCTGACGAGTGGTGCTTTAACTAAATGCAAATCCGCTGCGCCACCGCGTATGATTTTTCTATATGAAAGTGGCGGGTTCTTCGCCTATATTTACCGGGGGGAAGACCACAACTCTGCGGGACAGTTCATGCGCGTGTACATTGATTGATTGTACATTGCTTAACGTCCCGACAGCAACAAGGCTTTCTCAGGACGTGCCTGCACTGCTTGTGAAAAAAAACCTAAACAGAACATTGAATGTATGTCGCCAGCCGGTCAAATACATTAAATAAACAATGTCTACTAGATCGTGTTTCGAGTTTCCATGTTATTGGAAATGCTGGTCAAATCATTGTTCACATCCTCGGTTCCAACGCCAAACGCGGAAAACGAATCGACCCTGATAGTTCAAGGGTAGCGCCTGATTAGCTTGGCACCTCCAGGCGCTAAGCCAATCAGGCTCTACCCTTGAACTACCATACTCTTTCACAGATCGTCGATTCCTTTTCAACCCCTTCACTGTCAGTGGATGCAGATTCTGTTTTTTGAAATCAGTCGTAAATTTTAATATCAAAGATCCGTATCAGTCAAACGAACACGGATACAAAGTGGATTTAGCAAGAGGCATAGATCCTCATGAGCCCCCGCAATTGCGGGGGCTCATGAGGATCTATACCTCTTGCAGGTGGGTGTGTTGGTTCTGTTCTCGGCAGTGAAGGAGTTACCCTCCAAGCGGGGGCGGAGCTTCTTTCAACTTACTTACTTACGCCCATCACCCCCCCTGGGGCATAGGCCGCCGACAAGGTCCCTCCAGCCGTCTCTGTCCTGGGCGAGTCTCTCCAGCTGTCCCCAGGTGTGGCCCATCTTCTTGGCTTCTTTCAACTACGTGGAACTTTCAGGTTGCAAGGGTCGACTGAGTAGTGAATATAGCTGGCGAGTCTAAAGACTGAAGAAAAAAAAAAAATCGGTTTTCAGGTGGCGAAAGAGCTACCCATGTAGCAAAACGCCTCCAGGCCCACGACGGCCTCAGTGGGCCAGCGCCGCACAGCCGTGCGGCCGTCGTGGGCCCGGTGATCTTTGCTTACTGGGTAGGAGCTCGCTGGGGGTGCATGCACTTCGATCAGCGTGCGTGTTTTATCGATTTGTGTCGTCATTAAAACCTCGGGGCTTTTATCCCTCTACGAGGAAATTACAATAGATAGGCGTGCACGTTGCCTAACCCGTTACATCCTGAGGCGGATTTTTTGTTAAAAATGTGCGTATTGTCCTATGAAGGCTATATTACAGATTACAAGATAGATCAACCATTTTAGTTCAAGGGTGGTGCCAGAATAGCTTGGCGCCTAAGGCGCCAAGCTATTCTGGCACCACCCTTGAACTATCATAGTCAATTTATTTATTGCATGAGTGGCAGTATCAGGATGAAAAGGCCTAGCCTGGCACGGCTTTTGTAAGTAACAGGGTGCGACCATTTCTAGCAGGCAACTCGGGCTGTTTTTTTTTTTTTTTTTTTTTTTTTTTTTTTTTTTTTTTGGTCGTTGTTATTGCTGTTGTTTGTTGCTCTCTTTCTTTCCCCCCCCCCCCCCCTTTTTTTTTTTTTTTTTGTTTGGGGGGGGGGGTGCGGGTGGGGGGGGGGGGTTCTTTTTGCTGTTGTTTTTTACTAGTTTGATCAGTTGTTGTTTGTTTGTTTGTTTGTTTGTTTGTTTGTTTGGCTGGCTGGCTGGATGGCTGGCTGATTGGTTGGTTGGTTGATCGTTTATTAGTGTTTGTTTGCTAGGTGTTGAATCCATGTCGAGCGGATCGAGTCTTCTTGGCGCGCAAGGGATTCTGGGAAGGAAGCCGGTATATCTAGCAAGCTCATGAATATTAATTAGCTTGTTGTACAATATATCAGTACATGTGTCAAAGAAGGGAAAACGGCTTCAGTTATGGAGTGGGTACATATAGTTATATTAGACTCGGCTATCCACAAGGGCACAGCGGATCGCGGAGTGCCGCAGGATCTCGGTGAAACACTCCGTGACAATCTTTCCGTCACTTCCGTACTGATAACAGAAGACGCCGTCTGCTGCTGTTATTATCAGCGTGTGCTTTATGAACGACATTCGGACAGTCGGCCCCTTCTCAGATCATTGCCTGAGGCAACGATTCTCAGTCGCCGGAGAGCGGTCCGCCTCAGATAGCTTAACTAAATTCTAACACGAAGGAATAAAGTGAGTGTACTATGTTGGAAGTAGTAGGCCAAAAAAGAGAAGACGCAGTAGTGGCACTACCCTTGAATTATCATGATCAGTCATGTCTCCTGCAAGTGGTACATAGTCGTTAGTGGGAAATGGGGCCGTGGGGTTATATGGGTTAATGCAGACTACATCGTACCGCTCAGTACGGTTCTCCCCCGCGTGCCGAATGAGGTGATGATAGCTGGTGAATAGTGACGCGGCCCTTAAACCGATCCTCTCTCTTGTTTTGTTCTTTTTCCGCTTGCAACTCACACAAGCTACAACGCCGGTGCGCGGCCTTTAGAAGTGCTTACAGATTTATCAAACACGATAAAGCGCGGTTTATTTTCTCACCCACACTACGTACGCATGTACGCATGTTATAGCAGGTGTCTGCGTTTTGTGTGTTTAGTTCTAACACAGCCCCTGTGAAAACCTCTCTTCCACCTGCAAGAGGCATAGATTTTCATGAGCCCTGCAGTTTGCAAGGGCCCATCATAAATCTATGCCTCTTGACAACCAAGACTGCCCTCCAGCCGCTCTGCCCGAAAACTAATTCGGACCGGCAGATATTTTGGGTTTTGGATTGTATAGAAAACCCAAGGCTGTATAACAGGTGTCTGGTTTTGTATATTGTCTATAACACGTCATCCGTGCTATAGTCTGCAGATCTGAGGCCTTGCAGTTTTAAAGTGATCCCGGCGCTACTCCAGGCAGTAAAGAGTTAATAGATTGCAATATCCCCTTTTAGTGACTACTTTGTCAGTGTTTGTAGTACGTCATGGTGTCACAATATTGCAAGACAAAAAGTGCTGACTTAATTATGAAGTGTGAATGTCGTAAAATGAAAGCCTTTTCTGCTCTTCTTCTCCTTTGCACGGCAAAAGAGTTCAACCTTCCGTTTGACGCTCAAAAGTCAGTCGAAATTATCTGGTTCGTGCGCCTGCTCAAATGGATATATGTGAACAGAAGCGTAGAAAAGTCTTGGTGGAGGCAAGACAACATAAATAACCCGTTGTAGTATCAAATTTTAATAACCAAAGCCCGTCATAGCAAATCCCGGCGCTTTAAGCTTCCAACGTCACAGACCAGTTGTGTGTGTGTGTGTGTGTGTGTGTGTGTGTGTGTGTGTGTGTGTGTGTGTGTGTGTGTGTGTGTGTGTGTGTGTGTGTGTGTGTGTTCTAGTAAAACGGCGTGCCTGTGTGCTGGTCTGTGATTCTGGACCTTGCTGCTTTCAGTCGCAAGGTCCAGAATCACAGACTACCAGCACACGTGCATCCATCAGTGTAAGCCTGTTTATCAGCATCTCCCAGCTTTCCAACCTCTGGCGTCTGCACTCAGCCTCTGTGTTTGTTGGTTGTTCCCGATTTGCACAGCGACCTTTCTGGCGGGAGCACTTTGGGACATGGAGGCTATGCCGCGGTGTTGGCAAGAGAGGCCGGGTGGGTGTCACGTGCGCATGTCATGTATCACGGTGTGTGTGTGTGTGTGTGTGTGTGTGTGTGTGTGTGTGTGTGTGTGTGTGTGAGTGTGTGTGTTAGTGATGATGATGATGATGAATCATTTATTGAGTGCAGGGTAAAGCTATTAGACAACTCAATGCCTGTCTTACAAGCTGTCCTGCCTATACAAAACAAGAGAGAGAGAGAGAGAGAGAGAGAGAGAGAGAGAGAGAGAGAGAGAGAGAGAGAGAGAGAGAGAGAGAGAGAGAGAGAGAAAGAGAGAGAGAGAGAGTCTGCAGTGCCTTCTTCAATCTCCGCCACAGGTGGTTATTACTCAGCGAAAGTAGTGCAGCCCTGGACTCCGACCTTGGCCCGATGGCTGTTTGCGCACTGGGGTACCGCGAACGCGAACGGCGGTTTCCGCTTTGAAGTAGTTCCGACTCGAGAAAAAAAAAAGTGCGCCGGTTAGTTTATGGTCGGCTAAATATTATACCACCACCGATATTTGTGAATAGGATTTTGCGTATTATGAGGATACAAACGCGAAACCGCATGACATATATATACAGAAGACACTGTTGTCGAAAAATTAGCCATTTTTCCTGAACTGTTGCAAAGACTGAAGGAAGGATGACGTTAAATGACGTAGTCATAGGGTGACGTCGAGTCATAGTCGAGCGATCTGTGTGAATATTAACCCCTTTGTCTGTCGGTGCCGGTTGTTTTTTGTTTTGTTTTGTTTTTGTTTGGTTTTTTTAGGGGGGGGGGGGGCAGAGGAGGGGGTGCGGGGGGTTGGGGGGGGGGGGTTGGTTGTTTTTTGTTTTGTTTTTATCGCGATGATTCCTACAGGAATCGTCGCAACAATAGCGCTACTAACAACAGCCAAATGATTAACCCTATCCCTGTTAGCTGCTAGAAATATCCAAAAATCTAGCAGACATCAGTAAAATGCTGAATAATATGACCGGCATGAAGCCCAGTCGGGGCTTGTAAGAATCTATATACCTCTTGCACCCGGCAGTCGGCAGGGTGTTAATACTTTTTCGGGTGTACAATTAAAAGGAATCTTTATTTTACAACTGTAATGGCATTGCCACAGTCGACGGAGGCATTGTCTTACATAAAAATAAACCATACACGGGGGCGCCGGGAATATTTTTTAGGTTTCCGCCCAGTAAGGAAAGACCCTCGGGCCAACGACGGCCGCATTGGGCCCGCGCACGGCTGTGCGCGGGCCCACTGCGGCCGCCGTGGGCCTGAAGACGTTTAGCTACTAGGGCTTTCAAGAACTGACACGTGTGCCCCAGTCACATAGGAAGATCGGGAGTTGTTTTGTTGCTTACTCTTCTTGTCATCCTACTCTGCTCTCGTCGCGTGCTGTGGTGATGATAAGGGCCGGAAAATGTCAGCTCCCACGTCAAGGCTGCAGCACTGTGGTGCACAAGCATTAGGCTGAAATCTCCACACGCTGTTTAGCACTATGAGGATCATATATGATTGAAACGAAACCTGAATACACTGTTGAATCACTCGCTAATCAGTTTTCCTCAGTGTGATCTTATGATATGACAAGTCTATCATTGCATAACTGTCTGAAAATATATGTCTCAATATATATCTTACTGGGACCAGATATGATGTCTGTACTTTGCTAATTTTCCTGTGATCATATGATGCGACACGTCGATTCCTGCGTATAAAATCAGCTATCTGAAAATAATTATCTTAACCCATATCATACTGTGGCTAAACGCCTCAAACACTGCCATATGCAAACTACATTATAGTACTTACAGATAAGGATATAGACCAATGGCTTTAAGTTCAAGGGTGGTGCCAGAATAGCTTGGCGCCTTGAGGCGCCAAGCAATTCTGGCACCACCCTTGAACTATTTTAGTCAAACTTATTTCACACACTGATGTATTCCGAATGATAATGATTAACCCTTTAGGTGCCAGCTGACGCAGACTGTGTTTATGCAATCTTGGTTGATTCCAGACCACCCCCCCCCCCCCAAAAAAAAAAAAAAAACGTAGATGTCCCACTAGGAACAATTTATGCAAAGTGGTGTCAGCAAGAGGCATTGATCCTCATGAGCCCCCGCAACTGTGGGGGCTCATGTGGATCTATACCTCTTGCATTTGGGTGGTGTTGAAATTTTCTCGGCACTGAACGGGTTAATGGGACCAGGAATGACTGATGTATAGGAAAATGATATTAGTACTTGCCAGCAAGAGACATAGATTCTCATGAGCCCCTGCAGATGCATGGGCTCATGAGGATCTATGCCTCTTGCACATGGAAGGAGACTGGTGGGGGATCATAACGGGAAATTTCGATACCAGACGTCATTATCACATCATCCTTGTATGATCTATGTAATGACTCAGGGCAGGAACATTGACACGAACAGGATTGTGTACCCGTTTTCCAACAAGAAGCACAGATCCTCAAGAGCCCAGGCTACGGCCTGCAGTGGCTCATAAGGATCAATGCCTCTCGCAGGTGGAAACATCTGGCTCAGCAGCGTTCCGTGGCTGTGAGAATCTATTCCTCGTGCAGATAGGAAGAGTTCGCTGCTATGTGACCGGCACGGACGTGGGACTGCATATTATACCCTAGGTGGAATGTTGCCTTGCTCGTAGCCAATTTCGACCTTGTTTTTCTAACACCTGTTAATAAGCCGCTCAGCCCACGTTGAAAACGCCGGCAAATCTGCAAGAGACATAGATTCTCATGGGCCCCTGCATTCGCAGGGGCTCATGAGAATCTACGCCTCTTGCTGAAGGCGGAGACGCGAGAGGCTCCAGCTGTTTTCTAAATCAGTATCGATGATGCAAAGTTAGTGGTGCTATGTATAACTTCAGTCGCGGCGTCTTACCGGACTGACTGTAGGACCTTATAAGAATCTCAACCCCCAGTGCTAAGAAATACCTTAACAAGAAAGAAATACGCTTCGAAAGTCCAAGTACACATGTGTTTATTAAATATTGGGATTTTATCCCGATTTTAAAACAAAAATACATATCGACAGAAAACTACAAAAGTGATCCGGCATCTTTTACAGTAGTCTGGTACAGGTTTTCTCTCAGTTATGTACTTAGGCCTACAAGCTGCGGAGGATTTGGCGACCATGCAACACACTGACTGACTGATTTGCCTCGATCGTTTGAACCACCTGTTGATCAGTGCGAACGCCGCACGTGAAGAGGATTAATTTTTTTTCAACAGCAATGTACACGATAGGCAGACAACACAAGCCGAACCTAAAAAATTAAAAAATTACCAAAAAATAAATTTTTTAAAAAGAGACCGGAAATTCGTATCACGGCTTTGGACTTTCGGCACGCCCATACACAGCGAAAACGATCGAAGATATTTTCAATAAATCCTACAAAATTAACACATTCAAAGCTGAAAATTTCTGTCTTTGGTGTCTCAATCTGTAAAGGCTGCACACCAGCTGTGAGATATGGATGAATCGTGATAGTTCGACGGTAGTGCCAGATTAGCTTTGCGCCAAGCTAATCTGTCACTACCGTCGAACTATCTTATAGAGACTCATTTCCTGTAAGGATGGTTGGTTGTTCGCCGCGTATCCGAATGCGGCACGTCTCAAATAAGTTAATCAGAGGACTGTTCTCTCTGAGGAGTGACGTAATGGTTACTGACGTAAGTTTGGCGGCCAATGCGATTAACTTCTGCAGTTTTCCTGAAAGCACGTATTGTGCGTACTCTTCGTCCTCCAGACTACTAATTTCGAACTTTCAAAGGTCAAAGTCATTAGCTTGGGAACTAGGTGTTCACAAAAACCTTATGGATGTTCTTCAGCGTTAGCTAGTTAGTGGGACTGAGCGCGGGACCGTCAGCTTTTCAGCAAAATCCACTCAGGCTCACGGCGGGGAAAAGTACTACATCTATAAGGCCGGCCTGGCATCAGTATTATGAAATATGGATTGGATCCTTGGAACGTGAAACCATCATCCTTTGCCGCCCTTGCAGAATGAGACATGTACGGCCTCAAGTATCAATAACTTTGAACTTAACCCATTACATCCTGAGGCTGACTTTTTCAAATTTGCTGATTGTCCTATCATTGAAGGCTACGTTACAGATTAGTCAGAGAGATCAACCGTTTTAGTTCAAGGTGGTGCCAGAATAGCTTGGCACCCTTGAACTGTCATGGCCAAATTTATTTTAAGCATTAGTGTATCAGGATGAAAAGGGTTAACAGAACACAGAGAACATACATGCACTCTATGGCACCTTTGGTTATTTTGGTGTCAGCAATACAAAACTGAGACAGAAACCCGACCAGATCACGTGAGCTCTCATACCCTACAGACACAGCACGGGTAAAATGATGACTATATGATGTAACACTCCACCTCCTGTTGGTTTAACCTTCACAACATCCCCTCCTTTCCTTCCCGTGCCAACTGCAGGCGACTTACAACTGGCCCGGCCGCTAGTGAATGGACAAGATTGCCAGCACCAAATCGTTCATGATACCGGCTGTGCCAGGGTAGTACCAGATCCACGTCGTATAGGGCTCGGGAAGCTGACGTCATCACGCTAGTCGTGGCGGTCATCTTAAGAGGATGGTAGACTAAGGCGCTCATAGGGAAACCGCTGTCAGGACAATGTCAGGAAAGTCCTGACGTGCTATAGGCAATAACAGCAAGTCTTGCCATCACCGTAGAAAACCGCTAACCAGAATCTGTTTTTGTTTGTATCCAAAGAGGAAGAAACATGAAGAAAAACGTGTTGAAACACTACTTCGCTACTATCTGAAGGATATCCTATCCCGCTCTTAAGATGGCGGCTGACGCGCCGACGCTCCTAGGCAACGCGGGGAATTTTCCGAGCGCTATAAACGAAAAAGCGAGTGGACGGTTCTCGGAGAAAACGAGCTATGCGGGATTTTAAAAAAAGTCGCTTATTTTAAATTTGAAACCTGCTAAATAACCGAGACATATCAGCCGTATTTTTTTTAACCCTTTGGGTGCCGACAGCGGTTTCAGTCGCGATGACTCCTTTAGGAATCATCGCGACTAAAACCTGCTATCGACACCCAAAAGGATTACGGCGATATTCAATTATAGTGCATAAGCATGATAAACAGTCCAGAAAAGGTTCGAAACTTTGAACTCTTTTTATTTATTTATTTGTTAATGGCGTAAACTCGGTTGCACTCGGGTGTGCGGTTCTAGGAGCGAACGTTCAACTTCTCCACTTTCAGTTTTGAGTTTATGCGAAGTGTAATCATGTAGACAAAGCTCGGCATTTCCGGGGTCTGGGCGTCTGAAAGTTAGATCGACCGAAAAACGTCTCCGAACTATGATCACACTTTACACTACCACTGAACCCATATGTGCATTACTTGAAGACACTGGTGGTCAAAAAGACTGATTAACCCTTTTACCGCGGAGAGTGGTTCTGGAAAGCTGTGAGACGCTTGGCCCTCTGGCGGTGAAAGGAAGGAAACCCAGTGCCGCCTTGTAAGCGATCGAAGAACAAGCCAGATATAACACGGCGCATCTGCTGAACATGCGTTCAAGTAGACGCGTGCCTTCAAATATTGACGTAACTCGGTCAGGGCAAGATCAACTGAATTTAAACACACACGCACGCCGGCGCATGCACGCATTCACGCACACACACCTTTCTCTTAGTCTTATCCCCCCCCCCCCACCACCACCACCACCACCACACCCCCTCCCCCGTCCCTTCTTCCCCGCCCACTCTCGGTGACTTCCTTCAGCAGTGAGAGCACAGGCGACCGAGGGAGAAAAAAAATTGGTTCATCCTTCTACCATACTTTACTTTTTTATATTGTATTTGTACAAAAACTTGTTTCTACCATGTAAGTCACCATTCGCACACTACTGCTTTAAATGAAATAGTAAATCTAATATTCCAATGTTGAAATATCAGGGGCTCATGAGAATCTATACTTCTTTTCTCAGTTGAATCTGCGATACACCGTAGCTACTTCTTCGGTGATAACGCTAAGGGATGGTCGATTAATTCATTGTTCATCCAGATAGCCGCTATACAGGGGCGGATCATGGTTACACGTCAAAGGAGGGGGTGGTGGTGGTGGTGGTGGTGGTGGTGTGTGCCTGTATGTGTGTGTGTGTGTGTGTGTGTGTGTGTGTTGGGGGGGTCCACACTTTTTGGTTTGGACAATTAAAATTTACCAAAATAATCAGAGACAAGAGTAGTGCTTTGATTCAAGAGATGATCAGCTTCTAAAAGTGTTCAGGTGTTACAATTGGTTGGAAAAAAAAAAAAAAAAACGATCGTGGTGGGGGAGGGGGGGGGGGTGGTGTGGTGGTGGTGATGGTGACAAGACCGCACAAGGGCCTCAACTTTCATCATTTATCTTCCCTACTTCGTCTTCCTATGTTTCTCTCTTTCTTCTTCTCTGTGTTCTTGGCTCAAAGTGACAGCAAATCTGAATCTTTCGCAAGTTCATCGTTCGTGGTAAACTTTTATATTGACTTCTTCTTCGTCTTCTCCCCCCCCCCACCCTCCCCCTCCCATCGCCCCACCCCACTCACCCACCCCACCCACCCTCCCACCTCCGCCTAGATCCGCCCCTGAAGGCCATCTGAATATTTCATCGGCACTAACGGTCTCCCGGTCAAGTGTAATCAAGACAGGCGGTGACAAAGCAATAGAGACCACGAGAGTTTCCACGATCAGTATCAGCCGTCCAAGAAACCATAGACACGAAGCGGTTTCAGCAGGAGGCATAGATCCTCATGAACCCCCGCAACTCCGGGGGCTCATGAGGATCTATGCCTCCTGCAACTGGGTGGTGGCCTTCCGGTCATGTGTAATCAAGACAGGCGCTGGCCAAAGCAACAGAGACCGCGAGAGTTTCCCGATTCAGTATTATACATCATTCACTCGGGATGTGCCGCATGCGACCTGCTGCGCGGCACAAAGCCGCGTTCCCGTATGCGGCTCGTCTCGAATGAGTGAACCCCTTTATTCTCAACCCCCAGAGCAAAATTACTTCCATGCTATAGAATGGACGTCATTTAGTTCTGGGAGTTTAAGAGTTAACTACCAATGGACGCAGACTTTTTTTTTAATTTTTTTTATTTTTTAAATCATTGTAAAATCAACGTCAAAGGTCCCCAGCCGTCGGCCAAGAATCATGGACGCAAAGTGGTTCCAGCAAGAGGCATAGATCCTCATGAGCCCCCCGCAACTGCGGGGGGCTCATGAGGATCTATGCCTTTTGCAGCTGGGTGGCGTTAGTCGGTTTTCCTCGGCAGTCAAGGGGCTAGGAAGTGCCACGGACTGAGGACCCCGGAAAACATGATCAATGCCTCTTGCTGACACCATATCACCCACGTTCGGTGGACGGCTGCTGCTCTATGGCCGGTGTTCAGTTTACCCATCACACACTGAGGCTGATTAAAAAAAAAAAAAAAAAAAAAAAGTACCCAACGGAGAAAGAAACACGCTTAGAAAAGACGGGTACAACACAATTTATTAATATTTCGGGTAAATACCCTTTGTCAAAATAGACAAACAAATAAAAGAGAGATTAGCCGCTACTTATCTTCATTGGCAGAAAGAATGTGGCAACTCAAAAAGGGCATTTACCCGAAATATTAATAAATTGTGTTGTACCCGTCTTTTCTAAGCGTGTTTCTTTCTCCGTTGGGTACTTTTTTTTGCATATTACACGCTTGGCAGTCACTATTTTGGTCTGGATTGATTTTTTTTTTTTTAATTGCTTATTGTCCTATGAAGGCTACATTACAGATTACGAGATAGATCAACCATTTTAGTTCAAGTGTGGTGCCAGAATAACTTGGCGCCTGAGGCGCCTGAGGCGCCTGAGGCGCCAAGCTGTTCTGGCACCACGCTTGAACTATCATAGTTTTATTTCAAGCGATAGTGCCGCATCAGAATGAAAAGGGTTAAACAAGGTGTGCAGCGGAAACACAATCTGCGACCACTGGCAGTGAATGGTGTTAATAACCCCTTTGATGCCAGTCACCACGAATTTCGCGTCTGAAAAACCACTGCACACTGACCGACATTCGCGCGAAGAACACACATGAAATGGGGCCCAAAAGGGGATAAAACACACGCACGCACGCACGGACGCACGTACGCACGCACGCACACACAGAGGCGCACACACACACACACACACACACACACAGGCGCACATAAGCCTCACAGTGGGTTACCTACCATTTCATGTGAAAATGGGTTCCCATATTTCTATTTATTCTAGGGCTCTGGAATTGATGCGAATGTTTAGAACTCACCTTATAACTAAGCTCTATAACTTAAAATAAAATAGACATTTTCTAGAAACAGAGCCACTAGATGCCGAAAAAATGGGTTTCTGCCAATAAAGTGGGTGGGACTGGCATTAGTCAAAATGGGTGTCTTCACAACAGTAGGCGTCTGTAATAAGGTCAAGTTCATGGAATACTTCTTTTTCACATTAATGTTTTTTTCCCAACTTAATGTGTATGTGTGCTTTAATATTCTTTACATTGTATGGTGCAAAATTCAATAAACACTGGCCCGAAACCTTTCGATTATGATTTTTACAGAGGAAATCTTTTAAACATTGCTGCGTTTTGTCCTTCTGAAGCAAAACAGTTTATCAAGGCATTGATGTGAGAATCAACATAATGTATTCTGGAAATTAAAGGACTTTTTGTTTTTGTTTTTGGGTACTCTGGAGTTTCAGACAAACAGCAACAGAGCATTTTGAATATTAACCCTTATCATTCGGAATACACCAGTGTATGCAACTAGTGTGACTGAAATAGTCCAAGGGTTAGTGCCAGAATAGCTTGGTGCCTCTAGGCGCCAAGCTATTGTGGCACCACCCTTGAACTAAAGCCATTGGTCTATGTCCTCATCTGTAAGTACTGTAATGTAGCTTGCATAGAATTATGGCAGTGAACAAATTTGAAGCTATTAGCCTCAGTATGACTATGATGCGGGTCAAAAAGTGTGGAAAAATATGAAAGATAGAAAAAGACCCAGACGAAGAAACGAACACTTAACTTATTCTACCCCAGCAAAATTTAAGATCCACCACGATAGTTCAAGGGTGATGCCAGAATAGCTTGGCGCCTATGTGCGCCAAGCTATTCTGGCATCACCCTTGAACTATCGTGGTGGATCTGTGTCCTGCACTGCAACGCAGTCTTCTGAAGACGACTTCAACATTTGGGCTTAACTTATTCTACCCCAGACACACCACAGCAAAATAAAAGATCCACCACGATAGCGGTTCAAGGGTGATGCCAGAATAGCTTGGCGCCTATGGGCGCCAAGCTATTCTGGCATCACCCTTGAACTATCATGGTGGATCTGTGTCCTGCACCGCAACGCAGTCTTCTGAAGACGACTTCAACATTTGGGGATTCCGGTCTTGGGGTAGAATGAGTTAAAATGACAGAACAGAACACTGACATTAATTAATTAACTGACAACATAAGAAATCACTTGAAACTTCAGCCTTTATTTAACGTCTATCGTCTCCAACAACCAACCATTCTTTCATTTGCAGAGTTTTTAAAATGGTATGCAGTACAACCAACCATTCTTTCATTTGCAGAGTTTTTAAAATGGCATGCAGTATATTACAAAATAATCCGCCCCCCCCCCCCCCCCCCCCCCAATAACACTCTTGTAATCAATCTTTACATTGTCAATGGTTTTCTTATCTTATTATTGTCTTTTGTCCCCAGCCGGCTGTTTCGTTTTGCAAATCCAAAGGTTATACAGTATACAAAATGATCCAGGCGTCCATCAGATAAAAAAAAAAAAGCAGGCTATACATGCTGAAACCACCCCAATAATAACACTCATGTAATAAATCTGTATGAAATCGAAAATGCCGCGAGTGGCTGGGAACCTCAATTCATTTCTTTTGTAACTTTTTCAGTCTGTTGCGGACGTAATCCTTAATGTTTGTCCAGCGCATATGTCTAAGTGCAGGCTCCAGTGCCATTGCGTACTGTATCTCGGCCTTTCCAGGAAGTTTGTTCATGACGAGGTGTGTCTTGAAACGAGTTTGAACAGCTTTCTCTTCAGCTTCCCCCCATGGTTTCCTTGTAAATCTAGCTTTCTTTCGAACAGGAGCTGACGCAGTACTGTCATCATCAAAACTATCTAGATTGTCATCAGGCTCTGGACGTCTTTTCTCCGTCATGCTCATCGATTCTTGTGTTGCTGACTTGCTACTTGCTTCATTCACAGGTGCTGTTCCCCCCGAGACCTCTCTGCCAGTTTCTGATGTGTCTTCATTGTCAAAGTCAATCTCTTCATCATCGCCCAGCTCAGCTCTAATGCAACTCTCAAAATTTGTCATCCCATTGTTAACTGACAGAAGAATCTTTGCCACTTTTGCCTTTTGAAGGACGTCTTGAGGTTGGCGGTAGATATGGCGATGTATCCGAATATCATGGCCAAGGAAATCTGCCAGCTGATCCTGGTCTAACTCCGAGATGGCCATTGACTGAGCCAAAGTTGCAACCTGCTTCCGCAACTGAGTAAATGTGAACATGGCTGGGTATGACACCCCTGCTTCTAGGGCATGGGCCTTCAGAACATCATGGCCTCTGTAAGGCCTCTGACCAGAAGGTGTGGCAAAGATGTACTGGGAATCAGCGAGAGCTGGCACTGATTGCCTCATTTGAAGGATTCTGTCCACAGTTGTCATCATCTTCTTCGTCAGCAAAACGGGAACACTCCTATTAAACTTGCCTCTGATTTCCACTCGCTGAAAATGATTCACCATTTTCTTCTCAACCTCTGTGAGACCTTTCAAGATATCTTGATTGGTGATCGATCCAATCTTAGCATTCTGGAAGTCTGACACCTTCATTCTCTGAACTTCTCCCCCTCGTTTTCGGTTGAAAAGTGATACAGCACAAAGAGTTGCTTTAACCACTGTCGGATAATCTTCCGAAACCATCCTTGTCTCAAGAAGCTGTTGGACCTTCCTCACATCTTCACATGATGGGATCAGCTTGGGTTTGTTCATGGTCATTTTTCCCGACCGACTGGGCTGCTGTAGCGGACACACAATCATACCAGTCCCCGTTGAAGACAGAGTCAAACCGCTGCGCCTCAGAGAGCTCCTGTCGCCACCTGTCGTCTGAACCCTGCCCAAGCTGTTTGGATGCCTGTGACTGTTTGATCTGTGAACACTTTTTCAAAGCATGGCCTATGCGCATTGCGAGATTGCCTTTTTTGAACTGATGTGTGTCCTCATCAAAATCTGCTAGCTCTTTTACAGCCAGGACAACATGATCAAAGCTAGCTGAATTGATCACAGCATTTAAACTTGCGATTTTCATTTCTGGCCTCACTCTGATAATCTTTAATAGTCTCCCTAACTCCCGCATCCTAGAGCTGATTTGTCCAGCCGTGTGTTCTTCAATGTCCCTGCGGTCAAATAATCTCTTTCCATACTCAAGAAGCAAGGGGTCAGTTCTGATGAGACGGCTTATCTCATCATCTCTCTGGCTGGCCAAGACCTTGTGATAGAATGAAAATTCAACGTCTAAGGGTATTGGAAGCATTAGCCGACCACGGCGCGCCGCGTCTCCTCGCCGAGTGATCTGAAACCCTCCTGGCTTCTGACAGCAACGTTTTGAGTGTACAGAGATCAGCTTTTTTTGATAGAGCCCTTTGCAATGGCTACAGGCGAGAAGGTCGTCTACCTTACTAGTTTTGGTGCGATACTTAGGAATCAAACATCCGGATTTGTTTTCAAGAACAGCAACGTTATGCATGTAATCACCCTCATCTTGTAGTCTGATCCATGCTCGACGTCTCTGCTTGGTCCCTTTTTTCATCGACAAAATTTTAGCAACGTCTGCCTCATCTGCACGGACATCTTGCAAGACAAGCTTGCCACACAATTTGCATGCATGTTTCTTGTCCCATTTGTACTTTCCTTTCCCTCTCTGCGACACGTGCACACCTGTTTCTTCTGTAAGTGCTCTTTCCCCACGCTTTCCAGCATCATGTTCCTCCTGCCTATCCACATTCTCATTGCCACCCCCTAACGCACACTGCACCTTGCTGGTACTAGCGTCACCAACACCTGGCCCCCCCGAACCTGCCACTTTGATGAAATCTAACATAGTCGATACAATACTGTCTATGTCAGAGATCCCAGCAATTGATGCCGACACACCCTCTGAATCCGGTGAGCTCGAGCCAGGAACAAACTCCTCGTCATCACTGCCCTCGTATTGCGATGCGCTGGCACTACTCTCAGTCTCGGGTCCATCCCAGGCGCCATTTGCCAACTGGAGAAAGAAAGAAAGAAAGATTAAAACCAAAGCTGCATTAGAAACAGAAACAGCCCAATTTTGGTTTAAGGGGCCTTGCACAAGAATAAAAAGAGTAATCCCGTGTATGACCGATTTACATATGTGTGACCTCGGTGACGAGGGCTGGCTTCTGCAGCAGTCAAAATCCACGTTTTCTGAAAATGCAAGCAGTTTTCACACATTTGTCAACCCTGCGTGACCCTTTGAGAGAGGTCACTCAAATTGGCATGTTTAAAAAGGTCTTGCCACAAAGTATCCTTGGGCCAAGCTTGAAGAATGTGGCTTGAATAGTCTCCGAGAAAATGCCACCGTTAACTCATTCTACCCACAGACACACCACAGCAGGATAACAGGGGTGGGATTCTAGTAACAAAGAAAACGCGGAAAATCAAACGACGAGGGGGGGGGGGGGGGGGGGAGGGGGGGGGGGCCTGTCCTTCATTTTCGGCGGCCGAAAAATCAAACGACAGGGGAGGAGTGGGGGGGGGGGGAATAGGCGCGTGTCCACCGTTCGCCAAAGTATCCAAAAACAGACAGGGGGAGCGAGACCAAACACACCCGAAAATGGGACTTTGTTATGACACTCCTGATCTGCAGTATAAAAATGGAATGTGCGTACCAGTTTATGTTCAGATGCACACTAAACGGCACTCTGTCTTGGACAATATCCTTTTTCACCGCCATTTTCCACTGCGACCTAAAGCTACCGGAAGTGTCGGGCGATAGTGAACCAAACTACATACAAATCCAACCCATTCGAGATTTTTTTGCCATTTAAGAAGAATTTTTTTTCCGTCTTTTTCGTTGTTATTAGACGCGGAAAATAAATATGCTTCAGCGGAATTGTGAAAGAATTTCCGTGGAAATCCGCGGAAACGCGGAAGAATCCCACCCCTGGGATAAGGATCGACCATGATAGTTCAAAGGTGATGCCAGAACAGCTTGGCGCCTACAGGCGCCAAGCTATTCTGGCATCACCCTTGAACTATCATGGTCGATCTGTGTCCTGCGCTGCAATGCGGTCTTGAGAGGACAGGGGCAAAATTTAAGGATTTTGGTGTTGGGGTAGAATGAGTTAAAGTTTACCATGGACGACGGACGGACGACCAGTGGCCCAGAACATAAACTCACTTTTGCTTCGCACGCACGCCAGCCAATAAAATGAAGATGATCATAGAATCACTTTACTTACCAGTTTGTAATTGGGAGCATTCCGCTGCCGTCCATGCACCCTCCTACCAGACGCATCCTCTGTGGCAGAGGCTGGGGGGCCATGATTCTGCAGCATAGATCCCGATGGGTTTGGACATCCTGCTGCCATCCGGCGCTGGGTGTGTGCAGAAAGTCCTGAGCCGGTGTGACCAAAACGGTGTTGCTGAGAACATGTCCAATACAACCATGTAAACAACTGACATTTTGAATCAGATTGATTGTACATTGCTTAACGTCCCGACAGCAACAAGGCTTTCTCAGGACGTGCCTGCACTGCTTGTGAAAAAAAAAACACCTAAACAGAACATTGCCATGTATGTCGCCTGCCGGTCAAATACGTTAACTCATTCTACCCCAACACCAAAATCCTTAAATTTTGCCCCTGTCCTCTCAAGACTGCATTGCAGTGCAGGGCACCGATCGATCATGATAGTTCAAGCAGAGATGAGAATCCTAAAATGACAAAAAGGAGGAAAAATTCCAAAGTCTGTCGAGTGGCGAAGCCACGAGTGCGCGTACCTGCTTCGCAGGTACGCGATGCTAGGGGGGAAATTTTTTTAAAAGATGGTTAAAATATATGCATTCTGAGCCTTATTTTATGGGTCAGATCAGTTGTTTTTGTGACCCTGGGACCTTCCGAAAGAGCGGATTTCCGCTAAAAGGCGTTCAAGGGAGATGCCAGAATAGCTTGGCGCCCGTAGGCGCCAAGCTATTCTGGCATCACCCTTGAACTATCATGGTGGATCCTTATCCTGCCGTGGTGTGTCTGGGGTAGAATGAGTTAAATAAACCTAACACATGGGGCCAAGACATAAAGCTAAGACCATTTAGCAACACACATCCAATATCAAGAGCTACAGGCAGTGCAGACAGTAGGGAGAGTTTTAAAAAGGCAAATACAGGTGAATGGACAAAGGGTAGACAGAAACACATGCCCCAGAATAGAGAGAAAAACCCACCCTGTGGGGCTGACCAGGGTGACCCTGAGAACTAAAAACTGGCAATACAGTAAAAAGCGACACTTCAGTTGCACATTCCTAAAGACCTGTTTGTGGACGTTTGTTCTTCGAATCGCGAGGCAGTTTTGCGAACGAGGAATGAAATCTGGCGCCATTTTGGTTTTTTAAAAAAAAGTCAACTGATACTGTGCATGCATGTGGCAAGTTAACACATGTCAGGAAAAAAAAAGAAGAAACAAAATCGCGTGGCAGATTGACCTTGTAATGGGGTTATTGAACGAATTCCTTTCATTGAAGAAGAAAGCTTTTGTTAAAATCGTGGGGTTCTATTATCATTTACTACAAGACTCGACGATCAGAGCGGGGAGGAAGACACGGACCGAGCCACGGCTGAAGCAGACGCCTTATTTTTCTGGGCCAAACGGGTATCGGGGATTGGAGGCATCTCTCAGTTAAATAACTGCACTGAACAAGTACATTTGGGCGTGCTCTTAACTAAGAAATATTGCATAAAGTACCTCTGCAAACGCGAAGGAATGGCCGGTGACGGTTGGAGACGAAAGACGTTTAAGCAAGGGAAACAACTCCGTTCATCGGTGTTGGGCTAACCAATCAGCGATCATCAAATTGATCTGAAAACACTCCGGCCGCTTCCGTGTCAATACACAGGCCCAGGGCATCGCCGAAACACAACCATGAAGTAAATCTGTCAAAATGGGGACATCGTATTTTGATCTTATTTTCTGACTTTTGAATGAAAGATAATACAGAAACAACCCTCAGAAAAAATGGGTGTCTGACTTGGTCACCCAGAATTTTACACACACCAAATCACTCAAATGGGTTACTTTCTTTACCATCCTTATGCAAAATTGTGCATAAGGATGGTAAAGAAAGTAACCCATTTGAGTGATTTGGTGTACGCACGCACACACACACACACACACACACACACACACACACACACACACACACACACACACACATTCACACACACAACAGGACTAACAAGAGACATAAATAATGTGGCAGTGTCGCGCCTGTCTGTCTGTCTCGGTTTATGTCTCTTGCAGCCGGGTAACGTTCGCCTTACCTCGGCAGTTAAGGGGTTAATGCCGAAAATATCAGTGCACTGTACTTTCTTCTCATGTGCAGCAGCGTAATGCCTGATCATCACACTAATTAACTCGTTGTACCCCAAGACCAAAATCCCCAAATGTTGCCGTTATCCTCTGAAGACGGCACTGCAGTGCAGGACACAGATCGACCATGATAGTTCAAGGGTGATGCCAGAATAGCTTGGCGCCCATAGGCGCCAAGCTATTCTGGCATCACCCTTGAACTATCATGGTCGATCCATTATCTTGCTGTGGTGTGTCTGGGGTAGAATGAGTTAACACCGTAATAGCTGATCACACGAATTACACTTGGTCGACCTTGTCGAGTTTCGCCGTGGCACATACATAGAACTTAGACGCCGAATGTCTCTAGAGCTTTAGATCTAGTCCGAATTCACGCGTTCAGTGCCGAGAAAAGCTGAACACCAACGAACTGCAAAAAAGTATAGATCCTCATGAGTTCCCACAGTTGCGGGACCTCATGAGGATCTGTGCTCTTGCTAAAACCACTTATTACACCCCACTCTTACTGTTTCTTTTATATTCTTTCTCCCTCTCTCCTTTCTCTGGATCTCGTTCTTTCTCTCTATAGATCACATTTTAGCTCTCCACATCTCATTCTTTCTCCTCTCTCTAGATCTCTTCCTTTCTCTCATGTAGATGACGATGTCCAAGCATCAACCGTTGTAAAATAAAAATTTCATTGATTCGTTGATTTTCTATATTTCTTTTTTAAAGAGAGTGAGAGAGATATCAGTCTAGAGATAAAAGTTAATAAAGAGAGAAATCCTACGAAAGATTTAACGAAAGATCTAAAGAGAGATATAGAAAGAGAAGAAGAGAGAGAGAGGCGGGGGATGGGGGGGGGGGGGGGGTTCCATCGACACGGGAATCATCGACACGCGGTTCCATCGAATCGGGGATCCATCGACAGGGGATCGATTGACATGGAACCACATCAAATTGCCCCCACTACCCCCAATGGGGGAGGACCCCCCGACCCCCCCCCCCCCCCCTTCTTATTTTGTGCACCCCCTTCAATGTCATAATTCAGTTGACCCGCTTCTTCAAACAGAACAGACAAGCGGAACAATGACAACCGACGATCACCAGCATTCTCCGCTGCAGGGTTCAGTTACTATATATACCAAAGACGGTTAATGCATTTCCTGCCACTGTACGTACATTTTTGTTTCTGAAATCTTGGTTCATTGGACCAAAAGCCAACACCGTCCAAAAAACATGGATACAAATTGGTCTCAGCAAGTGGCATAGATCCTCATGAGCCCCCGCAGTCGCGGGGGCTCATGAGGATCTATGCCTCTTGCAGTTGGAATATGGTCACTTTTTCCTCGGAAGTGAAGTCTTCTGTTGTATCTAGGTTGGTTAGTTCGGGTTTAACGTCCACAGCACCGAGGTGATCATGGACGGCCCTGACGGGCGGGTGATGGGGGACAGGGAAATCTATTGCCTATGGAGTACGACCTGAACACTGATCAACTCAGGCGCACTCCAACTGTGCCACTTTGATTTACCAGGACCTTTCAACGGACATGTTATTGAACAAATCCGTTTTTCCCCCTGGATTGTGAGTCCAGCTACCGGGGCCGGGACGGGATTCGAACCCACGACCCGGCGATTCCCTTCGCTCTCCTGCTCCGACGTTTAACCGCCTGAGCTATTTCGGACTCCTGTTGTATCTAATCCGGCGTGGCTCCCTTTATTAGTCCACGAATGGGTCGATAACGAACAGCAAGAGGCGGAGATTCTCACGTGCCCCATCTGTCACTGCATAGATCCTTGCTTCTTGCCGTGGCAGGGATAGCTAAACCTTTTGTTTTAGTTCGGGGTTTAACGTTCACGGCACCGAAGTGATAATGGACGGCCCTAACGGGCGGGTTATGAGGGACAAGGAAATCTATTGCATATGGAGTACGACCTGAACACTGATCAATTCAGGCGCACTGCAACTGTGCCACTTTGATTTACCAGGACCTTTCAACGGACATGGTATGGAACAAGCCCCTCTTTTTTTCCCTGGATTGCGAGTCCAGTACCGGGGTCGGAACGGGTACTCGAACCCACGACCCGGCGATTCCCTTCGCTCTCTTGCTCCGACGCTTAACCGCCTGAGCTATTTCGGACTCTGTGAGCTAAACCTGGGATAGTTCTCGCTTTTTCGGGCCAGGTATCACTTTGGTTCTAAAACGGAATCTGACATCAGTCTAACGAACGCTACTCTCGCATCAAATCTTTCACTACATTGGCAACGTCGACATATCATACACAATCAAAGCCCTATTTCCTGCAAGAGGCATAGATCCTCATGAGCCCCTGCCGCCTTTGGCTGCAGCGGCTCATGAGAATCCGTCTCTCCTGATAGGGGCTAATTGCTAAGGTTGTGAAGGATCGATCTTTTATTATGGATAAATACGCAAACGACACCATAAAGTCGAACTCGCCCAGTATCTCAAGAGGCACAGATCCTCATGACTCCTGCAGGCTGCAGCGGCGCATGAGATTCTAAGCCTCTTGCTGCGGCGAAGGGGCCTATCAAAGGTTCAAAATTATCGATCATCGACATGTTCGCCTATATTCGCTCTATTGATCACAGGAAAAGGAAACCAAGAGGTTGTTAAGTCACCTGACAACAGCTCGTAGCATGTAAGAGCCTTTGTTCAAGAACGTAACTCGGATATGTTTCCTTGACTAGCGGAAGCGTGTTTTGAAAGGTCAGCGAAAATTTCCTCAGCATGAGCAATTCGTGGACAACGTTATCAATTAACCCATTTAACCCCGTGACTGCATTTCACAAATTTTATAGGTGTCACTTAACAACTATGTACCAGTTCCAGGGGATGGATCGACTATGATAATTCAAGGGTAGTGCCAGATTAGCTTGGCGCCATCAGGCGCCAAGCAAATCTGGCACTACCCTTGAATTATCATGGCTGATCCATCACCTGCTGTAGGGCGTTGGGGTAAATGGGTTAAACTGGTCTGACTCTAACTGCATAGACCAACATGAGCCGAGATTTTCAAGTTTGGTACAGCAGAACGTGTTTTGAGTGACCGCCCTATCGGAGATCACCTGACATTAAAGACCATCCTTCAGGTGGCTGTAGCCACTAACCCTAACCCTGGCTGTAGCCACTAACCCTAACCCTGGCTGTAGACTAGCCACCAAAATGGTGGGCTTTAATGACAGATGACGCTTTTTGTCTTTCAAGACTTCTCTTGCTAGAACACCTGTCTTTAAGACTACTTTTTCTTGCAAATACGATGATTGCTCGAAACAGGTTCTACTGTATAGGCCTATTTTGTAGGTGCACATTATCATCTCTGAGGGACTACAGGCATATGAGGCCGAAAGCGAGGTTAGACGATGTCAACTCTTGTATGAACCAGTGAAAAAGAAAGAAAATGCGTACATGTCCATAGGCGATGTAGGCGATGTTTGCTGTTTCCCGGAAAGAAGGAGTTAGCGTCTATTGAACGAAATTAAAGGTGTGTGTCCTCAATCCCTCACATACAAAATGTTTTTCTTCGTTCCGGATATGGGGCGGGTGACACGATGGTAGCCTATATTCGATGCTCCCACAAGAGTGTCACGCGATCTCGTGACTTTCTAACAATAAGCCTCCTGTGTGACATTCTTGGCCCTGCCTTTTCAAAGACCGTGTCATCTCATTTCCTTGCTATTAATAATAGTAATAATAATAATTACGGTATTTATAATGCGCTTATCTTATAATAATTATAACTCTAAGCGCGCACTCACAACTCGCACACGCATGCGCACGCTCTAGACAATGACTCACGTAACACAAATAGTGAAAATACATTACGACAGTCAGCTTGGGGTGGGGAGTGTGGTGATATAGTGCTAGAACTGTTGAAAGAGGTGAGTTTTGAGGGCGGACTGGAAGGAGGAGAGCGAGTGTTTCTGACGGAGAGAGAGTGGGAGAGTGTTCCAGGTAGATGGACCGTATACTGAGAAGGAGCGGGGGCCGAAAGTGCTGAGTTTGGTGCGGGGGATGAGGAGGCGGAGAGGGTCGGAGGCGGAGCGGAGGGAGCGGGGAGGAGTGTAGGGGTGAAGTAAGTTGGAGAGATAGGCAGGAGCGTAGTTGTTCAGGGATTTGTAGCAGAGAGACAGAATCTTGTATTGGATGCGTTGGGGGATGGGGAGCCAGTGAAGGAGCTTGAGCAGGGGAGTGATGTGGTCGGATTTTTTCTTTCTGAGGACGAGGCGGGCAGCATTGTTCTGGACGCGCTGGAGAGTGAGAGTGGTGGAGTGAGGAAGGCCGGAAAGGAGAGAGTTGCAGTAGTCGATGAGAGAGACAGCGAGTTTGGTGGCAGCTTCGGTAGTGAGGTATTTTCTGATCTGACTGATGCGGCGGATGTGGAAATAACATGCCTGGGCCGTGGCGGAGACGAAGCTGGTCATGGAAAGAGAGGAATCGAAGATAACGCCAAGGTTCTTGACCGAGTCAGAGAGGGAGATGGGGGTGCTATCGAGTTGAAGGTGGAGAGAGGGAGGGAGCTGGGAAAGTTTATGGCGAGTGCCTACCAGCATGGCTTCCGTTTTGTCGTCGTTCAGTTTGAGCTTGTTTGCTGTCATCCAGTTTTTCACGTCTTCATAGCAGTCAGCCGTGCGAGTCAGTAGTGTCGGAGTGTTGTCGAGTTTGTCTTTGTCTAGTAGTTGTGAGTCGTCAGCGTAGAGGTGGTGGTGTATGTGGTGAGACTGGATGATGTTGGACAGGGGGGAGGTGTAGAGTGTGAAAAGGACCGGGCCCAGGACGGACCCCTGTGGAACGCCGCAGGAGAGCCTGACTGGGTTGGAGGAGACGCCGTCGATGGTGACGGACTGCTGTGTGTCGGAGAGGTAGGAGAGAAACCAGGAGTGAGTAGAGTCAGTGATGCCAAAGAAGTGGTGAAGGCGGTGGAGGAGGATAGAGTGGTCTATGGTGTCGAAGGCGGCAGAGAGATCGAGTAGCGTAAGAAGGGAGATGTTGCCCGAGTCAGTGGAGAGAAGCAGGTCGTTAAGGATATGTAGAAGGGCTGTTTCAGTGCTGTGATGTTTGCGATAGGCAGACTGGAAGGGACTGAGGAGGTTGTTGTCGGCGAGGTGGAGGTTGAGTTGGTTGAGGACAACCTTCTCAAGAGGCTTGGACAGAAAAGAGAGATTGGAGACTGGGCGGTAGTTCTTGAGTTCGTTTGGGTCGAGGTTGTGTTTTGTGAGGAGAGGACGGACGATGGCGGACTTGAAGATATCGGGGACGGAGCCATTCTCTAGAGATGTGTTGATGATGTCGGTAATGAAGGGCAAAAGTTTTGGGAGGCCGGCATTCGGAATACACCAGTGTGTGAAATAAGTTTGACCAAAATAGTTCAAGGGTAGTGCCAGAATAGCTTGGCGCCTCTAGGCGCAAAGCTATTCTGGCACCACCCTTGAACTAAAGCCACTGTAAGTACTAATATAATGTAGCGTGCACATGGCAGTGTACAAATTTGAAGCTTTTAGCCTCAGTATGATATGGGTTAAAAGGGTATCGGGATAACCGGTTTCAAGTTTCATCCGTTGCACTGAGAAGGATTAAAAACCTGAGAAAATCGACTTCCTTCTTTCCTGTTTCTTATTGCTCAAACAATTTGCTCAACGAATCTCACTGCAGCTTCTTGACTAAATCCCATCCCTCCCATCTGCAAGAGGCACATTCCCCCCGCCCTCCCCCCCCCCCCCCTTTTGTTATACTGAGGGTGCTATTTCGGATAAAGCGTACTACTGTACTTGCGTTGACTCCAAACTATTGTCGAGTTAATATACTTCCTGGTATTGACACAGCAGCGCCTGGTATTCACGTTGAGCAGAATGTCCTCGGGCCGACGTCGTCCGCTGTTGGCCCGCGCACGGCGGCCGACGTTGGCCCGAGGACCCTTTGCTCACTGAGGCGTGCAGCGTCATAGCCCCCGTAAAGCTGTGTAACGTGTACAAATGACAGAGATGCTGACACTGCACAGCATTCTGAAAGGACGACACAGAGCCGATACAGGAAACCAGTTGCGTGATATCCTCAGTGTGCCCCTGTGGCAGTGTCGTGTCTGTTTGTCTCGGCAAATTCAGCAATAATATACACGCGGTCAAAACTGCTGCCAACAATATACGTACACATGGATAAGTATTTGTGGTGTGCGTGTTTCTGGCAGAGTCTGAATTTGTACTTTCCGAATGTTTTGACCATTTCGCTACCAAATTTTAGCAGGGATAAGGGCGGTAACGATGCAGGTTTGATGGGAGACAGTGCACGTATTGGAGAACAACGTGAATCTGGTCGTCCGTTTACAATATGCGGCGAGAGAGCATGCAAGTGTTACTCCACATATGCCGACTGCTCTAACCATGGAGCCAACCTGACGTACGTGCCTGAACTACCACCCGAGATTAGTTTCTTGAATTTCACACACAATCGCGCCTTGATTGACCATGATGATTTCTTTGTGAATGTCACAAAAGTCCGTCACCTTCAGATTGGAGACAACGACCTGCTCACTGTCAGTCCCGGGGCTTTCAGAGTTTTAAAGAAGCTCATTATTCTGGACATCGGAAACAATAAACTGACCTACGATACGCTTGCTCCAGCACTGTCAGTGAAGAGTCTTGTAACACTCATCGCCATTGGCCTTGCTCTTGGACCTCTACCGGCTGACCTCTTTCACAGGTACCCACTGCCCAGTCTGAAGGAACTGCAATTTTACGGAAACCTGATTTCAACTGTGAACATGTCAGTCTTTATTCCCCTTAGAAATATGACAACACTTGTTCTTGGCTCAAACCCAGTGAACGACATTGCGACCGCGTATCTCCCTACCCTGGTGTTTTTGGATCTTGACAACAGTGGTCTTCATTATTTCTTAGAAACATGTGACAACCACACATCGCTGTTTCCCTCTCTTAAAACACTACGTTTCGCACAAAACTTTGTTGAGTTGATGCCTGAAAACATATGCCTGCCTGCGTTAAAGGAACTGGACCTCAGCTCTAACCAATTTTCAGAACTGGTTTCGGACATGTTTAATCAACAGCGGTTCCCAAGTTTGCAATCTTTGTATTTGAAAAGCTTACATTTGCACTTGAAAGGCATCTACAGTCACGTTTTCAATAATTCAAACATTCGATTTCTGGACCTTTTCGGTAATTCCATAGACTTCAGTGACCCTACCGTTAACGTCGACGTTTTTGCCGGGTGTACCGGCCTTACGGATCTTGAGCTTAGTCGAACCAAGTTCAAGCGTATCAGTGTAGACAGATTTCTCGCTTTGTTTCGCCCCCTTCCAAGTCTTTACAATCTGAATCTTGGGGGTTGTTCCATTCAGACTATCAATGAGACCTATTTTTCGGAAACCCAGACACTGACATTACTTCATCTTGTTAACAACCTACTGGATGATATTCCTGACGGTACGTTTGACCATCTTCCAAACCTCAGGTCCCTCAATCTGGACAGTAACCGAATTAGGTCAGTGAGAGAAACGACGTTCAGCAAAGTCACGCGCCAGCGTCTGTACAGTCTGGGCCTCAGCAACAATCCTTTCCAGTGTGACTGTGACTTGATGTGGTTTCGTCAGTGGTACGTCACCAATTACTCTCTCTTTCACTACCGTTGGAGAGACCCGTACCCTTGTCACAACTTGCCCAATGCAACACTAGAAACCTTCTTAATGAGAGAACAAGCTTGTCTGCTGAGCCACCTGACCTGTGTGTTGATTGTGGTCTGCCTGACCATTCTCCTGTCTGTTTTCACGCTTGTGATTGTGCTACACCGTTACCGCTGGCACATCCGCCTGGTGCTATACGAGGCGTTCCGGGGCCGGGGAGATAGATGGCGCCGTCTGCAGGCTGAGCATTTCCAGTTCGATGTGTTTGTGTCGTTCGCTGAGGAGGATTTCCACTGGGTGAGCCAACGCCTGATCCCGGAGCTGGAGCAGAAACGCGGCCTGAGACTGTGTCTTCATCAGCGGGACTTTATCCCTGGCAAACACATCGTGGACAACATCCAGCATTGCGTGGACAGCAGCAAGAAAGTGCTGATGCTCTTCTCTTCCAGCTTCGCCAAGAGCCCCTGGTGCCAGTTCGAGCTGACGCTGTGTCTGACGCATGTCATGGACCACGATGACGCGCTGGTGGTGGCCTGTCTGCACGACATCCCGTCACGCGACTTGACGCCCGCCATGGTGGCTGTCATTAAAACCACGACCTACATCGCCTGGGCGGACGAGCCAGACGCCATCCGGTCTTTCTGGGGACGCATGGGGATTGCTTTTCGTGAGATCCTGCCTGTGGTGTAGAACTGACACTTAGACGCCGTCAGCCGCCTGTTGCCGAGTCGCGAGCGCTTACAAGCGAAAACTGCGAGCGAAAGCGCGTGTTGTATACCCAAGTAACAAAACGTCTTCGGGCCCACGTAGGCCGTCGTCGGCCCGAAGACCTTTGCTTACTGAGAAGCTAGCGCTTTCCAAAATGGCGACTGACCTATGAAATAGGATGACCTCTATTTCTTAACAAATACATTGGTCGATAATTTACCACATCAAGCATCGTCCTAACCACATTCTCGACGGTCATTACAAAACACAGTGGCACTTATTTTCTCAAACAGGCGAAAAGATCATGAACGATGAAGAAAAATCGTCAGCTTGTTTCATTTTTTTGCCTCCGCTTCCTTCTGTGCGATAATACCTTTCATTTTGAGCGCGCTTGAAGGTAAAACAACTTCATTTAACTCACTCAGCCCCGATACACCACAGCAAGGCATGGATCGAGCATGATAGTTCAAGGATGGTGTCAGAATAGCTTGGCGCCCATAGGCGGCAAGCTATTCTGGCACCACCCTTGAACTATCATACTCGATCTGTTCCTAGAGCTGTAATACACTCCTTCAGAGGGCAACTTCAAAATTTGGCGATTTCGGTCCTGTGGCAGAATGTGTTAATGCAACGTGTTGCCCGATGCAACAGCGAATAGGAATGAAATACTTCAGTCATATCCTTCATTCTTGCTCCGACGATCCTATGAACAAGAAAGTATCGTCGCAGAAACGCCAGACTCCTGGCCAAACAGAGGCCATTTTGAAAGCGTTCGCTAGCACATTTGCCTGCGCAGCGACACTTACAAACCCTTGCTTTCTATGAGCTCTTCAAGCGCTCGCGACACGGCAAACGGGCGGCTGGTCTTTTTGGGGACAGGCGATGCCTTATATTGTCGTTATTAGTTCGGGGTTAACGAGCACGGCACAGGAGTGATAATGGACGGCCCTATCGATCGGGTTAAGGGGGACAGTGCAGCTATTACATATTACAGAGCACTAATCAATTCGGCCGCACTGCAACTGTGCCGGGGAGCTGGGTGGCTCGGTGGTAGAGCGTTAGACTCTCGTCCGAAAGGTCCCGGGTTCAAATCCAGCTGGGGTCAATATTTGTTCAGACCCTATTTCGGTGCCCCGTCTTTGTAATCACCTTCGTGGTGGACAAAAGACGTTAAGCCCTAAACGTTTAACTTTTTTTTATTTTTGTAAACTGTGCCATCTTTATTTTACCAGGACATGCTACCTGGACAAACCCGTCGTTTTGCCTGGACACCTTGTATTGCCGCTCAAACGTCATAACATGTACTCCCTTCACTTGCCTGATGACGCAGATTGTGCTTGTGAGATTATTGTTAATTCAGCGCCAAAGAGCCCCGGACGTAAAAGAAACATGGATGCAAAGTGGTTTCAGCAAGAGGCATAGATCCTCATAAGCCCCCGCAACTGCGGGGGCTTATGAGGATCTATACCTCTTACAGCTGCGTGATGTTTGATTTTTTCTCAGTGAACGCTATATATAACTGACCAGATCCACACACAAAAATGCTGTGTGAGAATTTATTAAAACAAGACAGAGACACATTTTTGTTTCAAAACAAAATTAATCCATGTATAGATGGATTACATTCGTGATTTTTAAAAAAATAAAAAAAACAAAAAAAAAAAAAAACAAGATGGGATGAACCATAACCCACAAATTCCCTTCTATATGAGAGCTGTCCTTAAAGTCAATGGTCTCTACCTTTTGTCTTTGACCTGATTCTGATGTTGAATTATCTATTATTGAAAAAGTCTCGCAGATCTGCCAATGCGTCAGTGTTCTATAAGGGGCGCAGGACATACGCGTCATTGATTTGTCAAACGTCATTTGTCATGACGTAAGTTTTAGTTTTTACGTTTTATACGTGATATGAGTTTAACTTTCGCTTCATAGGCTTGAGAAAATGGTGACAAAACTAGAAATCCACGGTACAATTTCAGTCTTGCTATAATTTGTGTGAAAGCAGGTTGACTTTACCGAGCTACATGATATACTAAGTACACGGGTCACCTGCATGCTCTTCTGAAAGCGCGTCGATGTATGTGTGCTTGTTAGTGCGTGCGTGCGCGCGCTCCAAACATCTCCAAGAGGCATAGATCCTCATCTGCCTGGAGGGCGCATGAGGATCTATTCCTCCTGGAGATGCGCGCATGTTTATGAGAGAGAGAGAGAGAGAGAGAGAGAGAGAGAGAGAGAGAGAGAGAGAGAGAGAGAGAGAGAGAGAGAGAGAGAGAGCCGCGCGCGAGAGAGAGAAGGACGTCATATTTAGAGTATTAGATGTCAGTGTCTGCGTGCTGACGGAGTTGCCTCTTTTACGTCACCGCCACTGTATGACTTTCTCTAGAAGTAAAGGTTTTTAGTGTTTTAATTCTTTTCTAAAAAGAATTAATTTTCACTAAAGAAGTTAAAATGATACAAAGCTGGCTAACGAACTCATCCAAACTAGCTATATGCAATAGTTCAAGTAAATATGACATAAATTACGGACTCTAATCTGGGTCAACCGACTTCCTATAAACGGTTGTTTATTCTTCAATGAGACATTCAATTACAATATGCTCGGAGGCTCTCTTAGCCACCTACTTAAGAGTATTTCGCCAAGTTTCAAGCTTGTGCGGCGTACAGAAATATCGGAGATTCTCTTGTTTACATGCATATGCACACACATACATACATACATACATACATACATACATACATACATACATACATACATACATACATACATACATGCGCCCATACATACATCCGCACATACGGCGCTTCGCGCCAAATGTACGTTCAGCAGCGAGGTTAACGTAACTAGACATGACGTAATTTTTATCTTGGTACTTCAATTGTTAGAGGTTTAGCCTGCCCGCCTTTGACATCATAGACATGCTATTAAATTCGCCCCACCGCGACCCGTCCTAAAAAGTCCCTTCTATAAATAGAAGGGACTTTTTAAAAAATAAACTTAAAAGAAACATGAATGTTCTGCTGGTGGGGGGGGGGGGGGGGGGAGGGTTCAGTACATTCCCATCTGAGCACACCCGAAATCGGAATTTCTCAGTCACGTGTTTTTATTTCTTTGCCTGGCTAGTTATATCTGGCGTTCAGAAACACGAGTTAGTCCGTTTGTGCGGCGCCATTTTCACAGGACACACCAAGAACAGTTGCATAGAGATCTGCACTGTTAACTCATTGTGCCCGAGGTACGAAATACCCACATTTCGGAGTCATCCTCTGAGGACTGCCATTACAATTCAGGAGGAAGATCGACCATGATAGTTCAAGAGTGGTGTCATAATAGCTTGGCGCCTATAGGCCCCAAGCTATTCTGCCACCACTCTTGAACTATCATGGTCGAGCCATATCTTGCTGTGTGGTGTGTCGCGGGCAGAATGAGTGAAAGGGGCTGGGTAGGCACGGAGGCCCAATTGCATGAGTAATAATAATAATAATAATAATAATAATAATAATAATAATAATAATAATAATAATAATAATAATAATAATAATAATAATAATAATAATAATAAGCGCATTAAATAGGCGCTTTATCCCAATTGAAAATCGGCTCAAAGCGCCGCCGCGAACTGAACCCAACAAGCACGCTCACGTGAATCACGCGCATTCACGCACACACTGTACATAAACACAGAACATTCACGTGGTGCTAAGGGCAAGCTCAAGCGAGCTACTGTAGTTTTGGAAATTCAAATTCGTTTGTATTTGAAATTTGATTAAGTGGGCTGAAACTGATACCAAAGTCGTGGGGGAGGAAGAGCCGGAGTACCCGGAGAAAGAACCCCCGACGGTCCGTCCGAATTAACGGTGACACTTACTAGAGGAGAAAAATCCGACGCCGGAACCCGTAATCGAACCTCGCACCTTTAGCATTGGTGGCAGACGCCTTAACCACTGCGCCACGGACCGCACCTTGCTTAGTGGCTGGCGCAGGACTAAGCTCACTCAATCATGGCCCCGGGACCCGTCAGTTCTATGGTATAATAATAATAATAAATAATAATATCTGTATTATATAGGCGCTTTTTCTCAATTTTTGGGTGAATCGACTCAAAGCGCCGCGAACTGAAACCCAACACGCACACTCACGTGACAGACACGGATTTACGCCGAAGACAAACACAGTACAAGACAGACGAAGGGCGGCCAGTTCAGCTACTGAAGTTACAGAGATTTTTGATCGCTTGTATTTGAAATTTGTAAAGTGGCCTGAACCCGGTACTAAAGTGTGGGGGTGGGTGGGGGGGGGTGGGGGGGAGGGGGGGGGGTGGAAGAACCGGAGTACCCGGAGAAAGAACCCCCGACGGTCCGCCCGAATTAACGGTGACACTTACCAGAGGAGAAAAGCCGGTCCGACGCCGGAACCCGTTTTCGAACCTCGCACCTCAGTTTGGCGTTGGTGGCAGGCGCCTTAACCACTGCGCCACGGACCGCCCCACGTGGTAAAGGATTTAGATGATCTGAACTGACATAGTTTGTAGATTTTAAGCAGATGTAGTTTGTTACTATTTGCCTTCCTGTTGAACATTACAACAATGCCACTGTGCGTACATTGTTCGTCTGACGTGTGTGTCAGTTTCAACGCGAAAGAGCACAAGCCGCCCGCACGAACAATGGATACGAAGTGCTTTCAGCAAGAGGTATAGGTCCTCATGAGCCCCCGCGATTGCGGGGGCTCATGAGGATCTATGCCTCTTTCAGTAGTGTGGTGTCCATTTTTTTCCCTCGGCAGTGAAGGGGTTAATCTGTAATCTTGCACGTAGAATGTTGCTTTGACTATGGCGTGGACGTGGAGTGCTTGTACGTGTGTGTGTGTGTGTGTGTGTGTGTGTGTGTGTGTGTGTGTGTGTGTGTGTGTGTGTGTTGATGTTGATGTTGCCGGCTGTTGGTTGCGGTGGAGGTCAGGTGGCCAGTGTATGTATGTATGTGTGTGTGTGTGTGTGTGTGTGTGTGTGTGTGTGTGTGTGTGTGCGCGCGTGTGCCAATGTGCGTTCGTGCGTGCGTGCGTGCGTGTGTGTGTGTGCGTGCGCGCCGTGCGGATTTAGTGTATACATGCGTGAGAAGAGACAAGACATAGATATCTAAGTACATGCGCACGCTAAACCCCGGACATATAACAAATCTCCAGAGAGCCCAATTTTTGCTGTTATTATATCCAAAGTTTTTTATAAGCGAAATAATCTAAATAGAAAGAGTGCCGGCTGTCGGGAGCTCTCAAAACGTGTTGTTATATCCGACCTCGTTATAAGCGAAGTAGACTGTATTCATAATAAGTATCTCATGCTTTTAACTCATTCAGCCTGATGCACTACAGCAGAAGATGGATTGACCATGATAATTCAAGGGTAGTGCCAAATAATCTGGCACTACCCTTGAATTATCATGGTCAATCTGTCTCCTGCAACTGGTGCGGCATAGTCGTTAGATGACGCCTCCATGTGATTGGGGAAATATGGCCTCGGGGTTGAATGCGTTAAGTCTTTGTTTATAAAACTGAAACAGTAAATAATAATGATAATAATAATAATAATAATAATAATAATAATAATAATAATACGTAACTCTTGTATAGCGCTGTTCTCCAGGAAAACACTGGACTCACTGCGCATGCACAACAGCACACTCTCTCTCTCTCTCTCTTTCTCGCTGCACCTAATCCTTACGCTGCGCTCTCTCTCTCTCTCTCTCTCTCTCTCTCTCTCTCTCTCTCTCTCTCTCTCTCTCTCTCTCTCTCTCTCTCTCTCTCTCTCTCTCTCTCTCTCTCTCTCTCTCTCTCTCTCTCTCTCTCTCTCTCTCAGATACACGCAAAATTAGACACCACTTTAACCCACCCCATCCCTTCCCAGCACCTTACATCCACTTCCCTGTCACAGTGAATTACCTTTGTTGTCGCTTTCATTTTGTCTGCTTCTGAACAGCTGCAAACATATTACATCTGGGTCCGTCTGTATGAACGTCCGTTTCCGGGGTACTGATCTTACAGTAAATTTATTAACTCATTCATCCCGACGTAAATTTTGGAGGCGTCATCTAACGACTATGCGCCAAGCTAATCTGGCACTACCCTTGAATTATCATGGTCGAACCATCTCCTGCTGTAGGGCGTCGGGGCTGAATGGGTTAAACAAGGAAATTAATGAAATTCCTGAAAATGTCAGTACATTCATTAAGATTACTGTTTCATTAGGAGGCTTCATGGTCTTTCCTCATAATTATTCCGACTTTCCACAAATTGCATGGCCATCTTCAAATTCTGTCACTTTGACGGTATTTTATTTTATTTTATTTTATTTTATTTAAGAAATGCAGGCATTGCCCGTGAGTTATGTCATTTTCGGTTCATCTGCTACAGTCAATCCTTTTTACTTTTGGTAGCGCTTTTTGGCGCGATGATTCCAACAGGTGCCGGAATCATTGCGACAAAAAGCTCTACCAAAAGCCAAAGGGTTACGACAGCGCTGAAGCCGCGCACAGGCTGAGGGTGTTGGGTCCCAACGTTGGCCAAAGTGACATATACTGGTCACAAATAGTAAGGTATGACGAGGACTGGCACTGATGAGAAGCCCAAAGCGGGACAGGTCATCGGGCAGACATCGGCCAAGACTGGCCCGAGCATGCCGTTCGCGGCCAACCTTGGTTGCGACCGACGTCCGGCCGATGACGCGTTGCTTACTGGGCCGGAAGGAACGATTCAAAAATCAGAAAGGAGGTCCGGCAAAACTTGCACTATGTTTCGACCAGACATTGGATAACATCTAAACTGAAGAAAGAAAGAAGGCAACAAAAAAAAAAAGAGCACTGTCAGCCCGTGTTGGTTTTCTTTAACCCATTACATCCTAAGGCTTTTTACAAATTTGTTTATTGTCCCATGAAGGCTACACTACAGATTAGGAGATAGATCAACCATTTTAGTTCAAGGATGGTGCCAGAATAGTTTGGCGCCTCCGGCGCCAAGCTATTCTGGCACCGACCTTGAACTATCATAGTCAAATTAATTTCAAGCAGTAGCGTATCACTATCGGGATGAAAATGGTTAAACGGCACACCAAGCATTATTATAAAATATCTGTCCTTTACGTCGAACTGCCAGTGTGTTTGGTCCTCGCGTTTCTTGTGGTCATACACCGTCTTACTTTTTGTCAGTGACTTCATTGAAAATACGGTAGACTTTAGGATGGGGCTGGTCGTAACGCGTTCCGTTGAATGCAAAGGACATAACAGGCGGGCGGGGCTCATGGTCTGGCAAAGAAGTAACAAGATAAAAATGACGTCACGTCTAGCAACTCTAACCTTGCTGTTGAACGTCGTTTTGGAGCGAAGCGCCGTATGTGCGTATGCATGTGTGTGTGTGCGTATGTATGTAAACGGCACGAGAATCTCCGCTATTACTGTACGCACAAACTTGAAACTTGGCAAAATACTTTATTAAGTGGGTGGCTAAGAGAGCCTCAGAGCATATTGTAATTGAATCTCTCATTGAAGACATACTGAAAAGATCGTTTATAAAGCCGTTGGGACCCAGATTAGAGTCCGCAATTATGCACTTTAAATTTTGGATATGCACCTAGTTTGTAGAAAGACATTGTATGAGCCGTTAGCCAACTTTGTACCTCTTCAACTTTTTCGAAAAATAAAAGTTCAATGCGGAAAAAATGTCAAAAGTAAGACTCCTTGATTTCATCTTAAGAATCAAACAGCGTGACGGTGACGCAAAAGCACCAAACGCGTCAGTGTTTTTGCAATGTTTCTAATTGCCGCAAATCAAAAGCACGTCAGTGTTTTACACGTGTATGAGCTGGCGCGATGTTCTCCTTCATTTATTTTTGTATAATATTTGCGAACGTATTGTAGAAAAGATAGAATACGCATGCAAGCTCATACAGCGGAAGGGGCTTTGTGGGCATGGGTCATTCTATCTTACTCTTCAAAATGGCTGTGGCTACGCCAGCCCACAGAACGTATAACCGGTAGGAAGCGCCCTGTCGTTGTCTGCCGTCTGTGTTTGAGTGTGCCATTCTGCCGTTTGAGTTTATGTGTGCCATTACCGTGCGGATCAGGCCGGGGTGGGGGGGGGGGGGTGGGATTAAAAGGAGATACTGAATGAATTCGTTGAGTTCGTAATCCAGCGTTGTACCTCTTCAACTTTTTCGATAATAATTAAACGCACGTGACCTCCAAACAATACGGTAGACTTTGGGATGAAATCCTCATCTTGTTTTCATTCGGAATACACCAGTGTATGAAATAAGTTTCACTAAAATAGTTCAAGGGTAGTGACAGAATAGCTTGGCGCCTCTAGGCGCCAAGCTATTCTGGCACCACCCTTGACTGAACTAAAGCCACTGGTCTATATCCTTATCTGTCAGTACTATAATGTAGCTTGCATATGACAGTGTACAAATTAGAAGCTTTTAGCCTCAGTATGATATGGGTTAAAGCACTGTTCCTCATACAAGCCTATGTGTTCTGTTGGTCTGTGATTTTGGACCTAAGGGATCGGGGCCGGTAAGGAGTTTTCAATATCTCCATTGTACATGTTGTTTGTATGTTAGTCTTACAATAATGCTAGACAAAAGTGCTCACTGTAAAGTAACATTACGCGTAAATTTGAAGACACATTTCAGCACCATTTGTGTTTATTATGTCTTGTCGGCATACATAACAGCAGCTGGGTCACGCAGAAAAAGCACACGCGTAAGTGTGATTATGTCCTTTTTACAAGTTTCACTTACATTTTGTTGGAAAATGAAGGCATGAGAGATGGTTAGCAGACATTATAGGTTCATTTAATATTAAAAGTGAGTTAAATATAATGAGTCATCCGACACTGGTCCACTATTGGTCCATCCATCCATCATCCTGTGTATATCCAATTGTGACAGATGTTATCATTTTGAATTTTCTGAGGGACCATCATAGCCACAGACGTCTAATTTGGCACAGTGATCATATTTGACAATAGCTTTGATTGTCACTTGCGCTGACCTCCATGAAAGGTCAAGATTACAAAGGTCAATAAACGGGCGATTTTTAAAGAAAATAGTTGTAATCTTATTTTAAAACTTGCCAAAGAGAAAATTGACGATTCAACTTTTGTTTGCAGCTCTACTAAGTTAACCTCTCGTTAAGGTCAAAGGTCACGAGAAGTAAGAAGGCTTTTATATTTGGTTGTTGTTATTACAGGTAGTTCGTATGTGAACTTTGCAATAAGACCCCAGTGGAAATGTTTTGCTAGGGGTTAAACTGTCTATGCATATTAATTTGATTGGCTCCTTCCAAAGGTCAAATGGCAGGCATGTCAGCAAGTGTGTTGAAAATGTTCAATATATAATAAAAGCTACTGTGTTTTGTTTTTCCACCTCAGAAGTAAAACTTGATACAAGCTAGCATTATCGACACAGGTTTATGCAACGGCATATTCAGAAGCAAATTCAGGGGGAGAGGGGTGTTCCAAGGTGCTCGGCTCCCAGGATATGTTTTAATGTGTAATTTTCCATTTGGGGGAGTTTGGACCCCCCTCCCCTCCCTGCCCCCCCTCCCTGCCCCCCTCCCTCTCCCCCCCCCCCCACACACAGACACACCCTCCAGCGCCTCTTTTTGGAAATTGTAAACGGCCCGTCGTGTGATTTTTAGCCCATTGGTGAAAAGGTCTCCAGACCTCTCTCCCCTTTCCCGCGACCTCCCACCCGCACTAACATCAGCACCACCCGCCCCTCGTTTGATATTAAACAAATGGCGCATTTGTAGATCCTCACCCTCTTCACATTCTCAGCAACTGTGACTCCGCCGACAAAAAGAGTTCTCCTGAAAAGGTCTACGGAATCTCCCGCACGTTCTTTTTTTTTTTTTTTTTTTTTAACTGCCCTATACCTTAAAGAGGGGTCATTCGCAATAGTATTCGTGGCATAAAATGCATACTTAGGTACTTTCAAACTTTTGCTCCCAAAGTTAACTTTTTAAAAAAATGTGTGTGCGAAAAATGACTAATCTTTTCAAACACATCGACCTGGGATTACCTTGACCTTTTCTACAGGTGAAATATGTAAGTAAAGTTGTTCTTGTAAACTACAGTTGTGTCGAGTGTAAAGTCTGTGAATGTTATAGGCCCTAAGAAATTGCCTTATACAAACCGCACGCATACACACACGACGGCTGAAGAGCGGCTGCATGGACGATTGGTGACTACTTTTATACTGTTTCACATTTGCTGTCACACCTAAGCCAACAAGGTTTGCTCTTGGAACAACATTTTAGCCCCACCCCCTCCAGGCAGACAGTAATGGGCCATTTTGTCTGTCTGAAAGCATTCCTGACAACTGTGCGCGTCATCTTGAAGTGATGTAGCGACATAAACCTGGTTCTTGACATATCTGTTGTATTCTCTTCACTACCACTAGATGCAAATATTGCTCTGAAATGTTTCCTAATTCAGTTCCAATGAACCCCAAACGTCAAATAAATATATGTCAGTTGCGTCAGCAAGAGCCAAAATCGTCATGAGCCCCCGCGATCGCACGAGGCTCATGAGGATCTATGTGTCCTGCAGATGAATCCTATTGAGAGTTTCTCGGCAGTGACGGGGTTAAGGGCAAATATCATGAAACAAAAGTTGGAAAAAAATCGGGCAACTGGTTTCAGAGATATTGCCTGCACAAAGGCTCACACAAATATGGCCTCTGCGACCTTCACCTTACAGGTAGTGAATTCATTCTTTTAAAAACATCACATATGAGGGTAAGGCATCTTTTCCTAAAAATTCAGAGCAAATCAGTGCAGCGGTTTCAGAGGTATTCTCTACTCAATAATCTGCAAGAAAGATATGGCAACTATAACCTTGAGGTAGAGGTACAGTTTAGATTGATACGGGCAATGTGTGATATGGTAAAATACTATAATCTCGGGGAAGTGGCGCAGTAGTTAAGGCGTCTGCCTCCAATGCCAAAGGTGCGAGGTTCGATACCGGGTTCCGGCGTTGGATTTTTCTCCTCTGGTGTCACCGTCTGGGCAGTGGGCAGATGTTCACATCTGCACGGGACATAGACGACCCCGGCCCCCACGAGTCCCCTGCTGCCTTGCAGGCCTGGCCGCTTGGCTGCGGAAAGGCTAAGGGAGGAAACCCCTGACATCAAAGCCCCCGTGTCTCCGGGGAAGGCTTTTGAGCCAGAGACTAAGACAAGGACAGTCTGATATAAAACCTACGACCCGAGGACCTCGATGCCACCGTCCCAGCTTGCTAGGCCATGGCAAACGAACCAAGGGTTTAAAGGGTGGGGCCAGTACTGCGCACACTGCACTCCACCAAAAAGCTCCACCGCGCAGGCTTTAGGAAACGCCCACGGACTATGACACTGAACTTTCCAAGTCCTGTAGCGATGGGCAAGGGGCAAAACGGCAGGTGAAAGATGTCACTGGAAGCCGCAGTCTCAAACCTGCATGCAGGCGGTTCAGGATATTGGTCGCCTGATGTTGACCTGGGGATGACAACGTCACTCGGCACACCCTGAACGACCAAGCAGCCTTCTCTAGGGACAGCACTGCTTGCTCCACACGGAGAGGGGCCTAGAAAAGGTGGCCTAACCAAAGCTCATCCCCTCGTAACCCCAGTTGGCTAGCCGCGGTCAACGGGCATCTTCTCATGCGGTCAGAAAACAAGAAAAAACAATGGATCCACTCTCATGACGACCACGACCGGACTCAACGTAGCATGCTGGAACATCCGAACCATGCTCGACATAGCAGACAGCGGACGCCCTGAACGTCGCTCCGCCCTCATTGCCCATGAATTGCGGAGGTTAAACATCGACATCGCCGCGCTTAGCGAAGTACGCCTTCCGGAGGAAGGCAGCCTCCAAGAACTTGGCGCTGGCTACACCCTCTACTGGTCAGGCAGGCCTGCATCAGAAAGACGGCTCTCAGGGGGTGGGCTTCATAGTGAAGACCCCCATTGCGACTAAGTTGGAAAACCTACCAACGGGTCACTCCGACCGCATCATGTCCATGCGCCTCCCACTGAGACACCAGCAATACGTCACCCTTCTCAGTGTGTACTCCCCAACCCTCCTGGCAGAGCCTGCAGAAAAAGATAAGTTCTACTCTGACCTGCGCAGCCTCCTGCAGAGCACCCCTGCAGACGACAAAGTCATCATCCTTGGCGACTTCAACGCCAGAGTGGGCCAAGACTCTGAAGCCTGGAAAGGAGTCCTCGGCAAGCATGGCGTTGGGAACTGCAATGACAATGGTCGCCTACTGTTGGAGCTCTGTGCAGAGCAGCAACTTGTCATCACCAACACTACTTTCCAGCAAAAGGACAGTCGAAAGACCACCTGGATGCATCCTCGCTCCAAGCACTGGCACCTTATCGACTATGTCCTAGTGCGCCAGAGGGACCGCAGTGACGTCCTCCTCACCAGAGTGATGCCCAGCGCAGAGTGCCACACTGACCACCGCCTTGTTCGCTGCAAACTCAGGCTCCGCCTCAAGCTGAAACCCAAGAAAGGGGGCCCTCCCAAGAAAAAGCTTGATGTTGCCAGCCTTCAGCGTGACGACAAGAAAGCTGCCCTTCATGCCGATTTACAGCGCATGCTCAAAGACACAGTTGATCCAGCAGACTCCTCCCCTTGTTTCTCTGGGAACAACTGAAAACTGCTATTGTAAAATCCGCTGTGGAAGTCTTGGGCTTTGCTAGAAAGAGGAACAAAGACTGGTTTGACGAAAACGACGTAGAGATCCAGGAACTTTTAGCAAAAAAAAGAGCCGCCCACCAGGCCCACCTAACCCAGCCTTCCTGCCCTGTGAAGAAGTCTGCCTTCCGCCTCATCTGCAGCAGTCTCCAGCTCAAGCTTAGAGAGCTCCAGAACGAGTGGTCCAGACTCGCACATAGGACCCAGCTCTGCGCTGACAACGGTGACTACAGGGGCTTCTACGAAGCACTGAAAGCAGTGTATGGCCCCAGGCACCTGGTACAAAGTCCCCTGCGAAGCGCTGATGGACAGGCACTCCTCACAGATAATGCCTCCATCTTGAACCGCTGGTCGGAATACTTTCAGGACCTCTTCGGCGCTGAACGCACTGTTCAAGAAACAGTCATCCTCCAAATCCCACACCTTCCACTAAAGGTTGAATTAGACGAACCGCCCACCCCCGAAGAGACCCTCACAGCCATCCACCAGCTCAAGAGTGGCAAAGCAGCAGGCATTGACGGAATTCCGCCAGAGATCTGGAAAAATGGAGGCCCAGCACTGCACAACAAGATCCACGACCTCTTTCTCTGCTGCTGGGGAAAAGGAACACTACCAAAGGATCTCCGTGATGCAGTCATCATCACCCTGTACAAGAACAAAGGAGAGAAGTCTGCCTGCTCTAATTATCGTGGAATTACCCTGCTGTCCATTGCCGGGAAAATTCTCGCAAGGTTGCTCCTGAATCGGCTGGTACCTGCCATCGCTGAAGACCACCTCCCAGAGGGCCAGTGTGGCTTCAGAGCCAACAGGAGTACCACCGACATGGTCTTTGTGCTGAGACAGCTTCAGGAGAAGTGCCGGTAGCAGAACAAAGGGCTGTACGTAACGTTTGTCGACCTAACAAAAGCGTTTGACACTGTGAGCAGGCAAGGTATGTGGCAGATCCTGGAGCGACTAGGTTGTCCCCCAAAGTTCCTCAACATGATCGTCCAGCTCCACGAGGACCAGCAAGGCCAGGTCAAACTAAAACAGTGACCTCTCAGAACCATTCCCCATTCGCAACGGCGTGAAGCAAGGCTGCGTGCTGGCACCGACCCTCTTCACCATCTTCTTCAGCATGATGTTGAAGCAGGCCACAGTGGACCTCGACGATGACGACGCAGTGTACATCAGGTATCGTCTCGATGGCAGCCTGTTCAACCTCAGACGACTGCAGGCCCACACCAAAACCCTAGACCAACTGATTCGTGAGCTGCTCTTCGCTGATGACGCTGCCCTCGTTGCACACACAGAGAGAGCCTTGCAGCGCATTACGTCCTGCTTCGCAGATGCTGCCCAGCTCTTTGGACTTGAGGTCAGTCTGAAAAAGACAGAGGTCCTTCATCAGCCGGCACCCAAGGAAGAGCATCGCCCTCTCCACATCACCATCGGCGAGTCCGAACTGAAGTCTGTACACCAGTTTACCTACCTTGGCTGCATCATCACGTCAGACGCCAAGCTGGACAAGGAGCTGGACAACAGGCTGGCAAAAGCGAACAGTGCTTTCGGGCGACTATTCAAGCGGGTGTGGCACAATCAACAGCTGAAAAAAGGCACCAAGATCAGCGTGTACAGAGCTGTCGTCCTCACCACCCTGCTGTACGGTTCCGAGTCCTGGGCCCTCTACCGCAGCCAACTACGACTCCTCGAACGCTTTCACCAGCGCTGCCTGCGTACCATCCTCAGCATTCACTGGAGTGACTATGTCACCAACGTCGAGGTCCTTGAACAGGCGGAAACTGTGAGCATCGAGGCTTTGCTGCTGCGGACACAGCTTCGCTGGGCGGGGCACGTCTCCAGGATGGAGGATCATCGCCTACCCAAGATCACTCTGTTCGGCGAGCTCGTCACTGGACACCGAGACAGAGGGGCACCAAAGAAGAGATACAAAGACGGTCTCAAGAAGTCGCTTAGTGCCTGCCAAATCGACCACCGCCAGTGGTCTTCGCTTGCTGCGGGCCGTGACACCTGGCGCTCTACCATTCACAAGGCAGCCGTCTCCTTTGAGGACTCTCGCAGAGCTAACCTTAAGGACAAGCGGCTTAGAAGAAAAAACAGAGTTGTCGTAACTCAGAACCCTGACCAGACCTTCCCCTGCAGCCACTGCGGTCGAACCTGCCTGTCCCGGATTGGCCTCCGCAGCCACGAAAATGCCTGCAGACGACGTGGGCAAGCCCTATAGAATCTTCGTTCGCGAAGTCAAGCCAAGAGATAATCTAAAATTTGGATTGAATAGGCCCAATGGTTATTGAGATATTGCCTAACACACAATTCTGCACAAAACAAATATGGCCGTTGTGACCTTGGCCTTTATTCCAGTGAATAGATTCTGGTATGCAACACTCTGTGTCGTCACAAAATATCACAATTTGCCTTTCAGATCACATCGTTTCGGTGTTTACAGTAACATTGCCTGGCAAATAGCATACATAATAAAAGTAGCCGTTGTGACCTTGACCTTGACCAAAGTGACATGATCCTGGTGTGGGACACTCTGTATTGAGAAAAAGTATCAACATCTGAAATTTGGAACAAACTGGCTGGATGGTTTCCGATAAATACGATGGACAAACACTGCTCCTGATATGAAACACTGTTTTAATTATGAAACACGTTTCATATTAGGTGCTCTTTGTGTTTCATAATAGGAACAAGATACCTCTCCAGGAAAATGCGTGCCTCCAAAACAACAAAAAAGGGAACCGAAACGATTGCCGCTGGTTATCTGATGTCCGAAGATTGCTCTTCATGACAAGAGTGGCTTTTTTTTTTTTTAATTACAAAACTGAATGCTGATGTAGGTGTTTCAACATGGCGAAATATTAGATGCAGAAGGGTCAAAAATCACATTTTTTCGGCGTGTTTTCGTTTTCATCAGGCCTGACATTCTTGTACCGGAAATAAGGCTCACTGAAGTAGCTCTATATTACTGCACAGGCGGAATTTGGAAAAGTTATTCCGTTTCGCCGGGAGCAAGGTGTTTCCTAATATGCACTGTTTCATAATAGGGGCACCTCCCCTACCTGAAACTGGGTGTGTAAAATGAGACATATCAATTCTAACAAGCCTCTGCCTCGCGAGAACAAATGCCTCTTGTAGATGGAGCGCACTGGATGTTTTAACCCATTCAACCCCACGACCACATGTCCAAAATTTTACAGGTGTTACCTAACGTCTACGTACATGTGCAGTAGATGGATCGACCATGATAATTTAAGGGTAGTGACAGATGAGCTTGGCGCCTTCAGGCGCCAAGCTCATCTGGCACTACCTTTAAAATATGGTCGATCCATCTCCTGCTGCAGGGCATTGGGGCTAAATGCGTTAACTTCATGCTTTTCTGATCTCTGATTTAGGGATAACCTCTATTAACCCTTTGGCTGTCAGCAGCGCTTTTTGTCCTGCAGGGATCAACATGATTCGTAGGTCGTCGGGGCTAAATGAGTTAATGTGCTGAAGTGTGATTTGAGATAAGGTCCCAGATCACAAACCAGCACACTCCACCTGCAGCCGACAAGATTCCCCCGGTAGTGTTACTCAGTAGCAGAACCGATCCGTAAAGCGGCCAGATAGGTATCCCGAGAACTGCAATGCCAACCGTTTCTAAGCAGTATGACGTCAGTCACGCGTAACCTAACCGAACAGTACCGGTACGCGCCACATCCGTGATAAGTTTTACATGTGCGCACGCACTTCCAGTCAGCAACCAAATTCGGAAGTCACAGCAGCTCGCTGACGTCTGCTTGTTTTTCTGGCGGCGTCAGTGGCGGGAGACGGATCGACCGTGACAGTTCAAGGTTAGTGCCTGATTAGCTTGGCGCCTGTCACGGTCGATTCGTCAGTGTCGCACAGTTGGCCACGGAGGGGCGCAGAGAGCCGCTGAACAAGTCGCAGCCAGAGCTCAGTCATTAGTGAGAACTGTCGTTGATGACTAGAGGAGCGTGGTAGCTCGGAGGTGTAGAGGTTAAATCACAGGAGAAGAAAAGGGGAGAATGCAGTATTGTGGTGTTTAACCCGTTTAGTGCCAGGTGGCGGACTGTGTTTCTGTAATCTTCGTTAACCCTCATCATTCGGAATACACCAGTGTGTGAAATAAGTTTGACTAAAATAGTTCAAGGGTAGTGCCAGAATAGCTTGGCACAAGCTATTCCGGCACCACCCTTGAACTAAAGCCGTTGGTCTATATCCTTATCTGTAAGTACTATAATGCAGCTTGCATATGGCAGTGTACAAATTTGAAGCTTTTAGCCTCAGTATGATATGGTTTAATTCAAGACCGAAAAACCGTAGCTGAATATGAATTCAAAATGCTGTCAGCAAGAGGCATAGATCCTCATGAGCCCCCTGCAACTACGGGTGCTCATGAGGATCTATACCTCTCGCAGTTGAGAGTGTTCAAATTAATATTCTCGGCACTGAATGGGTTAACTCCCGGCTCAGCATACCACCACTGCAACTATTTACAGTCAGTTCTGGTGGTTCAGGCACAAAGGGAGTTTTCACTGAAACGGCGCACATGAGCAAAATTCTGCAAAATATTTTTGTTTTAATTAAAATGAAAATGACTCATTTTCAATATGATTTTTCTTTATCACATTCTACCCCAGGACCGAAATGCCCAAATTTTGAAGTTGCCCTCTGAAGGACTGCATTACAATTCTAGAGACAGATCGAGCATAATAGTTCAAGGGTGGTGCCAGAATAGCTTGGCGCCTATGGGCGCCAAGCTATTCTGGCACCACCCTAGAACTATCATGCTCGATCCATGTCTTGCTGTGGTGTGTCGGGGCTGAAGGAGTAAAAGTTAGGTTCGGTGGCATTGCACGACAGCGACACATCTTTCCCGAGGAAGACAGCCCATTGTGGGACAATAAAGTAAAGGAATAAAAAGAAAATTGTAGAAGCTTTTCCTAACCTCAGTCATGCTGCCCCACAGTACTGTTCACCCGTATCATACAAGGCTGAGGCTAAAAGCTTCAAATCTGTACACTGCCATATGCAAGCTACATTATAGTACTTACAGACAAGGCTTTAGTTCTGATTGATTGATTGTACATTGCTTAACGTCCCGACAGCAACAAGACTTTCTCAGGAGGTGCCGGCACTACTTGTGAATAAATAAATAAATAAATAAATAAACAGAATATTGAATGTATGTCGCCAGCCGGTCCAATACGTTAAATAAACCTACGCCATGGGGCCTAAATAAAGCTAAGACCATTTAGCAACACACATCCAATATCAAGAGCTACAGGCAGTGCAGACAGTAGGGAGAGTTTAAAAAGGCAAATACAGGTGAATGGACCAAGGGTAGACAGAAACACATGCCCCAGAATAGAAGGGAAACCCACCCTGTGGGGCTGACCAGGGTGACCCTGGGAACTAAATGTAGTTAACCCCACCCAAGTCCCCCAGGGCAGACCCGGGTGGGGTGGGGGGTGGGGGCTTTAGTTCAAGGGTGGTGCCAGAATAGCTTGGCGCCTAGAGGCGCCAAGCTATTCTGGCACTACCCTTGAACTATTTTAGTCAAACATATTTCCCACGCTGGTGTATTCCGAATGATAAAGGTTAAAAGTACCGGTGGCTGTGCACGAGGGACTTGGCGTTCGCTTACGACAACATTAGGTGTATACAACAAATGCTAGATATAACAATAATTTTCAAGTAGTCCCTCGCCATTTTTAAAAAATATTAAATTACTCCTCTTTGCCCTTATCATTCGCAATACACCAGTGTGTGAAATATATTTGACTAAAGTTCAAGGGTAGTGCCAGAATAGCCTGGCGCCTCTAGGCGCCAAGCTATTCTGGCACCAGCTTTGAACTAAAGCCATTGGTCTATATCCTTATCTGTAAGTACAATAATGTAGCTTGCATATGGCAGTGTACACATTTGAAGCTTTAGCCTCAGTGTGATATGGGTTAAAATGAACTTGGACATATATATATGCAACACTGAACAAGAAAGTATTGTGGCATTTTGTTACACAGGTAAGCGTCAGTGTCACACGTTCAGAACAGTCGTGGTATTCGACGTAACACACACACACACACACACACACACACACACACACACACACACACACACAAGTCCCTGGCTCCCATGGGAATGCTTGGAGAGCAAAAGTTCCTCCGGCTGATGACAGCCTTAGCTCGCCAGCGTTGGGCCGTGCACGGGCCAGCTAAGACTTACATCAGCCCAAGGACCGTTTGCTTACCAAGTGGGTTTCTTTCCCTCAAGTCTATGTAAATTCAGCACTACAATAACTTGATTGCAAATAGCACAGGTTGACTTTATGTCTCCCAGTACCGTGATCTACTAAGGCTGCCCTGTATCTGAAGTATATTGTACATTCGGTTGGTTAAAACTGTAGCTAATCCTCCACTCCACAACAGTGATTTTACACAAACATCAGGCAAGATATGAAGATAAAGGACAGCAAAATTAACAACCTGAAGCCTCATTAACCCATTCAGCCCTGACGCATTACAGCGGGAGATGGGTCGACCATGATAATTCACGGGTAGAACCAGCGCCTGTCGGCGCCAAGCTAATCTGGCACTGCCCTTGAATTACCATGGTCGATCCATCTCCTGCAACTGGTGCATAGTCATTAGATGACGCCTCCAAAATTTGGGAAATACGGCCGTCGGGCTGAATGAGTTAATTCTTGTGCACATCATCAAAGCAACATCAGTAACCCGCCCTTGTGCATGCAGTCACCAGTCCTGTAAACACTGACTTTAGCGGTGCATGCCTACTGCATGGGGCAGGCTAAACGCCAGGCTCTGCCAACGGATGTCAGTACACAAAGCCGGACCTTTCCACTGTCTTTACAAAGATGATCATCACAGTAGTTAAAACGAGAAAATGACAACGTTAAAGTTTACCACCAACGACGGACGCCGGCCGACCGACGACTCCGATGGCCCATTACCGACTCACTTTTGCTATCGCACGTGAGCCAACCAGTGACCTGATATATGGCTTTGCTGTGTGGTGTAAATGTAAGGAATCTAAAACCTGAAAATCTGATCACCCTACAAATTAATAAATGATAAATCAATAAATAAATCCACACACATGGAATAATGTGTTAATCAACAGATTTCACACATATACAAACGTACAAATTAATAAATTTATAAATAAATAAATTACCATGGAATAACTTTTTCATCAACATCTTTTGGTGGTTAGTAGTTCAGGGGTTAACGTCCACGGCACTGGAGTATTAATGGACGACCCTAGCGGCCGTAACGGGCGGGTTATGCAGGGACAGCTATTGCCTATGGAGTACGACCTGAACACTGATCAGTACCGCCACACGTTTTTTTGTGGAAGAAGTAATAGCAGGGGTGGATCGGGGGGGGGGGGGAGGGATCCATGGGGTTCCGGAACCCGCCCCCCCCCCCCCCTCATAGACCAAAGTAAATTCTTTAAAATGCTATAACAGTCCCTTTTAGGGATGTTTAAACCCCCCCACCCCCTGCCCCTCCCCTTTGTTTGATATTTTGGCGAATGGTGAGAGTCTTATCACACGCACGTGCCTTCTCTCCCCCCCCCCCCCACCCCATGGACGACCCTAGCGGCCGTAACGGGCGGGTTATGAAGAGGGGGGGGGGGGGGCGGGACATGGACAGCTATTACCTATGGAGTACGACCTGAACACTGATCAGTACCAAAGCACTGCAACTGCGGTGCCACTTTGCTTTACCAGGACTTTTAACGGACATGCTATCTGAACAAGCCCGTCGTTTTGCCTGGACAACACCGTTTAGAGACATCGCGGTTACGGCTTTTCTTCTCACATCAGTCCTTAACCGTCTTTATTGCGGACGACTGACGTTGCGGTCATCTCAAAGTTCACCCGCGTTCAGTAGGTGCCGGCTAGTTATTCATTATGATCCGAGTGTTGTCCCCGGCACCCGATTTATCGCGCGTAGCTAACACAGTGACGCGTCAAAATCAACAATATTATCTATTCTGAGAGAGTCACTTGCCCAAACAAGTTCATCTGCTAGGGACATAGATTCTCATAAGCCCCTGCGGTCGCAGCGGCTTATGAGAATCTATGCCTCTTACTAGGCTGTATCAGTCTGTTTCTTTCTCTTCTTCTTCCTTTTTTAAATTGTGTTTTAAATCTGGTATTCATTGAAAGTAATGGAGTGTGTGCTGTCTGTTCGGCGCAGCGCAGACGTGGATCATTCACTAATACTGAGTAACAAACAAGTTTGTGTTAATCAGTGTTACTTTTTTGTGTGTGGAAGAAGTAATAGTCACAACTGATCTAAAACGATGTGCATGTATGATGTGCAAATATTATTTGTGACGTATTCGCTGCGTTCTCGCTAACTTGTTTGCATGATTGCGGCCTGCTTGTTGGTTGGTTGGCTGGCTGGAGTTCGTTGCCGGTTTAAGTTTAGGATTAGTCTCTTTCATATTTTTGCTATTTGGTCTGGTCTGACTTATTTTAGTTTGGTTGATTGGTTGGTTATATAGTATTGGCTGGTTGGATTGGTTATTGCAGAGGTTTCTTTTTTCTTTTCTTTTCTTTTAAGCGTGTGTGTTACAGTTTATTGTTAATCTTATTCTTCTTAACCTTTCGTGTTAAGCTCTATACCTCTAGTACAGCGCTTAAATCCCATTGAACAGCTCTTTGCCAAGATTACAAAGCCACTTGGTGACGACACTAAATCCTTCTTTTTTGTGGTCCCTACGCTGAATCTCTCCGTGTAGGTCTACGTCCAAAGCGCACAAGGGCACGCTGCCGACGTTCGCCGCCGTTGGGCCCGATGACCTTGTGCGCATTGGGAGTAGTGGCTACGCTGGCACACAAACTATGGAGCCTCTCTCATGCCCATTACCAAATGCTGGAGACAGAACGACCAAGATGGGTCAAGGGTAGTGCCTGATTAGCTTGGCTCCTGTCCAGGCGCCAAGGTGATCAAGCACTACACTTAGACTGTTACAGTCGATGTATTCCACGGCCGCGACTGACGTGCACGTAATCTCAGTCTTGGCAGACGATGCAAACGTCCATTTTGCTCTGAAAGCCACTACTCATGAGCTGTTAAGGTCCGACAGTGCGCGTCTCAAGGCCGCGACACGCAGTCTTGATCAAACACTACCATACAGATGTCGTGGTCGATCCGTCTCTCGCGAATGGCACGGAATGCTTAACTCATTCTACCCCAACACCGAAATCCTCAAATTTTGCCGTTGTCCTCTGAATACTACAGTGTAGTGCAGGACACAGATCGACCATGATAGTTCAAGGGTGATGCCAGAATAGCTTGGCGCCCATAGGCGCCAAGCTATTCTGGCATCACCCTTGAACTATCATGGTCGATCCTTATCTTGCTGTGGTGTGTCTGGGGTAGAATGAGTTAAGTAGTACAATTTCAATCAAGCGATACAGACTAACTCGCTGTGAAATAAAAGGGGTGCGTAACAGTCGGATGTTTAACTCAGACAGCTGTATCTCAACCTGATCTGAACATCTATATAAATATGGCAAATGTCTGGCATGCAAGAGGCACAGATTGTCATGGGTCGCAGGGGCTCATGACAACCTATGCCTCTTGCACACGTACTGGTTTAGCTGCGTGATTGGCATTTTTCAATCAAGTCTCTCGGAGTCTTTCTGCTTGACTGCGTTCGTTCATTTTGTTTATGCCAAGAACTTTGGACTCATAGGGGTCTAAACATAGTGCTTCACTGAATGACTCGAATTGTGACAAGAGTCTTACTGTCGAGTCGGACATGAACTTGTGACCTGCACGCCGCAGCAGTCGCTTTAGGTACGTATTTCCCCCAGCCCCAAGGTCTACTTTAACTTATGGAGCCTGGTTTAAACACTGCTCAGTTGTCAAAATCTTTTCGAGTAATTCAAGTCGCTTCGCCTATAGAGTAAACGCGGCCGCAGAACTGAAACGATGGATGCACTGCAGTGCATAGAGGCCTCTATCACGGCACTCTACTAAAGGGTTTAGCATTCAACTCTGGATGTTGAGAAAGAGGTCCGGGATACTTCCGGCCACAGCTAGAATTTCGTGGGTGTGCTTCCGTCGTTTCCTCGCTTGTATTCTGACGAGCTATGTACGCGGTGGCCGCGCGAACGCGGTGGCGCTGCGGATTTGCATTACTCGTCAGGCCCCTATGAAGTTCCTCCGCTACGACTACACGCTGGCCGCTGCTCAGTTTAACTCATTCGAGGTAACCCGCATCCGGATGCGCGGCTTATGCCGCGCATCCGGATGCGGCTGGCCGCGAATGAGTTAAAAACAACCATTATCCAGCCACGGCCCAGCGAGTCCAAACAATGATAGGGCCCTGACGAGTAATGAAAATCCGCTGTGCCACCGCGTACATAGCTCGTCAGAATACAAAGGAGGAAACGAAGCACACCTGCGAAATTCTTGTCGGAAGTATCCCGGACCTCTTTCTCAACATCTAGCGGAGTTGAACGTTAAACCCTTTAGTAGAGTACCGCGCTCCTTAGTCATCTCAGTGTCAAGTTCTTACTATGATATGCCTGTGAGTCCGTCATGGACCCTTACAGCAGACCTCGAAAGGAGGATACAAGCCACTGAAATTAGATGTTTTCGAAGGCTGCTTGGCATTTCGTACAGAGATCACATCACGAACAAGGCAGTGGGAAGCAGAATCAGGCCAAGCCATCGGGCCCTATGAAGACCTATTAGCCATTGTGAAAAACTGACGCAAACTGAAGTGGTATGGGCATGTCACGCGATCAGCAGGGCTTGCCAAGACAATCCTGCAAGGCACTGTGCAAGGAGGGCGAACTGAGGAGAGGTAGACAGAGAAAAAGATGGGAGGACAATATCTCAGAGTGTACAGGACTGAAGCTGAGCGACACACTAAGAATGGCAGAGAACAGAGAGGCTGGAATGGAGGGAGCTGGTTGCCAAGTCATCAGTGGTGCCCCCGAACGGTCGGCGGCAAGACTATGGGATAGATTGATTGATTGAGAGTACCGTGAAAGAGGCCTCTAAGCACTGCAGTGCATCCATTGTTTTCTCAGTCTAAAGTCGAAGCGAATTACTCGAAAAGATATTGGGCAGTGTTTAAACCAGACTCCATTAAAGTAGACCTTTTCGGGCTGGGGGAAATACATACCTAAAGCGACTGCTGCATGCAGGTCACAAGTTCATGTCGACAGTAAGACGCACTCTTGTTTTAATTTCATTGGATATGCTAATTTACATAAACCAATGAAAAATGAACATATGGTGTATTTCCGGCCACATCTAAAACCCTACAACTCGACGTCTGCTATGAATGATGCTAGACTGTGCAAAACGCCTTGATACTAAACTATCAGTTTTGCCGATCGAAGGTTGGCATAGATCTGTGGCAAAATATCTACCGAGTTTGTTCAGTTCGATGTTTTAGGCGGATGGTTGCTTCGGAGGGTTGAAAACTGCTCTGGAATCACAGTGCTTCGTCGCTTTGTGTGCTCGGGCTTTCGTTTCCTCCCTTGTATTCTGGGGAGCTTAGTAGGCGGTGGCGCGCACGCGGTGGCGCAGCGGATTTGCATTAGTCAAAGTACTATCGTCACACCCCTATGTAGAGGAAGTAAATTCATGGCAATGAAAATGTCAGTTAATCAGTCAGATGGTCAATCACGGAGTCAATCAATCCCGTCAGTTCTATATGTCCGTCTATCCATCTAAGCCGCGAATCCGGATGCGGCACGTCTCGAAAGAGTTAAAGACATCTTTGCGTTGGCTTGACTGTGCCACCTGCAATGAACCTTAACTGGTGCCATGACTGTTCTACGGATGTGACCGCTGCCTTATGACATCATCGAAATGTGACTGCAAGTTATGACGGAGGACGCGTTACCGTTTAACGCCACCTACTCCAGATAGTAAAGTGTTAATAGCTTATAATGTTTCCTACGTCAACGTTCTCAGTGTGTCTTACAATATCATCGGTGCTGAAGAAAATGGCTAACTTAACCCATTCTACCCCAACACCGAAATCCTAAAATTTTGCCGTTGTCCTCTGAAGAGTGCATTGCAGTGCAGGACACAGATCGACCATGATAGTTCAAGGGTGATGCCAGAATGGCTTGGCGCCTATAGGCGCCAAGCCATTCTGGCATCACCCGTGAACTATCATGGTCGATCTTTATCTTGCTGTGGTGTGTCTGGGGTAGAAGGAGTTAAATTAAGAAGTATGAAAGTCGTAGAACGAAAGACTTTGAACACAAGATGGTTCTTTCCGTTACGCTCAAAGGGCAGTGGAAAGCCGTCGCCTCTGGTACGTGTGCCTACTCACATGAGCTGTGAAAAGAAGGGTAGACGAGTTTTAGCTGACAACATCGATAACCTGTCGTATCGGCCAATTTAACAATGCTTCAGTCACACTCGACCGATTTTCTTTGATCAGAGGAACAGTACTCCGAAAAGGCAAAGTAGATCTGATGTCGCCGTTACACTCAACATAAATTTCACTGCGTTAAAACTGATTCTGCCAAAAATACATGAATGGCAAATAGATTGTTTTTCTCTATTCATTGTCTATACATTGGCAAAAAACCCAAAAAAAAAACACCTGTGATATCAGTTTTCAGTCGGACAACTTTTGTCGCAATTCTATTGTCAAAGGCTATAGATCGTGTTAGGCAACGTGCCCATATTCATAATTTATTCATGACGAGAACTGTGTGCAAGACAATACATATATACAAGTCACTGTCACGACCAGGGCGGAAAAAAAACAAACAAAAAAAAAAACAACCCGTCAACTTTTCAGCTACGAAGCTACGACTTTACAGTTTTAACTCCCAGTGCATGTATAGGCCTACCTATCACTCAGTATTCATGACAACTACAGACGATTTACAGGCACGCATGGCAAAGCAAAGATAAAGCTTGAAGTTCATGACACTCCCCATTCGTAAAGCTGCATCCTCTATTCATGAACCTAACAAAGACTAACCACAAGAACGGCTGTTCCAAAATTAGCCCAATAGGCACCGATTTATCGCCCTTTCATGGACTCTGCCGCAGCTTTAAGACATTCACTGCCGATAAAAGGCGAAATGCAAGAGACATAGATCCTCATGAGCCCCGGCAGGTGCGGGAGCTCCTGAGGATATATGTCTCTTGCTGAGACCAATTTGTGTGGATGTTCCGACCTTTGACGCCTTGGAGATCTTTGATGCTGAATCAATGTACTACTGCCAAACAAAATTTTCGTCCACAAAGTTCCAGTGTTAGGCCGAAGTACTCCTGCACGGAGTCCATTGGCATGGGAGGGGTTAAATTCTGTCAGTGACAGATTTCTGGCATACTTATCATTTTAAGCGCCAACTGTGTGAAAGGGGTCGACCAAAATTAATCTATTGCTACGCAGACCCGAATACGCCACAAGTACTAGGCTAAACCAGCACCAAAATGTTGCATGGTTGTAATGGTGTGGCGCCTGCCAAAAGAATAAAAACATTTTTTTAAAAGAAATTGACGACTGAAGGGTAGTGCCTGGTTAGCTTGGCGCCTCCAGGCGCCAAGCTAATCGGGCACCACCATTCAGCTCTTACGGTTGACGAGTCTCTTGAGACAGACAGGCGCTTAAATACAGAAGTTTAAAGCGATCTGTTCCGGGCCACGGCGGGCTTCGACTGCTAAAACAGTTCACCATTACAACGGGTTATCAATGTTGTCAGGCCTCAAACAAGACTGGTCTACCCTTCTCGTCACCCGCCGTGAGATGGCCTTAGTTGCCTGCTCGGCGTTAAACCCAACTAACCAACCAACCTTCTCTTCACAATCCACGTTATGAGGCACACGTACCAGAAGCACGGTTTTCCATTGCCTTCTGAGCGAAACGGAAGGAATTCTCTCGCGTGATAAGGAGAAAACTGCAGCGGTCTTTCGCTTTATGACATTTAAACTTCAATATCTAAGTTAGCCTCACTGTCCAACATTACTGTGAGACGTATTAAAAACGTTTTTTTTTTTTTTCTCGATCTGTTAACCCCATCAGCAAAACGTTTTCGGGCTCACTGCGGCCGTCGGGGGCCCGAGGACGGCCTTTGCCAATACTTTACTGCCTGGAGTAGGTCCTTGTAAATATGTCACTTGAACACAGAAACACAGGTGTAATTCCGAACGCAAAGAAGGCTAATCAATGACTGCCGCTGAGCTCTCATGGTGCATGTTAACAGAATGTCATGCCACATGCATGTAGTGCTTAGAAGTTGGCTTTAACCCTTATCATTCGGAATACACCAGTGTGTGAAATAAGTTTGACTAAAATAGTTCAAGGGTAGTGCCAGAATAGCTTGGCGCCTCTAGGCGCCAAGCTATTCTGGCACTACCCTTGAACTAAAGCCATTGGTCTATACCCTTATCTGTAAGTACTATAATGTAGCTTGGATATGGCAGTGTACAAATTTGAAGCTTTTAGCCTCAGTATGATATGGGTTAACCTGTATGTCACTTGGCTGTGGAAGTGTTAATGTCTAAGACTCCGCAAGTCTAGGGGGTAAGGTCTCGCCATTAATCTACGCGCCACAGCTCTTTAAACAAATGATCCGTAAGACATTCAAGTAGACAAACCTACACTGAAGCCTCGTTGGTCTAATTCTAAATTCGTGAGGCACAGAGCTAGATGAGGCTGTTTTTGGTGAGCAAGAGGCTACGGCCATCAGGTGCCCGTCGACAGCTACAGAGCTGGAAACCAGACTGAAAAGCTCGAGGACGCAAGAGTACAGAGCACTGCATGGTCAAGAAGGGTATATGGTAGTCAAAGCAGGCGATGGAAATAAATAAATAAGTAATACATTTTCAATACACAAATACGTGTAAATACACAAAGAACTGAATACACAAATGAATGAATGAAAAGTAACAAAAATAAACAAAATGAAACAAATAAATACATAACAAATAGATACATAAACAAATAATACAGTTTAAATGCACAGTCAAATAAAAATGTCAACAAATACAAGAATAAACAAGTAAATAAATTTTCCGCGCAAGTAAATGAATACATGACTGAAAGACAAAACAGCGTTCGAGGAAGATTACAAAAACACAACTGTCAAAGAAATATTCTACAGGTGGGGGCTCACGAGGAGCTGTGGCCACAGACAGAAACATTCGCTACTTTAGTGTAGCGTAACTTTCGTCTGCAGTAGTTCCGTTGACTCTGTCCTCTGTACCATCCAGTCGCTTCTGCCTGCAAGATGCGCAGATACTCATGAGCCCCTGCAGTTGGTGGGGCTCACGAGAATCTATGCACCTTGCCGAACAAGACTGCATAAGCTTTTCCCCAGAGTGTGTTATAACTTATATGCCATGTTCCTTATTCCGGATTGTAGGTGATACTGAAGACTCGGGCACGGTTCGAAGACTTGTTCAGGATCAGCGAGTGTTGGCTGCTCTGGTGGTTAAAGTTTAAAGAGTAAAGTGTGTAACCCATTCAGCACTAACACTACAAGACTGTGACAGACCCTGTAAAGTTCAAGGTGTGCCTCAATAGCTTGGCGCCTTCAGGCGCCAAGCCATGTTCCCCTATTTGGAAATAAATTTTAAAAGCCAGGTGGCACTGCACTCTGGTTTCCTGTCTTTCCCAGGGGAAGGCAGCCCAAACTTCCCTTGGTGTGAAAACGAAGAAATAAGAAAAAAATAGATTAAAATCTTTAGACTCTGACAAAAGAGTGTTAAAACTGAATGCAATCAATGCAAAATAATTATTTATTATTTAATTCTTGAACAGATATGGATCAAGCTTATACTCGTCTGTGGCTGATCTGAAGCCATAAAGTCCAAATTGCACAGTAGCACACAAATTATTCAAGCGCACACACAAACTATATAAATACTTTAAATGTACACACATGAACATTGTAAATACACACAGACATGAACTGAGTTAACCCATTTAGCCCCGAACACACTACAGCAGGAGACGGATCGACCTTGCTAATTCAAGGTTAGTGCCAGATTAGCTTGGCGCCTGAGGGTGCCAAGCTAATCTGGCACTACCCTTGAATTATCATGGTCGCTTCATCTCCTGCAACTGGTGGATGGTTGTTAGTTGACACCTAAAATATCTGAAGTTACACACACACACACACTTCAGAACACACGCAAACATGAACACGACTAGGCCAGCTGGTTTAATGCCTCTGATGTTATTGTAACACAATCACATGCTGAATCAAAACCACAAATATATGTACAGTGATCGACGCCAATGTGTCCTTGTCTGTGATTTTAAGCATTTAGCTCCAAAATGAGAGACCATTGCAAAGATCTCCACTGCAATGGTTTTGTCGCTATGATTCCTGCAGGAATAATGGCGACAAAAACCACTATCGACACCCAAAGGGTTCCAAAACATACACATTGAATTTGAGAGCAAGGTGAAAAATAGGCTTTCATCAAAGTGTATGACCATCGTACTTTCCACAAATCGAGACCAGAAAGGCGACTGCTAAGCCTGTAAAATGCAAAGAAAGTCCCTAGAAAGTAAGAAACACTCTTAAAGAGAACACACATAACACATCTTATTGTATCTTACATCTCTGTACATGTACATCTCTTTTTCAGTAAGCAAGCATGTTATTACCTGACTCACTGAAAAAGCCAATACATGGGAGTCAAATTCTGCCCGTTCACTGCCTGTGTGTAACAGTGTTATAGACTTTGAAAAAGGGTTTTAATATGCTTTGTTGAACTTGTCTTTTGTAAGTTAGTTTGTTTCTTTCTTGGGGAATTTCACGGTATATTTCACTCACTCAATCAAGAATAAGCAGTTATGTTAGTCGTATGCTGAAGAAGACAGCAGCCAAACTTAATCAGGCTCACCGAAGAAGTACAATAATTGCGAAAAATAAAATAAAAATTCCTTGAACACTCTTGAGCCTTCATCAGCTTTCCAAAAGTCATCCTCCAACAATACACCAGTAGCTGTACATGTTTCTATGGTGAGAGGTCAGGGGTAGTGCTGGATTAGGATAGTTCCTGTCCAGGTGCCAACTAGTCAGGCACTGCCCTTGAACTATCACAAACAACCCATCTCCTTCTTTAACCTGTTTAACCCTACAGCCGCTTTTCCAAATTTTGCAGGTGTCCCCTACAGACCATTTACTAGCTGCAGGAGATGGATCGACCACGAAAATTCAAGGTTAGTGCCAGATGAGCATCAGGTTTGTCATGGTCTATCCATCTCCTGCTGTAGGGTGTTGGGGCTAAATGGGTTAATTTGTCAAGGCCATAGCATCCACCGTAAGGTGTCAAAGATATACTATTTCAACGAGCCAAGTTTCACCTCTTCACCACCAGAAGTCACAGATTGTGCTTCTCAAGCCTGTGAGCCCCAGCCTTCCAAGGAACTTGGATACAAAGTGGTGTCAGCAAGAGGCCTAGATCCTCATGAGCCCCCGCGACTGCGGGGGCTCATGAGGATCTAGGTCTCTTGCAGTTGGATTGTGCTCAGCTTTCCCTGCCAGGTTAACCTGAAAAATGTTAACTCACCAGATGTGGAGATTTGTCAAGCAGTTATCAAAATCGATAAAACAGTGCTCAACTGCAAACTGTGTGTGTGTTACTGTACATTCGTTATCACAGACACAGAGTTACACGCACGCACGACAGAAAAAGTAAACAAAATTACAAAGAATCTGGCCATGCAGACCCTCATCCAGGCCTCGCTGTCTGCAAGAGACAGAGTCACACGTGCCCGTGCAGTCACAGGGGCTCATGAGAATCACTGCCTCTGGCTCAGCGAGATAGTCTCCGGCTGTCCCTCGATCTGAGGGGGATATCCCTGCTTCAGTGTACCACTGGAGATAAACGCAAGTTTGATCAGAGCAAGTTAGTTGTTCATGTAACCAAAAACACGTATACAGTGGATTCTATTTTGAGCAACCTCCTTTTTCACAAGAAAAAAAAAAAAGTGGTCTTAAAAGACAGGTATTCTCTCAAGACATGTCTTGAGGGACAAAAGGTGTCACCTGTCATGAAAGACCATCATTTAGGTGGCTACAGCCACCTAAATGATGGTCTTTCATGACAGGTGATCTTTGTTATGTGGGTGGTCGCTCCAAACAGGTTCTACTGTAATAATAATGCATGTACATGACAGGCCTTCATGTCTTTGCAAACACAGGAAATTTAGGGAAATGGGACTGCCAGATATCCGTCCACCTTTGTGTGCTCAGCACACATAAATATTTAGTGGAACACGATGCAAATCGTATGTCTATTGTTAAAAAAATTAAGGCCCCCTTAGGGCTGATAAGAGTGGAAAACAGTTTAGCAGCACAAACAATAACCTGTTTTTCCGTATCATTCGATAGCAGGGAGCTTTATTGTTGGTTATTCAACTTATTGTAATGCTGGAAAAAGCAACAAAAGGCATGGTCGTACATGCATTATCTGACAAACCCGCTCTAGCGGCCAGCTGTCCAATAGCAGTCACCCAAGAAGTACACCTCCCCTTCACTCTTTCAATATAAACTCCTGTAAAACGGTTACCTGTCTATAGTGGTGACATCTCTCCTGTCTCTTCCTAGTAAGTAAAAGGCCCTCACGGCCACAGTGGGCCATCACACGGCTGTGCGCAGGCCCACTGTGGCCACCATGGGCCCTAAGACGTTTTGCGTTGAGGGTTAGGTGACCATTATATGACTGTATAAGAATGAAATACTGACTGATATGCCTTTGGTAAATTGGCTTCATAAAAGAGCATGTAACATATTTTCAACCATTCCTTGACATCATAATCAAAATTGTAGAGAAAAACAATACAAAACACCATAACCTTGTCACTGAACAAAAACAAGGTTATAAATCTGACAGGAAACATGAGAAATTTCTGGTTACAAATATCTTTCTCAGCTGTCAAGCCATTTATTTTTCAGCACCAAGACATAGAAAAACATAATTAAACTGATGCGCTCAAATCAGGAAGAAAAAAAAGGGCTTACTGATTAGAACAATACGGAAAACGAATACAAGTATTTGATGGTCTTTGACTTTGCACCTTACTGCTTCCCGCTGTAAGGTCCAAAATCACAGACCAGTACACAGTTATTTCTTGAAAACCAGCAAATGTAAATAAAGTGGCAAACAAAACGTGATCAAAACTGTGTATGAGCAACCCCACAAGATCAGGGGCAATGACCACCATTCTACACTGTCCTTAACCCATTCAGTCATAACAAGGATAGGTCTACCTTGAATAGTTCAAAAGCGTTGCCAGAATAACTTGGCACCTAAGGTGCCAAGCTATTCTGGCAATGCCTTTGAACTAATTAAGGTACCCTGAAAACGAGAGAGGCCAAGCTATTCTGGCAACACTTTTGAACTATTCAAGGTACCCTGGAAACGAGAGAGGCCAAGCTATTCTAGCAACACTTTTGAACTATTCAAAGTACCTTGAAAACGAGAGAGGCCAAGCTATTCTGGCAACACTTTTGAACTAATCAAGGTACCCTGGAAACGAGAGAGGCCAAGCTATTCTGGCGACTCTTTTGAACTAGTCAAGGTACCCTGGAAACGAGAGAGGCCAAGCTATTCTGGCAAGGCTTTTGACCTATTCAAGGTACCTTGGAAACAAGAGAGGCCAAGCTATTCTGGCAACGCTTCTAAACTATTCATGGTACTTCACCCGAACTATAATAAACTCTTTAGAGAACAACTAAACAATTGAGAATTGAAATCGTGGGTCTCACTGCTTTAAACTGAATCTAAGTACATACGCAATGAGCAAATAACCTGTATGAAAAACGTCTCAAACAATACACCTTAACCCATTTAGCCCCATCACCCAGTATCAAGAGACCATGAAAATTCAAGGGTAGTGCCTGCTTAACTTGGCACCTGATGGCGCCAAGCTAATCAGGCACTACTCTTGAATCATTATGATCAATCCAGGTTCTGCAACTGGTACATAGTCGTTAGTGACACCTCAAACATTAGGAAAATGCGCCCATGGGGTTTAATGGGTTAAATTAAGAACAACATTGCCATAGCTGGGAGTTGCAGACTACATTACAGCTCAAATGACAAATAATTGTTCAAGGATGTAGTCAGAATAGCTTGCATGGTGCGTTAGGTGCCAAGCTACTCTGGCACCACCCTTGACCTATCGTTGCAAATCTATATCCTGCTGTTGCGTGTCAGGCATGAATCACCTTTAGTAACAAAACGGACATAACCTTGAAAAAAAAAAGTAAAGCCTACATCTGCCTTGTAACACACAAGAAAAACAAGGTGTTCGTGTTTTTGTTTTTTTACATGTGTGATTACATTTACGTGTACATGAATAATAAAACATGACTTCATAAATACTGGTATAAAGGGACACTGCTGAAATGTATAAGACTGCTTTTCTCGATCAGTCGGCGAGGTGCTCAGCTGTGCTTTATATGTTGTTACACAGCCCAGTGTGTTCACTGCAGGATGTTCACACAAACTTTTCTTATCACAAATTAGTGTACTGGCTGTTACACATATAATATATGTAAACACGCATTAGAAATGATCATGGAAATCAAGAGCCTAGGTCACTGTTTCTCAAGTATGTACAGCAAACCTGTTTTGAGTGGCCATCCTTACACGAGATGACCTGTCATGTAAGACTATCAATCAGGTGCCTGAATGTTGGTTTTTAACCCATTTAACCCTATGGCCATATTTCCATAATTTGGGAATTGTTACCTAACGACTATATAACAGTTGCTGGAGATGGACCGACCATGATAATTCAAGGGTAGCACCAGATTCGCTTGGTGCCTGAAGGCGCCAAGCCAATCTGGCGCTACCCTTGAATTATCATGGTCAATCCATCTCCTGCTGTTGGGAGTTGGGGCTAATTGGATTAATGACAGGTGACACATTTTGTCCATCAAGACTCCTCTTAAGAGAGCACCTGTGTTTTAAGACCTTTTTCTCTTTTTTTTACACAGGTTCTACTGTGCAATGACTCAAATGCTTGACAATAATAATATTCAGCTGTTAGCATATTATATATTCATATGACAAACGCAGCACTCTGAAGCAACAAGTCTTTATGAAATGCAAATGCCAACACTTAAGCACTCTGGATGATGGAGCGTCAAAGCATAACAGGTCGACAAAGGAATCATAGGCGATGTGAATGCATTTAACAGAGGTTGGCATAGATGGTATTACATGCACCATGTCAAGTTCTGAGCCGAGATTAGAAAAATGTCAGAACTGTGCAACATTTCCTACTAAGAAGATTTATGTACACTGCAAGATTGTATTACAGAATGTAAAATGTCATTTTTAACCCCTTCCTTGCCATTAAATGCAGAGTGTCTCTTTGAAAGCTTCTTATAACGTATACAAAGAAAATAGAAGTGTTTTCAGCAAGAGGCAAAGATCCTCACGAGCCCCTGCAATTTTGGGGGCTTGTGAGGATCTGTGCCTCTAGCATTTGGGTGGCGTTCAATTTTCTCAGCAGTGAAGGGGTAAAAAAGCTTAATGTCAAAAACTTCATGACAATTTCTTCCCAACCAACACTGCAGCAGTGTTTTTTTTTTCCCCCCATTTAATTGCACTGTATCTCTTCTCAAAATGGAAACAGAAAACTAAATGCACAACACAGACAAGCTGAAAACATTAACTCATTTGTGGCCAGCCACATCCCGATGCATGGCATAAGCTGCGCATCCGGATGAGGCTGGCCGCGATCGAGTTAAAGCTGAGCCAATGAGCAAGCCTCCAAACCGTAGGCCATTGTAGCGTGCAATAGAATTAGTTCTAATTTGAGCTATATCAGCCGATTAGTGTGATCGAATTGTTTCCACAAAGAGAAAAAAAATAAACCAATACATGTACAACTGTAACCTTAAAGAGAAATATATACTCCAAATATAGTGTCCAGAACCAACTAGAAAGATGAAGACTACCTTAAAAAGTATGCTTTAATCTAAAGGGAACAAAGTCTAAATGTACGCATAACACTCAGTCTTTCATGACACAAAATAAGTTGTCTATCTGTTCACAGATCCTTTGTCAAATCAAAGACTACACAAAGGATTTGGGATCTGAAGCTTTGTTTTGTATCATTAAAGACAAAGTTTTACAAATATATTTGGACTCTTTTCATCATTCTCAAAATGCCCCTGCTGTAAACTTTTCTGTTCATACGTCTGAATCAATTATCCAAACCAACAACAACAAAAAAAAAAAGCCAAGTAACACCTGCATCCTTCTTAACCCTTTGGCTGTCAGTACCGCTTTTTGTCGCGATGATTCCTGCAGGAATCATCACAACAAAAAGCCCTACGACAGCCAAAGAGTTAATTGCACAGTCCTTGAAAATGATCCATCCAGCTGTGATCTTGGTGGTAATATCGCCAACATCTGCAACAGATATTGACAGAGCATTGTGATTGTCACTTTAACCCATTCAGCCCTGATGCACTACAGCAGGAGATGGGTCGACCATGATAATTCAAGGGTAGTGCCAGATTAGCTTGGCGCCTGTCGGCGCCAAGCTAATCTGGCACTGCCCTTGAATTATCATGGTCGACCCATCTCCTGCAACTGGTGCATAGTCATTAGATGATGCCTCCAAAATTGGGGAAATACGGCCGTCGGGCTGAATGAGTTAAATGAAATGTGTGCTGGTGTGTGATTTTGCAGCGGTAAGGTCCAAAAACGCACACCAGCACACAAATGATGAATCCCATGGAAATATGAAGATAAGAGTGGCAACAAGACTAGTTGTCACTGCACTGCACTGGTCCGGGATTCTAAACATGTTTGTCACTGTAACAGTGGTGCAAACATAAACAGCAAAGCCGCAGACCAATAAACTCACAAAAACCACAATACAGTAAACTTCGGATACAACAAATGGCCTGGTGACCCATTTTTCTGGTTGTTACGTGGTATATTCAAAGTCTATTATAAGCGAAGTAAATCAGAAAGGTGTCAAGACCTCTGAAAAAAGTGCTGTTATATTCGAATTTTGTTATATCTGCCCTTATTACAAGCGAAGTAGTCTGTAATAATAATAATAATAATAATAATACATGAAATGTATATATTTCAGGCACCTATACTTACACATGAAAGCTCTAAGTACTGCACAGCTGGCATAATAACTAGCATCATAAATACAACACGTATATAGTTATACCGTACATACCATAAAGAACTTTCATTGCTATATAAATAATTGCTCACCCACAACACATGATATGAAAAAATATGAAAAAGATTAAATAATGGAATAAATGTCTGTCTGTCTGTCTGTCTGTCTATCTATCTATCTATCTATCTACCTACCTACCTACCTACCCACCCACCCATCATCTATCTATCTATCTATCTATCTATCTATCTATCTATCTATCTATCTATCTATCTATCTATCTATCTATCTATCTATCTATCTATCTATCTATCTATCTATCTATCTATCTATCTATCTATCTATCTATCTATCTATCTATCTATCTATCTATCTATCTCCCGTAGTTTTGCTGACCGTTGGGGCACCACTGATGACTTGGCAACCAGCTTCCTCCATTCCTCTCTGTTCTATGCCATTCTTAGCGTATCGCCCAGCCTCAGTCCTGTCCACTCTGAGATATTGTCCTCCCATCTTTTCCTCTGTCTTCCTCTCCTTCGTCCTCCTTTCACAGTGCCTTGCAGGATTGTTTTGGCAAGCCCTGCTGAACGCGTGACACGCCCATACCACTTCAGTTTGCCTTTTTTTTTTTTTTAATGGCTAATAGGTCTTCATAGGGCCCGATGGCTTGCCCGATTCTGCTTCCCAGTTCCTCGTTCGTGATGTGATCTCTGTATGAAATGCCAAGCAGCCTTCGAAAACATCTCATTTCAGTGGCTTGTATCCTCCTTTCAAGGTCTGCTGTGAGGGTCCATGACTCGCAGGCATACAAGAACACTGAGATGACTAAGGAGTGCATCAGTCTGATCTTGGAGCTGAGCGTGATGTTTCTGTCCTTCCATAATTATGGTCTTCAATCTTGTCAGTGCTGTTGTTGTCTGCGCAATCCTGGACAGTATTTCTGGTTTTGATTCCTCATCTGTCACAATGGCTCCTAAGTATTTGAATTTATTAACTGTTTCCAGTTTTTGGCTTCCAATCATGATGTCAGTGCCAATGCCACTGGTGTTATTTGTCATCAGTTTGGTCTTCTCTGCACTGATTTCCATCCCATACGCAACGGCTGTACTGTCCAGCTTTTCCACCAGCTGAGCTAGCTCCTTCTGTTCCTGCAAGGCCATCAATGCCGTCCGCAAAGCGCAAGTTCGTGATTGTTCTGCCTCCAATACTGACAGTTCCTTTATGATCTTTCAGAGCGTCGGTCATGATTCTTTCCAGGAAGATTTTGAAAAAAGTAGGTGAGAGCAAGCAGCCTTGTCTGACTCCGACTGCAGTCCTAAACCAGTTTCCTATTTTGCCTTTGAAGCAGACTGCGCTAATGGCCTTGTTGTGAAGGTTTGCTATGACTGATCAGGTTGGCAGTGTTGTTGTATAGCTTCATGGTGGACCAAAGGGCTGCATGCCACACCCTGTCAAATGCTTTCTTAAAATCCACAAAGACATGATAGAGGTCTTGTTGGTGCTGGAGGTACCTCTCACGTAGAACTCTCAGGTTGAACATCTGCTCAGTTGTGCTGCGCCCTGGTCTGAAGCCTGCCTGTTCCTCAGCTATGATTTCCTCTGCCTGTGGCTTCAGCCTGTTCAGTAGGATTTTTAACATAACTTTGCTTGGGTGGCATATAAGACTGATCGTGCAATAATTCTGGCATTGATGCAAGTTTCCTTTTTTTAGGGAGAGTTATTATAAGTGATTGGGTCCATGGTGTGAGCCAATTCCCTGACTGCCAGATCTTATTGCAGATTGTTAGTAAGGCGCTTATCATGTCTTCTCCCCCTTCTTGGACTATAATGTACTAGCTCTGCAGGGATGTTGTCTGCTCTTGCTGCCTTCCCTTTTTTCAGCGACTTCACTGCAGCCTCTACTTCTTCTCGTAGGATGGGATAGTTGCCATTGTTGGTCACGGTTGGGTTGACAAGTATGCCTGGGTCCGTGTAGCTCAGTCGTTGTACAAATCTGAGCAGTACTCTGTCCATCTCTTCAGTATGTCTTGGTCTTCCGTAAGACAGTTCCCTTCACTATCTTGAATGATCGAGGAGCGTCCTTGTTTTACACTGGTCAGGTCTTTCACCAGCTGGTATGCTTTTTGCTATTATTTTTGTTCAGATTTTTTTCTACGTGTTTACACTGGTCTTCAATCCACTTATTCTTTGTCTTTTTCATGCTTTTCTTGATATCCTGGTTAATTTCCCTGTATTGTTTAGCTCCTTCTACCTCTGATTTCTGATTTCTCGATGCCTATAAAAAAAAAAATTAAAAAACTCACACATGAAAAAACACACACATACAAATAGATACACCACAAAAGCCATCTTGACAACCAAATCTCTGACATAATGTGGACAGATTTTTTTTAAGATGGCTCCTGGGAGGATTTATTTAACCCTTATCATTTAGAATACACCAGTGTGTGAAATAAGTTTGACTAAAATAGTTCAAGGGTAGTGCCAGAATAGCTTGGCGCCTCTAAGCGCCAAGCTATTCTGGCACCACCCTTGAACTAAAGTCATTGGTCTATATCCTTATTTGTAAGTAATATAATGTAGCTTGCATATGGCAGTGTACAAATTTGAAGCTTTTAGCCTCAGTATCATATGGGTTAACGAAAAATAATGGGTCTTCAAAGATGTGTCAGTCTGTTCCTATACGCCTTCCAATCTCAAGCTGACCGACATAAAAAGACCCTTGTAAAATTTCCCACCATACATTCTGTATGCCTTTACTGCATGAAAAGCAAATGAACAATTCCGAATGTAATAAAATTTAGCATTGTCTGTGTTTCAAAAGGCATGTGTGCTAGTCAGAGGCTTCAGATCTCATGGCCTAGAGCTGTAAGGTCCAAAATCGAACACGAGCATTCATTTCTTTTGTGTAGGAGGTAATTCTGCCCTGTGAAGGCAAATCACACCAGGTCCAGTTTAGTGAGAAGCGACATTTTCAGTGGAACTAAGGCAAACGACAGTAAGCCCATTGTTGTAAAATAAAAAGCGAGACTGCCATTGTAGAACAAAAGATTTTCTTTTTTCCCCCTTGTCATTTTGGGCAAAAGACATCGAGTCCATTTTTTGTGAAAATCACGATTGTCATCGCGGCGTCACAGTGAAAATCTTGCATTACTGCCTTTCCCCTTCGCACGGCAGTTACAGCCTACGCAACAGCCATTAGGTCCAGACTGGCTGACCAGCAGACACTGCTAATGTCTATAACCCTGTTCTACCCATAGTGACAACTGGCCGGCGAAAACACAGTCCATTATTTTCATTCCCCCCTTAAATCTCTCGTATAACGGTAGGCTCAACTTACACGGCTCACTTCAGTATGCCAGCCTATGGCGACCAGACATTGCTATGTGAAAACACACGCCTGCAAGAGGCATAGATCCTCATGAGCCCCCGCATTCGCGGGGGCTCAGGAGGATCTATACCTCTTGCTTTGGTCTGAATATGTACTACAGACTTTTCCCCCACGTCGAAAGGGTCCACAACCGGCAGTGTCTCGGCGACAGTCTCTAAGAAAAACGTTACGAGGTAATGTATCGTGTTCGCAAAGCCATAGCGCTTAGCAGCGCAGGGGGTAAAACACACAGAACACTTTCACACCCCCCCCCCCCCTCCCCAATCCCAACAAATCCCCTAAAGTCTACGTGACGCGTGGATTATAATGAATTATAATCTAGACTTTTTTCATCGACACGGCGCTGAGCAGAGCCATTTATCACTTCTACAAACGAGGAGGACAGGGAGGGTACTGCGCACGACTTCAAAACGACTTCCAGGGAGGTTGACAGGTGAAAGGGGGTGGGGCAGGTGGTTTCCAACACACCTATTCTTACAACCCCATCAAACTACCGATGACCCCCTCAGACTGAGGAAAACAGACAACGCTGTGTCGTGAATGCAGTAACGGGCAAACAGTAACGAGTAACGAGACGTGGGGGCTCATGCCTCTAGCAGGTCTGAAAATGCCTCGACTGAACAGTACCGAACAATTACAGTATCGAACAATTAAAGTGGGGTGGACTACTGACTGTCACAGTGACACCATCGATGTAACAAGACCTCCGGACGGAGAAAGTGAGAGAGAAAATAGACGAAAGAGAATTGTGTTGACTGTAGACTCGGCTCCATAATAAGCTCGTGTCGTAACGCCGCGTCGTGAATGCGTTAACGGGCAAACATGACCTGAAAGACACCTTTTTCCCCAAGGCGGGCATTTCTCACCCCCCCCAGTCTGATTGCTCCAGTTCGACAAAAGTCGATACAATGCGGCTAGGACGTGCCGTTATGAGATTCCGCCGCGAGATGGCATTTAGTATCCTGCTCAGCGGTAAACCAGAACAACTTATTTTGAGATCATGATTACAATTAACCTACAAGGGAATTGCCTCATTCGAGACGTGCCGCATACGGATACGCGGCGAATTTGCCGCGTATCTGTATTGGGCACGTCTCGAATAAATAGGCCTACAACTGCCCTGACACACCATCACAAAAGAATGATTGGTCATTATCGTTCATGGGTGGCGTCAGCTAAAATCAAAATCAACACCGAAATTCTGCCGTAAAATGCGAGATAATAAACACCCCAGAAACCACACTGGTTGTCTCCCTCCTGATGGAGACAACCAGTGTGGCAACAAACGCGTCGAAATAACAAGAACAAAAGCCGCGTGTTTACTTTTTTTCTTGTTCGTGCTAATCGTCCTTGTTCGACTGAATCATGTTTCCTTCATTGTTGTTCTTTCCTTTCCATGCTATTAAAATTTACTCAGTAAAAAGCGGTTCTTATAATAAGATTTAACTAACTGTTCCACGTTCCCCCTTGATCCGCGGGCCTTAAAGAGCTTACATAATTTATATCAATGCCCTGCACGCTGGGAAAGCAACCTCGCATCACCACCCAAACACCCAGCCCCATCAGACTTCCTTCACCGAAGGAACACTCCTAGAATACCCCCAGCAAGAGGCTTAGATCCTCATGAGCCCCCGCTGGCCTGCGTGGGCTCATGAGGATCTAGGCATCTTGCCGAAATTTACTTAGTGCAGCAAAGAGCTCAGGGTATGTAGACAGGACTACGCATGTGCACGGGTAGCGGAAGTAAGGACTACGTCCCGTACGACCCACTAGGCTGCAATTGATGCTTGGATCAGACAAAATGTAAGTCAATATTGTTAATTTTAAGCATGTTCCATCTGCAAATATATTGGCGCACCTGTAGCTAGTTGCAGAGGTAAAAATGTGGCTGCAAACTGTCATAATTTGACGAAATCGGCGAGATTTAAGTGTGCAAAATTTAATCGATCATGTGACTCATTCAGCAGGCCTGATTCTGCTTCTTAGCTGCGTCTCCACTACACTACATACACGTGTCAACATTCTTGTGAGTTGTACAAATGACAATAAATTGTTGGGTTAGGGAATTTTAGTGTCCTTCAAACTGAAAAAAAAAGGTTATTTTATGTTGGGACTACGCTGTGCAAAAGATGATCTCGGTTATTCAGAAATGGCCTAGGTGTGAAGGATTTGGGACTATACTGTGCACACGACAATGAAGTAAAACCACACTGATCTTCCATATAATTGATGAATGAGCCTCTTTGAGAGCTGTAGAAAGTAAATAAAACTCTAGTTTTGTAATTTCATGTGAATGAAACGCTCTCTCTCTCTCTCTCTCTCCAATGCTTTTACTAATGCAAAATAAAGGTTCATTGTTCTCTCTCTCTCTCTCTCAAACACACACACATACACACTGATCGTTGTAATCAAGTAAACAACACACTGACTTGATCAATATATGATGCATTTATTCAGTGCTGAGAAAAACTGGTGAAAGATAATACAGTCAACTTCGCCTGTAACAAGGTGAGATGTAACAAATGCCAAACATGTATAGCACCTTTTCCTGAGGTCCTGACCACACAACTTACTTCACCTATAAACAAACAAACACTTGTGGTACATTATATTGTTGCTTTGGGCTATTTTCAGTAGTAAAATTTTCAGTTTGTCTAGTAACATTTTCAGTTTGGCTAATAAAACTTGAAAGTCACTAGCCAAAGGCTGGTAGGCAAAATTTTTGACTTTCAGGGCTGCTATTGCATGCAGCTGACATGACTTGGGTGTAACATGTGTTGTATTTGATGTTCTCACAAGTGTTCATGTTGATCAGCCTCATAAAATAGTCAACATCCCAGCTGGGGTATTTTAGCAAAGCCAAATGCATTCTGTCATAACAGACACTTTTCCTTTGCCTCTATCATACTTCTTTTTGCGGCATGCATCTTTATTATACCCTTTAATGGACATTCAACTAGTTTATTGACAGTATTTTACTGTATATTAAAATCAGACAGCTACATAATGAATAAGTGTAACAATTCAATGTAGGCTTGGGGGGGGGGGGGGGGGGGGGGGGGGGGGCAGCGATTTTTCCACAGTGTAGTCATACATTCTTCACACCATAGGCCATCTCGGCGAAACCACGACCATTCCTGCAAATCGTAGTCACCCTTTTCGGCTTGAAAGAGACTGACATTCCCTAATTTAAACATAGAATACCACTTGTACAACCCGCAAGAATGTTGACAAGTACATTTAGTGTAGTGTGGATGCTGTTTTGCAACAGAATCTGTCCCAACGAATCGGACACGTTATGGATCAAATTTTGCACACCAAAAGGTCACCGATTTCTTCAAATTATGACATTTTCCACCAGCTTTTGAAATTCTGCAAAGAGCTGCAGGTGTGCCAAATCTATTTGCAGCTAGCAGATGTTTGAAATGAACAACATCGACTTATATTTTGTCAGATACAAGCATAAATTGCAGCCTAGTGGGTCTTTGAGGACGTAGTCCCGCTTTCCACACCGTAGTCCTGTCTACATACCCTGAGCTAATGCAAGATTAATGCCCAGTCGATTGTGTCCCACTCCCTGTGACACCCTTGGTAACATTAGGGGAACCTAACCCTTTGGCTTCTTCTTCTTCTTCTTCTTCTCGAACGCCGCCACACTTGGAGTTTGGCTCTCAAAATGAAATCTGTGGTCTTCTGTAGCGCCTCCACAGGCCCGTACAGTTTCTCTTGTAGAGTGGCGGGCTTCGGCCATATCTCCTCCCTCAGCGGCTGGTGGTTCCCACAGTCCTGGAGGATGTGCTCTGTGGTCTGCTCTGCTTCTCCACAAGGGCACAGGGGAGATGGCACGAGGTGGAAGCGTCTGTGCAGGTGGAAATTGAGTCGGTTGTGCCTGGTCCTCAGACGAAAGATGGTCACCTGCTCTTGTCTGGACAGCTGATGGTAACTGTCTAGGGGCCGTTGTGGTGGTCTGTACACAGACTTAATGATGGTCTTCATCTCTGTGAAGCTGACTCCATTTTCATCTTGTTCTTTCTCTGCGCCCACTTTTGCCATTCTGTCAGCTTCTTCATTGCCGTAGATGCCACAGTGTGAAGGGATCCACTGCAGCACCAGTCTGGTGCACTTGATGTTTTGCAGTGCCTCTTGTAGACGTGGCAGTTTGCTTGCTGTTGCTGCCTCAAGGACAGACATGGCATCAGTAAGGAACCCTTTGGCTGTCCATAGCACTTTTGGTCGAGGTGATTCCTGACGGAATCACCTCGACCAAAAGCGCTATGGACAGCCAAAGAGTTAAAGTCACCTTCTCCTCCCAATGATCTGGGTGCTAAAATTCGCCTTTGAAACGGGTTCTCAATGTTTGTCCTCCTATAAAGTTACCGTATCCAGGGTAGGTTTTGACTACCGAAACATACGCCGTGGAAACGGGTTAGAAAAGCAGGTCTTCCAATTTACCATATTCAAATTTCATAATGAAACATGTTACGTGTTGAGTCGTAGTCGTAGTATGATAAACACACCTGACGCACGCACGTAAGGTTCTTTTAAAGAAAGTTCACTCAGCTGCAACCCGTTACACGTGGCTGAAGGATGTAGACTACACTGGAGTAACAGTTCCAACAATATTTTATTTCAGCGATGCGATCTCCACACAATGCATTCCCAAATGCACCAACACTGATACAATGTCTCCTCAGCAAAATGTCAACACTGACGACACAATGCGTTTCTCAAACAACGTACATCACCGTTACGCTGCGTCTCTCATACGGGCCACGTACCTACGATAAACTGTGTGTCCCTACAACTGACAATGTATGGCAATGTACACACGTGCTTCCTAGCACCATCTTTTATAGTAGAATAACTTTCCAGAAAAATCCAACAAATTCACACAACGCAACCAATCAGAACGGAACACGTAACCGAAACTCATAAATATTAATAAAAAAGAACTTTCTAGAATAAACTACAATGGTCTACAAAATTCGACTGCTAATTTCAGCCCCTATTTTGGGAAATCCCGGCGCGTTATGACGTCTCACAAAAGTATGGCAGACAGTTCACGACCTTGCCAGTTTCACGATCCTTCATAATACCTACTGGCTGCTAATTTCACGTGCACAGAAAACAACGATGAATATTTGAGCGGATTTAATACTGTGTTGCAAAATGTTGCCTACACTTTGACGTCACTGTGAGGACACTCGACAGAGTGCGACTTCGCTCGACCGTTCTAGTCTATTCTCAGCGAATCTACGCATTACAAAAATCGACCGCACTTCTCCGTGCGACTTTGCTAGAAGCTTCCGGACTAATCTTAGCGTATCATAACAATGCCAATTCCGCTATCTGCGCGAACGATAGGGAATCTTACTGAAAAGGTACGTGATACGTAACCATGATAGCTCAAATAAATATCGGATCGTTTCCTACGATTAATACATGCATGCTCTCACGGAACAACACAACCACAATCGTAACAAAACAAAAGTTAAGTTTGACTATTTGTGCCGCTTTTAAGCAAGACATATCGCGAACATTTCCACAGGAGACAGTGCAAACTATTAACTATTGCATGGAGGGGGTCGCTTTAGTTATACTGTCGGAAGGATTCGTAGGCGTGGGATTCTAAATTTTTTATCAGTGGTGGCACAACCCCCTTCTTCCCATTTGAAGGGGTTGTTTTTGCTATGTGTGCTGGTCTTGTTATATTTTCATTACCAGTTCATGACCCCTCTCACCCCCCACACCCCCCCCCCACCCCACCACCACCCCCCACCCACCCCATTTTTTTTTTTAAACATTTCTGTTGTGTGCTGGACACGTTTTTTCAGTGATACAAGCACACACACACCCCCCCCCCCCCCTACTTCCTCCAACAATACACACCCCACTTGCAGAAAATCACAGACCAGCCCACAAATGCTGAGTTTGCGCGCACGCAAACTGCCTAATAAGCAAAAGGCCGTCGGGCCGGCGTCTGCCGCCGCTGACCGTGCGCGGGCCAACGGCGGCCGAATGTCAGCCCGACGGCCTTTTACGCACTGGGAGAGTGCGTGTCCGCCAACACATATGCACACAATGGAAATAACTGACGACAGCTATCGGGCTTTGAGGGCCATTATACCACGGCCTTGTCGCCAGAGCGACAAAATACACACGAGTGTTTGGCAACAGCGGAGCTTGCGTGCATCATTCGGGTAAACGTCTGTACGTTCTGGTCTGTCACTCTGGACCTTACCGCCCCGGTGCCATGTGGTTCGAAGTCACAGACCAAACCAATAAAGCCCCTAACAAGTGTGCCACGCGGCAGCGAACGAACAATCGGCCGCCAGCAAAGAGACACAGACCCAAAAATGACAGTACGGGAAGCAAATTTATGTAGTACCGGCATTACGGCGCTGACTGTCACTCCTGCTCAAAGCTAAGATCGAACAGTTTGCCTGCGAGACACCACGGAGATCCTCATGGGCTCCCGCCGCTCGTCATCAAAACGACAATGCAAGTGTGCCCTGTGAAGACAAAAAGACACTAACCCCTTCACTGCCAGTTCATGAAATCGGGGATTCGACGTCAAAGATCGCCAGTTGTCTCCAAGGAACGTGGACACAAAGTGGAGTCAGCAAGAGGCATAGATCTTCATGAGCCCCCGCGACTGCGGGGGCTCATGAGGAGCTATGTCTCTTGTAGCTTAGTGGCGTTCTATTCGTCTCGGCAGTGGAGGGTTTCGTTTTCATGAAACGCGAGATTTTGTATCGTATTATGATGAAAATTTCGCTTTTCACACACACACAAATGGACTTTGCTGTGATTTTCCTTCACAAGGCAACGGAAGAAGCACAGGCACATGGACTCATAGACACAGAATAATTAATATTCTGGTTTTAATATGACGAACTACACTTCTATTCCACAGACTACGCTCCACCTGAAAGAAAGATGGGTAGGAAGGTCCTCTTTTAAAAGGCAAAACAGACGATGAGAACCCGTCTTATACTTTATAGCACTCAGAGGGTTGCCTGGAGAAAACAACTGTATACATGTACCACATCAGCGATTTCAACATAAAAATTACAAAGACTGACGGACCCTAAAGGTTTAATCAACAACCCATCACGGCTAGGTTTTAATTACAATTTATCTCAGGCTGCACCTACCGACTGCAAGAGGCGCAGATTCTCATGAGCCCCTGCAGTTGCAGGGGCTCATGAGAATCTGAACCTCTTGATAGACGGCGACCCCCAGTCGAATTCTCAGGCTGAGGAAATGACTCCAGGTGTTACATGTCGGGGAGCGTTCTTTCACCTTTTTCGCCCCAAGTGTGTGGAACTCGCTGCCAACGGAAATGCGGAATCTGCCCACATTGTCACAGTTCAAGGCTCACTTAAAGACTTTTCTTTTTTGTCGGGCATTTAACACTTAGCTCATATTTAGCTATTCTGATCCCAGAGGAAGTGAATGTAAAGTGTGGGGAAGGGATGGGGTGGTTTAAAGTAGTGTACAGGGCTCGAAATTAGCGGGGGCCCGGGGCCAAAAACCCGCAAAGTTGATTTCGGGCTCGGAAAGTTGAAAAACGAAGGGCCCGCTTGGCCCGCAAAATAATTCGTCTGCTACAGCTAGCTCTACTCGGCAGTTTCGTATTTGGGCCAAGGGAAGCAACCCACACCGGTGCCCTCACTCACAGTAATAGTATTGTGTTCTTTTTTTTTTCTTTTTTTTTTTTTGTTATTGTATTTTTAGTTTACTTCTGTTAACTCAAGTGCACATAAGTGTAATATGAATAGATGATTGAAAAAAAAAAAAGGCAAAATCTGTTTGTTTCACTTTAGTTTATTAGGAAGAGTACTGTTAAGTTTAGTTCCCTTTCATGGTTTTGTTTTGAACTTTTGTGCATTGAGGTCAGATTTTTTGTTAGGTTACTCATATTAAAAATTTAATGATGTGTATTGTGCAATACTCAGTCACAAAACTGAAAAGTATTATACAAGAGACTCACTTGATTTTTTTCTATTTTGTTTAATGGCCATTTCAGGCTCACTAGTCACTGGAATATGTGTGTCACTGAATGTGTGTGTGTGTGTTTTTTCCCCTTTTTTGTTGGTAATGTTTGAAAGTGAAAGAAAAGGCAAATAAAAATGACATCACTCAGCAAAATTGGAAATTCAATTGTTTTTATTTTAGATTATCAGACAAATTGTACTTTCTACTTATTATATTGTCAATAATTCTTTTGTTTTTTGTTTGCATTATTTTTCAAAGTTGGGCCCCGAAAGTTGCTTGTGGGCCCTCAAATTTTTCAATCTAGGGGCCCGGTGGCCCCCAAAGAAAAAAGTTAATTTCTAGCCCTGAGTGTATAATTGTGCGTGTGTGTCTGAGAGAGAAAGGGTGTGCTGTTGTGCATGCGCAATGAGTCCAGTGTTTTCCTGGAGAACGGCGCTATACAAGAACTATGTATTATTATTATTATTATTATTATTACATGTACTTGTTCAAACGTCTCTTGTAGCTTCGCTCATCTTCCACAGGCACAGATTTTCAAAGGTCCCTTCTGCCTTGGTGGTGGTGGTCGGAGGGGGGGGGGGGGGGGGGGGGGGGGGGGTCATGAGCATGACTGTATACCTCTTGCCCATAGACGTTGGCGCCATTTACATCCTCAAACTGAGGAAAGCATTTGAGGTGTACGTTAATCAGTTAATCACTGCAAAATTCACCTTGAAGCATCTGTTCTATGAGCTTTCAATCAATCTGTACCCTAGGAGGATGTGTGCAGTGAGAAAGGGTATCAATATAATAACCTTTAGCTGGAATGATCAAAAGGAACCTGGCAGTTGCACAATAATGACCCCTCCCATCTGCAACAAGCGTAGATTCTCATGAGCCGCTGCGACAGCAGGGGCTCATGAGAATCTACGCTTGTTGCCCACAACAATGACTCCAGCTCACCTTCCGAGGGTGTTACTATTAGTGACATGACTCTGGAGCAAAGCGACCCACAACAGCAGTGGCAGAAAACATCAAAATAGGCAGATTTAACCCTTTTCATCCTGATACACTGCTGTTTAAAATTAATTTGACTATAATGGTTCAAGGGTGCTGCCAGAAAAGCTTGGCACGTGAGGCACCATTCCTATTCCGGCACCACACTTAAACTCAAATGGTTGATCTATATCCCAATCTGTAAATGTTGCCTTCATAGAACAAAAGCACATTTTAAAATATCAGCTTTGGGGTGTAATGGGTTAACTGCATTATTCTGATGAAGCAATTGATGGTGTTTCTTTAACAAGGGATTGATCGTTGGGTCATTGGTCACCTCTTCACCCTTTCCATCCTGATACACCAATCGCTTGGAATTAATTTGACTTTGATAGTTCATGGGTGGTGCTAGAATAGCTTGGCACCTTAGGCGCCAAGCTATTCTGGCACCACCCTTGAACTGAAATGCTTGATCTATCTAAAAATTGTCAGACAAAAATCGGATTTATCAACAATGCAAACAAGCTCAGTGTCATCAAAAACAGTTTATCTTGCATATTTTAGCCTGCTCTGCAAACACACACATGTACACTAACAGAGCAGATAATGAATAACCACGAGCAACATTTACCAATTCATGATCCACCATTTCAACAGATAACATAACACATTGCACGTTATCATGGACAAGTGAGGTCAGCTGGTCCCAACAGATGTACCAGCAACCACACACGGTAACTCCAGAGTTTCCGTCTCAACCCAAGGATCCACATACGCTAGCAAAAGGCAAGGATTCTCATGAGTCCCAGCATTGCGGGGGCTCATAAGAATCTATGCCTATTCCAGATGCAACCTATGTACATGATGTACATACCTATATTGTACCGGATAACACACAGTTGTAGGCTGTATGTTGTAGGCGTCTCAACCCGAAGATTTAGAATGTGGTTAACACACGCCAGCAAGAGGCATAGATTCTCATGAGCCCCTGCGTTGCAGGGGCTCATGAGAATCTATGCCTCTTGCAGATGGAACAGGCTGGCTGAAACATGCATATATACAGGAACCAGCTAATACACAGTTGTAGGGTCAACTCTGGTACTGATGTTTCAACAGTCTGGTTGATGCAATGCAAACAAGAGGCTTAATTATATTTAATCACCCTGCTGCTGCGGAGGTTCATGTAACTATATGCCTGCTCCAGATGGTGTCTCCATCCAAAGATATGTGGTAGAAACACACCAACAAGACATTAATTCTAATGAGCCCCTGCTCTTGTGGGCACTTGTTAAAATTTACGCCTCATGCATGAAACTCTGGATGGGCCTCTAAAATCACGATACAAATATGGCAGATTCACTTGAAAGGGGCAAACATTCTCAGGAGCCTCAGTAGTGCAAAGACTCATTGCAAATAGAATAGGCTGAGTGAGGTTCCGCACATTTCACAAGGCAGAAAAAAACCCTATGCCAACGGCAGTGCATGGGAGACAACTGGCTATAGCACAGTTGCATACGATAAGAGACAGTTTCATACTATAGTTTCAGACAGGTGAAGCCTGCGAGTATGACAGATCGACTCTTTCATTCATCAATCAATCGCTGGAAGAAAACTACATATACCACTTTCCCAAATTTGTGAAGAATCTGAATGGGGTTGTTGTCGTGTATATTTGCATAAAGTTCCTTTTCTTTTGTCTTGTTTGTCCCTGGATTTTGTTTTTGGTCTTTGAGGGAATTGTGATCTGAAGACTACATTTCAGCTCAGGAGACAGATCAGCTATGATAGTTCAAGGGTGGTGACAGAATAGCTTGGCGCCTAGTTATTCTGTCACCACCCTTGTACTATCAATATCATGGTCAAGCCACACATTACACTTGCAGTAGAGTGTCAATACTAAATATATCGGCTCTCATTCTCACCTGCCCCCCCCCCCCCCCCCCCACCTGGGTCTGCCCTGCGGGACTTGGGTGGGGTTAACTACTTTTTAGTTCCCAGGTTCACCCTGGTCAGCCCCACAGGGTGGGTTTTCCCCTCTATTCTGGGGCATGTGTTTCTGTCTACCCTTGGTCTATTCACCTGTATTTTCCTTTTTTAAACTCTCCCTACTGTCTGCGCTGCCTGTAGCTCTTGATATTGGATGTGTGTTGCTAAATGGTCTTAGCTTTATTTAGCGCTGGCGACATAAATTCAATATTCTGTTTCAGTTTATTTCTTCACAAGCAGTGCAGGCACGTCCTGAGAAAGTCTTGTTGCTGTCGGGACGTTAAGCAATGTACAAACAATCATTCTCACCTGCAGCACGGTCACTCCCCTGAGCGACAACAGATGCGAGACGAACACTGCAGGTTGCGACAGCCGCTGGCAGTGGTGGGGAAAGGGTCCGGGTCAAGGTTATCGCAGTAGTAGAGGTGAGCATGGTCGAGGGCAGGGCAGGTGTTGACCAGCGTCTCTACCCCTGTTCCGGTCAGGTTGAGACAGCCGGACAGGTCCAGATGCTGCAACACTGGCAGGCCACCTCTGTCAGACAAGACTCTGAAAATAAAAACAAATACACGCTGATGAGGATGTATTGCCAAAATGTCCCATGCATCACCAAATTTGTTTGAGAGGAATTTAGAAGACATGTTTATCCATGTATGATCTCTCTGCTACTGCTAGACTGATATTCTTGAGCTACCCTGAAACTACTGTATTTTGAATAATTCCATGTTAAACCATGACATGCCCCCCCAACCCAAAAAACAAACACACAAAGCCCTCAGCAAAGTTCTGATGTTCCAAGGATGGCTGGGATTATTTGGCAATGAACTGACCATTCTTCAGCTGCTGGTAGCCATTTTGGTCAAGGTGATTCCTGCAGGAATCAATTCAACTAAATGCACTGCTGACAGCCAAACGGTTAACAAATGCTTCAGAAACACAATCCGTGACCCACTGGCAGTGAAGGGACTAAAGACTGTGTATCTTTGCAATCAGACCATACAGCCACCGATGAGCTTGCAGAAGATAATCCTTCAGATCCTCGCATGCAGGGAAACAGTCATCAGAAGACATGGGAGATGGATCAGCCACGACGGTTAACCCATTTCACCTCCAGGCCACATTTTCCAATTGTTTTAAGTGTCACTTAATGATTATGTACCACTTGCAGGAGATGGAAGGACCATGATAATTGAAAAGTAGTGCCAGATTACCTTGGCGCCTTCAGGCGCCAAGCTAATCTGACACTACCCTTGAATTATCATGGTCCATCCACCTCCTGCTGTAGAGCGTTAGAGCTAAATGGGTTAAAGGATCATGCAAAAATAGGCTGGAGCTAATTTGGCCAAGCTTATCTAGCCCTACCCTTGAACTATCTCACCTAGACCACCCACCTCCCACTTCAGTTTCACAGGGATGAATTTTGTAAAGAAACGTTTGACAAAGTCCCTTACCTCAGCCCATCATCTTGGATCCTGAAACAGCCATTCAGGCTCAGGAAGCGTAACTGATGAAGGGCATGGGGGAGGGTGCTCGGTGACACTTCCACCTGTCCATTATCACATTTCAACTCCACACCTTCTCCCCCGCAACAACCAGTCTTTGGCACACATTTCGTTCCAACATTGCTCCCTCCTTTGGCACAGCTCTGCTTCTTCTTGCATTTAGCTGCTTTGTTCTTGTCTCCTCCACCACAAGAAATGTCTCTTGTCTGACAGCACAATCTTTCAGTCCCCATCTGCTGTCCACTGTCTTCAGGGCCATCATTGCCAATGTTTTGTTCAACACCCAGACAGCCCAAATCACACAGCTCAATGGCAAGATCCGTAAATGAAGGATCCCTCTCGATCAAATTTTCAGTCTCAGACAAACAGGGATCAACCATAAGCACTGAAGAGTGGCCGTTCTCACAGTCCTCAGGCTGTGACAGAGAAATCAAGCGACGCATGGGAAAACTCTGAACCCCATCATGATGAACGCCAAGTAAAAGTGTCTTTGTGTCGGTGAAAGTCCCCAGACAAGAAGAAGTGTTGTCTAAGGGGATGGAGTACCCAGAGCCGGTCAGACTGTAGAGAGTAGTGTCAGTGATGTTCTCACACCCGGTAAGGTCAAGATGTTCCAGGCGACCCAGTCCTCCCTTTATGCCATACCTGCAACAGAGACAAAAGGGTCAGCCCCATTATATCTCGATACCTGGGAAGCCATAAACATTATATCATGATATCTGGGAGCCATTAACTATAAAGTCAGACCACATTATTGACATCCATGTTAATGTGGTGTGGAACTTACACAGGCTTATGAAGGAAAAACACACTAAGCAAAAGTTTTCTGGCCAACTCCAGCCTTAGCTGGCCTGCACAAAGCAGTGTGCAGGCTAACAAAGGCTGGATACAGCCAGAGGACCTTTTGCTCTTTGGGCATCACCTTGGGAGCCACAGGCCTGAGCAAGCTATGTCAGCTTTCACGATATGGTGATGCATAAGTACTGAGGCTGACCTGTCTCACTGTGTCCTGGTCTATGCGTCTACATCTTTTGGACCGATCAAGTGTCCATTTCTTACTTCATTGGATTCATTTTCGGCCTTAGGCCATAAGGTTGAAAAGCACAGACAGGACACATAGTTGCATTATTGCAACTAGCAAATTAATATGTGGTGGTAAGTGATTCCGGACCTTACAGCCTCGCAGCATAAGCTCCAAAATCACAGATTAGCACACATACTTATACATGTACTTGCACTGGGTCCAACCAGTCCAAGCAAGAAGCATACATTCCCGTGAGCCCCTGCAGTCGCAGGGGCTGATGAGAATCTGCACCTCTTGCAGATGAAAGGAGCTGAAAGAAGAAACAGTATCCCAATTTTTGCATGTATGCATACAAGTCACTAAAGATGGATTGACCATGGTACAAGTAGATGAAAAGTAGTGATCCAGACAGTGATTGGCACCTCAGCCACATGTATCAGGCACTCTTCTTGAATGAAATACTTTCAGCAGTTGGATTCACAGAGCTATTACTATTAGAATATGATTTCCTGCTCTGCTACTGGAAAGGAGACCACGCACATCCTTGACGTGTTCACACAGGGAGGAAAGACTGAATGAAATGTCCAAGGCGCTCAGTAGCCATTTACAATGGTAGTGGTCATCTAGACTACCATTTCAACCTGCATGTATGTCTAAAATTTTGGGGTCTACCTTTTTTTCTCATATCTGCTGTCTTGCAAAGTGAATTACAGACCATTTCTAGTCACTATGTTAAGGCATGGTTTCTGTCTGCTTTGTTCATGAATAAAAATAGTTTAAACTAATAACAGTAATAACAATAATAATAATAAAACATCATTTTTATTTAGCACCCTTGACAACAACAACAACAAAACTATGCTCAGAACTTATGAAGACAAATGCGAAAGCTCACAGACACATGAAATAAACACACACAAAAATAACATTATACGCAACATAGAAAACAATCAAAACCTACTCACTAATCCCATTTACAAAGACCTATATCATACATTCAACAAGCACACACCAGTCATACATGTATTTGATACACACCCACATAAGGAAACAAAATGAATTTTTCTCTAAAATGTATTTTTTTGGAAAAATACTTACCGATGACATTACTGATAGGAATGGTGTCCTAGCTAGCATAATTTTAGCCAAAATTGTTGTGTACCTACATACATGGTAGGGGAAGCAACAAGGGGCGCTCTAGCATAGTGTTACGTGGTGGGGTTGTAGTCGTAGTATGATAAACACACCAGACGCACGCACGTAAGGTTCTTTTAAATAACCCTCATTCAGCTGCAATCCGTCAACCGTGGCTTAAGGATGTAGACAATACTGGAGAAACAGTTCCAACAATATTTTAATTCAGTGATGTGATCTCCACACAATGCAATTCCAAATTCACAATCACTGATACAATGTCTCTTCTGCAATGTCCACACTCTGACACAAAGTTTCTCATACACAGCGTCTCACACAAAGTACACCCAACACGGGCCACGTACCTATGCTAACTGAGTGTCTCTACAACGACAAATGCAAGACAATGTACACAGGTGCTTCCTAGCACGACTCTTTTATAGTGGTATGTTTTCTAGAAAAATCAAGCAAAATCGTACAACACAACCAATCAAAACAAGATACGTAACTAAAACTCAAAGGTACAATCACACTGGAATATTCTGTAAACAACTGGCTGCCATTTTCAACCTCTATGTTAGGAAAATCCCCGGCGGCCATGACTTCACACAAAAGTAGGCCAGACAGGTCACGACCTTGCCCGCTCTATTTGGTAAACATGCGATCAGTGCATTAGTACTGAAAGCTACGCGACACGCGCGCAGTAAACAAATGAATATCCGAGCTGCTTCTAGACTCTTCGTGACTCAACTCCGTGCAGCAACAGATAAACAACAACGCACTATTCATAAACGAAAGTGAAATTCACTGAAAAGGTACGTGATTCGTAATTATGATAGCTCAAATAAATATTAAATCGTTTCCTACGATTTATGCATGACCGTTCTCACAGAACACCACAACCACAATCGTAACATTACCCCCCCCCCCCCCCCTTTTAGAACGAAATTTCACAAAAATTTCTTCTCAAACCTCAAAAATACGGTATAAATATTAAATCGTTTCCTACGATTTATGCATGACCGTTCTCACAGAACACCACAACCACAATCGTAACATTACCCCCCCCCCTCCCCCCCCCACCCCCCCCCCCCCCCCCCCCTTTTAGAACGAAATTTCACAAAAATTTCTTCTCAAACCTCAAAAATACGGTTGTAGTTGTGTAAACCTACACAAAACCACAAATAATACAAATTTCACATCGAAAATAAAATAAAATCAACTACACAAAATAATTAACAGGCATCAGAACTGTTCACCCAAAAAAAATCTGAAAACAGCGATTTTGAAGAATTGTAGAGTTATTTAAAGCCATTTCCTGGCACATAAGAAGTCAAAAGTGTTATTAACTAAGCACATGAAGAATCTGAAAATCGCCGAAAATCGGACAGTTCTGATGCCTGAATTAACTCACAGTTCTTTAAACTGTCCCGAATGAAGATATGTTCCTTTAAACTATTCTGCTCAAGTAATCTGCTCCGAAGTTCTGCGAACCTTGATAAACTAAAAATTAATGCTAAAGTTCACTTCTGGAACAATACTAAATCACTAGTTACAGTTCACAGAGTTCAAGGGTCAGCGGTCCTGGGTCAAACACCGTCAGTCCACAGAAAGTACGAAAGTCCCCATACACCATACTAGATCTTTCCGGTCTATTCCCGATGACCACTGGTAATCTGGAATCTCTGTCGACTTCCGGGTCCGGCGTCTCTCCAACATTCTCTCTCAGTCCTTCACTCGAGTTGCGAAACAGACAACTTGGCTTGTCGCGAACCGGCTCATCCGATGTCAAGTTGACCTCGTGCTGGACGGTGTCTGTTGTTCCCGGGTCAGATATAAACCGATGTTCCGACTCCGTAGCTTTAACTCTCAACTTCAGTTGATTCTTCTCCTTCTCCTGCAGTTCTGATATCTCCTGACTCAGGGGATCTCCGTCTCGCTCGTGTCGATCGTTCATGTGGATTTTCGGCGGCCCGATCTGTTCTTCGCGATGGCACTCGGCACCGTGCTGCAGACTATTCAACTCTTGCGTGCGTTTTTCCTGCAGGTGGTCGATGGCTGTTCGCTGTTCTGCCTCCCGCTCTTCTGGCTCGCTGGCCACGGTCGTATCCACCTGGCTTTGCAGTGGCTCCAGCGCCTTGCGCTTCTCTTCTTCTAACGTGTCTCTCATCATCGTTACTACTTGTGTTTTGTCAGTCACGTTTTGAGGAATGGTATGGTGACTCTTCTCTTCCTGACCTCTCGTAACTGCACAGGTTTCAGGTTTCCACTTCGGATCTGAATCGTCTGGGTTTCTGGCACTGTTAACATTTCCGATGATAAGATCATAGACAGGGGTTTTCACGCACAACGCCTTCACCTCTCCTCTTAGGTACGGAGTGTCGACACTGACATTGGCAAGAGGGGTGACTCTCCCAGTACCGTCGGCCAAAATGAGGGTGGTCCATTCATGTAGCTTCTGGTCTTCAGCCACCAAGTCCTCTCTCACGATGACACAGTTACAACCAGTGTCTCTCAACACTCTCACTGGTACTTTGCCAACAAATCCTGACACCACCGGCATATTCGGCACTTCATTCTCAGGCAGCGCGATGTTTGAGACGGGTAAGAATGTAGTCCCATCGCCGACTGGGATGCGTCCATTCTTTTGGAAAGATTCAATCAGCTCTGGTGTCGCCTGCCTGTTTCTAGCTTCACAGTCACTGGATGATGTCACATCATTTGCTATTACAGCAGCGGCTCTTGTTGAGACGTAGTACTACTTCTGCCTGCTATCTCGTGATCTTGGTTGGATCTTCTGATGTTGTCACCTCGAGGAACATCTTTAGAAAGACACCGTATCGCCTTGTGACCTTTCTTTCCACAGAGAAAACATGTCAGGTTCTCCACCGGCTTGTATTTCGGGATGTCTCTGGCATTGTGGATTTCCTCTGCTGGTGCAGACACACGCTGCGGTTTACTGGGCCCGAACTTCATGTTATGGGCGTCAAGGTATCTTTGAGCGAAGTCTGCTATGGCCTTCAGGGACTGGTCTTTTTGCTCTCTGAGGTGGGCGGCCAGGTCCTTAGAACATGCGTTGAAAACTTGTTCTTTGATGATGAGGTCACACAGGTCTTGGTACTCTCTGTTTAGGCCAGCCAGCTCTATCCATTTCTCCAGGTAGCTTCTGATTCTTTCAATGAATAGGCCGGGTGTTTCTCCTTCTTCAGGCTTGCAGTTCTGAAATCGTCGCCTGTAACCCTCTTCAGTGAAGTCGTACTGTCTCAACAGGGCGGCTTTCAATTGTGTATAATCTTCGGCTTCTTCTCTTGGCAGGCGGGTGTAAAATTCAAGTGCTTTGCCAGTTAGAAGTGCACTCAGTTTGATGAAACCCTCTGGCTCTGTGCCTCAATTTCCATCTGCTTTAAGTGAATTTCATGTTGTCGCTGTTTCTCTGCCTCTTCTGCTTGAATTTCGAGTTTCCTGATTTCACGTTCCTTAGCTCATTCTTCTCTCTCCCATCTCTCTTTTTCTTCTCTCTCTCCAATCTTTCTTTTTCTTCTCTCTCTCGTTTCTTTTCTTCTCTCTCCTCTCTCTCCAGTCTTTCTTTTTCTTCTTTCTCCAGTCTCTCTTTTTCTCACTCCAATCTCTCCTTCTCTCTCTACTTTACAAACTCGAGGAGTTGAACTCCTTCAAGTCCACATTCCTTTCCAATTTTCAGGAATGTCTCCATTTCTGATGTCGCCATCTCTGCTTTTCACTGCTGACGGTTTTCTCCTGCTACCCTTTCCACTGAACCAACTGAAGAAGATCTCGTCGGGGTCGCCAAAATGTTACGTGGTGGGGTTGTAGTCGTAGTATGATAAACACACCAGACGCACGCACGTAAGGTTCTTTTAAATAACCCTCATTCAGCTGCAATCCGTCAACCGTGGCTTAAGGATGTAGACAATACTGGAGAAACAGTTCCAACAATATTTTAATTCAGCGATGTGATCTCCACACAATGCAATTCCAAATTCACAATCACTGATATAATGTCTCTTCTGCAATGTCCACACTCTGACACAGCGTCTCACACAAAGTACACCCAACACGGGCCATGTACCTACGCTAACTGAGTGTCTCTGCAACTGACAAATGCAAGACAATGTACACAGGTGCTTCCTAGCACGACTCTTTTATAGTGGTATGTTTTCTAGAAAAATCAAGCAAAATCGTACAACACAACCAATCAAAACAAGATACGTAACTAAAACTCAAAGGTACAATCACACTGGAATATTCTGTAAAAAAACTGGCTGCCATTTTCAACCTCTACGTTAGGAAAATCCCCGGCGCGCCATGACTTCACACAAAAGTAGGCCAGACAGGTCACGACCTTGCCCGCTCTATTTGGTAAACATGCGATCAGTGCATTAGTACTGAAAGCTACGCGACACGCGCGCAGTAAACAAATGAATATCCGAGCTGCTTCTAGACTCTTCGTGACTCAACTCCGTGCGGCAACAGATAAACAACAACGCACTATTCGTAAACGAAAGTGAAATTCACTGAAAAGGTACGTGATTCTTAGTCATGATAGCTCAAATAAATATTAGATCGTTTCCTACGATTTATGCATGACCGTTCTCACAGAACACCACAACCACAATCGTAACACATAGCCTGTAACCCGAGTAGCCTCCCTTCCATCCCCATCCGGTCACGCGCCCACCGGATTCCTGCCAGTCTGTTTGCTTAGCTGACCAGCTGCAAGCGGGGCAGGTGGGAGGGTCATCTGAGTAATGTCATCGGTAAGTATTTTTCGAAAAAATACATTTTAGAAAAAAATTCATTTATTTCCTCAAAATTCATTACCGATGACATTACTGATAGGAAGAATAACGAAGAGGAGGTGGGTGCCGCTAATAACGCCCCCAGGCCCTAAATATGCCTACGAGACCCGCCCTCCCTGGAACAACCTCCCGATAATTTTAGCTAAGATACTTACGGCACCTGTGGTGCCGGGAGGGAGTGTTGCGCTGCTGTGATGTCTCCCTCCAGTGACAGGTTCTCGCTCTGGCTGGAGAGGTCCCTCAGGTAGAATCGGGCGAAGGTTGACTCTGCTCGCCAGCCCACGGCGGCCACAAAGTCTTTGAGAGCGCAGTTGCGGTCGAAAGCAAGGCTTGCGGCCATAGCTCTGACCTCGTGCGCCCCGATGTTCATTCGTTTGGCTGCATCAGGGGTGAGGTCCTGGTAGGCGGAGCGTATCACCCATCAGAACCAGGAGGAAATCGTCTGGGCTGAGATGTCATTTCTACCTGGGGACAGTGGGAGGAATAGGCAGGTGCGTCCCCTGCAAAGCGGCTTGGTCCGGCGCAGGTATACACGTAAGCTTTCACCGGGTCCTGCTATCTTTTCTCTCGGGTAGAGCCTGAATCCCTCGAGGGTCGAATGGTGACCATCTGTGGAGTGGGAAATGGAGACCGGGTCTTGGCTAGGAAAGCTGGGTCGGGCAGCAGCTGTACGGAGCCGTCCATCCGGAACTGCAAGCATGAGGGGCGTGCTGATACAGCGTGCAGTTCACTGACCCTGGAAGCAGTCGCAAGGGCCAGCAGGAAGCAGGTCTTCCGCGTCACGTCGGGTAACCACGCCAGCTGGAGTGGTTCGAAGCGGTCCGAGTAGAGCCATGTAAGCACCCAGGGTAGGTCCCATCGAGGCACCAGCGAGCGAAGGGCCGGACGTTGCAGACCAAAGTGGGCCATCAGATCGGCGAGGTCTTTGCAGCCACCAGGGTCGGGTTGGCCCAAATGCCGGTACATGTCAGCGGTCATGGCCAGGTAGCCCCATGTGGTAATTGGCGCCAAAAGCTGGTCGGTGAAGAGCCATAGGAAGAACTCTGCCAGCTGGGGAACCGTCAGATTCGTGGGGGAGAGGTGGTTGTCGTCACACCAGTCGCACAGGACTCGCCACTTTCCCTCGTAAACTCGTCTGGTCGAGGGTCAGTGGGTTGTAGCAATAGCTTCTACTGCTGCACTTGAGAAGCCTCTAGCGGCGAGGGCTTGCCGCACAACCTGCAAGTGTGGAGGAAGACTTGCTCGGGGCACGGATGGTACAGCGCCTGCCGCGGTTGCTTGAGCATCGTGTGTGGGGTGGGGAGCAGCAGAGGAGGACCGGTGGCGAGGTTCAGAAGGTCGGTGGTCCACGACTTGGTCCAGCAGAACGGGCCACCAGGAACAGGACCATGTCGCAACCTCTGAGCTTGAGCCGGACCTTGGGGACGAGCACCATCGGCGGGTAGGCGTACGCGACGAGTCCATCCCACAGGATGGAGAGAGCGTCGACTGCCCAGGCGAGCGGGTCTAAATAGGGGAGACGAAGAGAGGAAGCTGGCGATTCCACCTCATCGCGAAGAGGTCGATCATGGGAGCCTCCCATTTGTGCCGATCATCCGGAAGATGTCCGGGCATAGCGCCCATTCGGTGTGGAAAAGCTGGCCGCGTCGTGAAAGGGTGTCAGCTAGAACGTTCTGACGTCCCGGGATGTGTCTTGCGCGAAGAGCAATGCCTCGGTCTTCGCACCATCGGAGCACCTGGTAGAGGAGGATGCAGAGGGAACGGGAGCGGGAGCAGGTCCCGCCCTGCTTCTGGATGTAGGCGACGACTGTGGAATTGTCTGAGAGGACTAGAAGCTCCTGGTGTCACAGCCGAGACTCCCACGCCGTGAGGGCTTACCAAACCGCTCTCAGCTCTAACCAGTTGAAGTGTCAGGTCACGAGGTCTGGGGGCCATACGCCGGAGGCTGTGGAGAACATCGGTAGCAGTTGTGCGCCCCAGCCAGAGAGGCTTGAGTCGATGCAAAGGGACAGCTGGGGAGGAGACGAGTAGAGGGGAACTCCCGTCGCTAACCAGCCAGGATCTGGCGTGAGAGAAGAAACCCGCGTCACCCAAGGAGCCCTGCAGGAGATGAGCGGAGAACGCGTCGCGCAGGTCCCGGAATCCACTAGGCTGGGGGAGAGACTTGAAACGCTTGTTCTGTCGCTCCGCGTCCACGAAGGCTGACGCTTTCCTCTTGAGTAGGGGGGGGAGGGGGGGCAGTCTTCCGCGGGGAGAGAATCTGCGATGAGACGCACCACCTCGTCCAGGGACCGGAGAGTCTCCAACCTATGGCCCAGGGTAGCCGGCTGCAAATCTACGTCATCCAGGGAGCGTGAGCGTCCGGACGGAGTGGGGCTGTCATCGCGGAGAAGTGCCGACACTGAGTCTTCCGGGGCCAAGCTGAGGGCATCATCCTCTAATTCTGCTCTACGTTGGTGAGTAGGAATCTCGTTAGTGGTATCCCATCTAGTGGTCGTCGCGCTGGGGGGGGGGGGGGGGGGGGGGGGGGGTGTCTTCTCACCTGGGAGTGGTGACGCGAGGAGTGGACCAAAGAAGAGACCTTCAGCGAGGTCTTCAGCGAAGAGACCGTACTGCGATGTACTGACCGGAGGTCACGCGGAGAGCGGCTGCGACGGGGGGAATACAATCGCCTGGAGCGGGAGTGACGCCAATGCTTGTGTCTAGCCGGGGAAGCCGAACGTCTAGGTCGTCGTGACGAGGAGCGCCGTGCCGAGCGAGGAGTCAGTCCCATCTTTGAAGGATGCGCCATGGCCGGACAATCAACGGCTTGCATCCAATTCGTGGGAAGCAGTCCGCCGGCAAGTCGACCTGTCCCATGAGAGCGAACGTCGTCAAGATATGGGAGTCTGCTCGGTTCATCTATCATCAATGGCCTGTCTGCACCGGAGGGTAGACGGGGCGTGTCATCTCGTTGCGAGCACGTCTCGTCCCTTTTACTTCTATCCGACGAGCGGGCGCGCGTCAATCCAGCAGACTTGTCCGGTCGTGGTCCCCTGTCACCAACCTTGGAGCGGAGGCCCCGAACATCTGCGCTGGACTCGTGTCGAGGTATTAGAGGGCCGTACTCCTGAAGCCGCCGCCGGGCTCCTCGCCGGGGTGCTGGTCGTGCATGCATGGTGTGGGCCAGACTCATACTGGATCCTCTCAGTACTTAACGAGTGGGCGCGCAAAACGGCCGTAGTTCTAGGGCCGGTAGAGACTGGTCTATTCCTTGCCGTCCGAGGCTCCACAACCGGGGAAACACATCTTGACCCGTCTTGATGGCTCACTTAAAGACTTTTCTTTTCTGTCGGGCATTTAACACTTAGCTCATATTTAGCTAACTGTTGACTGACTGCCACCTATTCTGATCCCAGAGGAAGTGAAATGAATTTTTTTTCTAAAATGTATTTTTTTGAAAAATACTTACCGATGGCATTACTATCTGGGAATACACTCTATTGCCTATAGATTTCAGCAAAATTGTGTGTAGCACACAACTGGGGAGGAGACACCGGGGATCCAAGCACTATGACCCCGGGTGGCCTCCCCTTACTACCCTATCCCAGCGAGCACAGGGCGACCTCGTCAGTTTCACACATAGCCACAAGAGGCAAGCGGGGCAGGCGGGAGGGCCATTCGAGTAATGCCATCGGTAAGTATTTTTCAAAAAAATACATTTTAGAAAAAAAATTCATTTGTTTTTTCAAAATACATTACCGATGGCATTACTATCTGGGAGAATGGCGAACAGGCGGAGGGTGCCGTATCTAACCACAACCCAACCACTCCGCCGGCCCCCTCGAGAGAGAACTCCCGACGATTTCAGCTATGATGTGCCTAAGACGCCAGCAGCGCTCGGAGGGAGTGCTGGGCCGCGGAGATGTCGCCCACCCGTGCCAGGGAGTCACGTCAGCCGGATAGGTCTCTTAAGGTAGAAGCGTGCGAAAGTGGAGTCTGAGCGCCGGCCACCCGCTGCCAAAATATCTTTGACCGAGCAGTTGCGGTCCAGGGCTAGACTGGTGGCTACTGCTCTCACTTCATGCGCCCGGATTTGTAAAGGCTCAGCGCCGCGTGGGGAGAGGTCTAGGTAGTCTGACCTAATCACCCACCGCAGCCAGGATGACACGATCTGGGCCGAGATGTGGCGTCTGCCCGCGGACAAGGTAAGAAGAGGCGCGAGCGCCCCCGGCGCTGCGGCTGAGAGCGGCGCAGGTAAATCTTTAGCGCCCGCACTGGGTCCTGTTGCCGCGATCCAGGGGAGAGGTCCGCTCCACAGAGGGGCCGTATCGTTAGCACCTGAGGAGCCGCCGCCCCGCGGCGGTTCTTGGCCAGGAAGGACGGATCGGAGAGCCTCTGCGCAGAGCCGTCGGAACGAACCGCAAACAGGCTGGGAGCATCGAGAGCGCGTGAAGCTCGCTGACTCGGGACGCTGTAACGAGAGCCAGAAGGAAACAGGTTTTCCGGGTCAAGTCTGAGAACCGAGCCAAGGGGAGGGGCTCAACCGGTCCGTATTCAACCACGTCAGTACCCAGGCAAGATCCCACCGGGGTACTAGGGAACGTGAAACCGGACGTCGGAGTTCAAAGTGAGCCAGAAATTCGACAGATCCTTGCAGGCGCCTGGGTCCGGAAGACACCGGTGACGGTAGATGTCCGCGAACGTAGCGCGGTAGCCCTTGATGGCGACCGGGGCTAAGCCCCGGTCGTCGAAGAGCCACAGGAAGAACTCCGCCAGTTGGTGGGAGGCTAGGTTAGTGGGAGGGTGCCCATGGGAGGTGCACCAGGTCTGAAAGACCCTCCACTTGCCTTCGTACACCTTCCTTGTAGAGAGTCTGCGGGCTGCTGCAATTGCCGCCACTGCTGCATCCGAGAACCTCTAGCGGCGCGGGGCGTGCCGGACAACCTCCAAGCGTGTAGGCGGAGGCGTACGGGGCACGGATGGAAAAGCCGCTGACGGGGCTGCTTGAGCATCGTGGAAGGGGTAGGAAGCTCCAGAGGAGGGTCCGTCGCAAGCGCGAGGAGGTCCGTGGTCCAGCTCTTGGTCCAGTTGAAGGGGGCCACCAGCAGGAGGACCGCCGAGCATCCCAGAAGCTTCCGCAGTACCTTCGGAACGAGGACTGCCGGGGGGTAGGCGTAAGCAATCCGGCCGACCCAAGGAATGGGGAGCGCGTCCACTGCCCAAGCGAGTGGATCCAGGACTGGCGAGACGTAGACCGGGAGCTGGCTGCTTCATCTGGTGGCAAACAGATCCACTAGCGGCGTTTCCCAGTGAGAGCAGAGCAGGCGAAAAATATCCGGGCGTAGGGACCGCTCCGTGTGGAGCAACTGTCCGCGACGAGACAGGGCGTCCGCCTTCACGTTGAGGTGGCCAGGGATGTGGCGGGCTCGTAGGGCAATGCCTCGATCCCTGCACCAGAGGCGAAGGTGGCACCGAAGAACGCAAAGGGAGGGCGAGTGAGTGCCACCCTGATTCTGTATGTAAGCCACCACCGTCGAGTTGTCGGAGAGCACGAGGACGTCCTGATTGGCCAAGGTCTCCTGCCAACGTCGAATGCCAATCCAACTGCCTTCAGCTCCAGCCAGTTGACGTGATTCCCGAACAGCTCCCGAAGCCAACGCCCGAGGCCGAGAGAAATCCGGTAACAGGTGCGCGCCCCAGCCGGCCTGGCTCGCCTCTGTACAGAGAGACCACCGAGGCGGCGGGGAGTGTAGGGCACCCCCGAAGCCAGCCAAGCGAGGTCCGCCCACCTCTCGAGGTGAGGACGAGCCCGAGGCGTGACAGGTACTAGATCCAACAGAGCGCCCGAGGGTCGCCAGTGAAGAAGGAGACGTAGCTGGAGAGGCCGAGCATAAAGTCTGCCCAAGGGAAGCAGGTCCGCAGCCGCCCTGAGGAGGCCCAGGAGTTGAAGCCAGACCCTGGCGGTGAAGGAGGATCCCATCCCCATCGAAGTCGCTAAGTCGACTATCTTCTGTCGCCTGGCCAGAGGCAGGCGGGCAAGGTTGAGGTCGGTCAGGAATTCCATCCCCCGATGTAGAAACCGTCGAGAGGGAGAAGAACGGATTTCCCCAATGAGTAGGAAACCTAGACGACGCAGAAGGGAAAGCAGGGCATCCCTGTCCGTCTGGAGGGCTGCGGAGACCAAGTTGCGCAGTAGAAGGTCGTCCAAGTAATTGGAGGCCGGGCTCAAGGAGCGCTGACGGAAATTGGCTATCACGGCGTCGAGCAGTCTTGTAAACACCCACGGACTGATGTTGAGGCCGAAAGGAAGGGCGCAGAACTGGTAGACGATCCCCCCAAGTCAAACCGAAGGTACCGGCGAAACGACGGATGAATCGGGACGTGCAGATAGGCGTCTGACAGATCGAGGCGGATCGCAAAGTCCATCGGCCGGAGGGCCGCACGGAGTGTCCTGGCCGTCTCCATCCTGAATCGAGGGGCCAAGCATCCTGAATCGAGGCCAAGCTGATAAGCATCCTGAATCGAGGCCAAGCTGATAATCGATAACTGGACGCCACTTGCCGCCTGGTTTGGGAGCTAGAAGAGTCGGCTGTAGAACGCCGGAGAGTCCTGCCGCAAAACCACCTCTGTCGCCGCTTTGGTGAGGAGGGTCGCCACTTCCCCGCGCAGAGCGTCCGCCTGTGTGCCGTTCGAGCGGTTCCTGGGTCCACAAGGGTGCTCAGCGAAGAGGCGGAGGCGACAGGAACGAAGTTGCAGGCCTGCGGTAACGGTGGAAAGAATCCAGGGGTCGTCCGGGAACAGCGATCTCCAAGATCGCTGAAGAGCGACAGCCGCCCGCCGACGGGAGGCCCGATTAATGAGGCGGGGGCGGAGGCGGGGGCGAGTCAAAGAGCCCGACCGCGGCCCGATCTACGGGCACCGCGGGGCCAAGAAGGGCGAGGGGCGGGGCCGGCCTGAGTAGCCTGGAATGGACGGGCCCGACCTCGTGAAGATCCGACTGTAGAGAAGGAGGGCCTGAAAGACCGCTGGGCACGACCCCCGCCGTGCGGGGGGCGCGAAAGCGGGTCGAGGCTGGGTTAGATGCAGGCTTGGGCCACAAGTCCTTGGAAGATTCCTTAAAGGTGTGCCAAGTGTCGCCGAACAGCTGAGGACCCCCTAAGGGGGCGTGACGGAGCTGGGTCTTCACTGACAAGGGAAGGTCCGAGCAGAGGCGCAAAAGGGTATCCCTCCTCCAGAGGTCGCATTTGGCAGCCGCTGCCCTGGCGGTGGCGGAAGAATGGTAGGCGGACCGGTTGGCCGCTATCAGGATGGACCGCACGTCACGAAGCGGGGACTGAGCCTCCAGGTCCCACGTATCCTGTAGGCACTGCAGTGCTGCCTGGGTAGCCAGTTCCAAACCCGAGCACGCCAGCGAGATCCGCGCTAAGGAGGCGATCCTGTCGAGAGGCCGAGGCCACGAGTTCTGGACGAGCCTGCGGCCGCCCGCCTGTAGTAAGGCCGCCACATCCACCGCTGGAAAAGGTAAGGCGAAGGCTTGGGAGTGTCCAGCGTACTAGGCCTGGCGGAAGCTTAAGTTGATTCCCACCGGCGATCGAGCGGCGGTAAAGTATCCCGTGTCGCCGAAAGCGTCGTTACGCAGCTGGGCGGAGAAGCATCGGTGAGGTCCCGGAAGCCGGCTTGCGGGAGGGACTTGCGGCGCTGGACTTGCCTCTGCGCGTCGACCATGGCCGAAGCCTGTCTCTTCGGAGGAGGCGAAGGCGGACAGACGTCGGGCGGTAGGGACTTGGCGATAAGCCTTGAAGCCTCACCCATAGCGTGGACCGACTGTGATCCGAGCGAAGGGCCGGCAACGTCTGACGAGGCGGAGGCCGACGCGACAGCGGAAAAAGGCGGGAAGGAGAACCCGCCGCCGAGTCCTGCAAGAAGATCGCCGAGGCCGAGTCCGACGGATGAAGGCTGAGGACGTCCGTTCCAAACTGATCTTCTCGCGGCAAAGACGAAAGGGGCGAGCGGCTACGAGAGTGCCGCACCGCCGCGCGCGAGGTAGACGCAGCCGCCCGCGACGCACGCAAAGAGGCGCGCCGCGGCGACGGAGGGACCGTGGCAAAGCGACGGTCCACCTCGAAGTCGGGATCCGCACGCGGCAGCCGACGTGAGCGACAAACCGCGATCGGAATACCGAGGAAGTGGCCTGGTCACCCCTGGCCCGCCCGGGAGAACCGGTGCGAGGGGGGGGGGGGGGGGACCGCCAACAGTCTCCCCTAGCCCGCTCAGGAAAGGCGGAGCGGGGAGGGGACAAATACCGGGCACGCGGCCCCCCGTCCGATGTGTCGGACCGTGGAGGACGCGCGATGTCACACCGGGCCCGCCTGGTCGATACGAGGCGGGGGGGGGGACAGTCTAGGGTCACGCCAAGCCCGCTCAGGAAAGGCGGAGCGGGGAGGGGACGATTTATGAGCCCGCTGCCCCAGCTCCGAAGCCTCGGAGCGAGGGGGGGGGGGGGGGGGCGAGGGTCCAAGTCACACCGGGCCCGTCCGGTCGATACGAGACGGGGGGGGGGACAGTCTACGGTCACGCCAAGCCCGCTCAGGCGAAGCGAAGCGGGGAGGGGACCATTATGTGCACGTGACCCCCGCTCCGACTCCTCGGAGCGTGGGGGGCGAGAGTCAACCACACCCCGGGCCCGCCCAGGCGAGACGGGGCGGGCGGGGGGGGGGAAGAAAGCGAAGCATGCCTTGCCCGTTCGGAAAATACAGAGCGGGGAGGCAGCATTACTAACGGTCTCGAGTCACGTTCCGAAGCCTCGGTGCGTGAGCGAGAGCATTTCTTATCACGTTTACTCTCTTTCTTATGCTTGCGTTCCGTCACCCGTCCCCGCTCCGGAGACCTAGAGCCGGGGGTGGCCGACGAACGCTCATCGGGGGGTGGGAACCAAAATGGGCTCAAGCCACGCGCTAACGAAGCAGAGCGTGGGGAGCGTGACTCCGAAACTCGCCTACCCTGCTCCGAAGACTCGGAGAGGGGAGGGAGAACCTGCGAGGAAACGGTACAAGAAGGGGACTTACCTGTGGGCCGGAAAGCCCGATGCGCCGAGGGAAGTACGTCCACCCGTGGAGGATCCCGTGGAGACCGAAGCGGGCGAGGGGACCGGTCACGCCTGAAGAAGTCCCACCTGCGCGAACACCGGTCTTCCGTCCAAGCGGCGCCACCATCACACGTTCCGTCCGAAGCACAGCCCGAACACGGCAAGCAAGAGTCGAGTGCATCAACCGGCCACTGGAAGTCCCCGCACGGCGGCAAGTCTTCGACACAGAAGAAGCCATAAGGCCCTAAACCAGCTACGCCGGCGAAGAAGTCCACCTTGCACAAACCAGCCGGGCACAAGTCACGTGCGTCGTCGAACCCCAAGGCCAAGCCAAGGGTGAACTCACAAGTCAGAGCCGGTAAAACCGGTCGGCGCACAGGTCACAATGAGTCCAATTGTCAAAGGAAAAACCACGAATGTAGTGAGTCCAGGGCTGAATCGAAGACTCCAATTCAAGCCCACAGTCAAAAACCACTGAAACCCGTAGAACGGAGAAAGGCAAAAACTCGACCGTCCCCGGTCGAGCTATGAGTGAAACTGACGAGGTCGCCCTGTGCTCGCCGGGATAGGGTAGTAAGGGGAGGCCACCCGGGGTCATAGTGCTTGGATCCCCGGTGTCTCCTCCCCAGTTGTGTGCTACACACAATTTTGCTGAAATCTATAGGCAATAGAGTGTATTCCCAGATAGTAATGCCATCGGTAATGTATTTTGAAAAAACAATGTAAGGTGTGGGGAAGGGATGGGGTGGTTTAAAGTAGTGTATAATTGTGCGTGTGTGTCTGAGAGAGAAAGGGTGTGCTGTTGTGCATGCGCAGTGAGTCCAGTGTTTTCCTGGAGAACAGCGCTATACAAGAACTATGTATTATTATTATTATTATTATTATTAAGCTGCCGGGGCGGGTGTTCGCTCTCGGGCTGCGCAGGCGCGGCGGCCTGTCCCGTAAGCGCAAACGGCGTCGAGGTACAGAAGTCCGCTCGGTCCTTCTATCATCTAGTGGCCTGTCCATATTGGTGGGTAGACGGGTGTGATCCCGTCGTGCGCTCGGCTTGTCCCTCTTATTTTTATCTGACGAGCGGGCGCCCTTTAGTTCAGCCATCTAGTCTGGACGAGGGCACCTGTCACTGACCTGAGAGCGGGGCGCCGAACGTCTGTGTTGGACTTGAGCCGAGGATTTGGAGGGCCGTACTCGGTCGTATACGGCAGTAGAAACCCCACAGCTGGGACCACTGCTCTTCCAGCCAGGGGCCGCAGATCACGCACGGGTGAGTGGAGGCACAGCCGGAACAGGGTAGGCACATGTCATACTCGTCATTTGGCCACTGAAAGTCGCCACAGCGCGTGCATGTGCGGCTTGAAAAGTGCAACACATAGTCAACATCGATAGGCGAGCGAGTGTGGCCCCCGAGGCCCCGCAACTAATATACGCGTGTGACGAGATAAGAAACTCAGCCAAGTGCATGGCGTGTGCTGACGCCTGGCGCTCCTCTCCCTTTCCCATGAGCGCCGGTCGTGGGCAGTAACCAAGGTTTTACCTTGTCATAATGGAGAGTGTAGCGAACCCACGAAGGTCAAAGAGACCAATCAAGACGCAGAGGCGCCTCCCAGTCACCACCACCGGTCGAAGCCCCACCAAGTCCACCATAGGCTCGACAAAGTCCAAGGTAATACCACACGTAATCACAGCAGGTAATCCGAGAGGTAAGTGTCACACCAGGGAGGAAGAATATAAGTCACTCGGAATATTTGGATATTTGTTTCGATTTTAATGATTTGATCTTCTCATTCGCACGACAAACAATAGACAGGACTTATACAAACCTACGCAATATTCACTCAATTCATACATGCATCTGTAAAATACGCACACCCTCAACCATTCGCACAATGTTCACAGCACTAACCACACATCCTACACTTATTGTTCCACTACGATGTCACATCTCAATGTCTGACGAAAATAACTGACACTAATTAATGCTTAGATCCTCGAACGATCAAACAGTTTGATTACTCCGACCGTGAATAGAGGTGAATGTAGCGTCGCTGCTTGTTGGAATAAAGACGAATGTAGCGTCGCTGCTCGTTGATTCAGTCACACCACTGGTCGAATAATCGCACGGTCTCTCGCGATGGCACGTCGAAGCTCCACACGCACACCGTCTGGATCAACTGGACTATCTCGTACACCACGTTGATTGATTACATTTCCACATGAAGCATACACAAATCCAACTTCTCAGCTGGTGATAAGGGGGGAGCATCTATAACACATACAAAACGTATCTCTCCATAAGAAATCCGCCATTGCTAAAAAGTTACTTCCGCCGGAATGACGACACTGTAGCGATGACGACCGCTAACGGCTTCCGGACGTTGTCGCCGATTCCCGATCGTTTCCGACATCGAATAAAATATCGTAATAACAATAAATTCGAAATACCATGCACACACACGAATACGACATATTTCCGCACAACACATAACCATTCAATTCCGGATCCGAATCATTACGAAATCAACAGGCTCAACGAACGATTCGCGATCATTCAACACTGACATCCCCGGCCACGCGCCGATCGCCAGACGACACCGCAAACTCGCCAATGCGCGCAAGAAATGTCATACAGTTCCAGATCTAGAGCCAAACAACTAATACACTTTCCGAATCTACTACTTAACAAACGCGAATCAGCTATATAATAAACAAATACATACCCAAAGATGCGTGAAAAGTTTACTCAGTCTTCGACTATCTCGTGCTTGTCCCAGCGCCCACGACTGATGGCCGTTGACAAAGTCACCGTTATTATTAGTCGGTTACATGCGTAGTTATACACAACTACTTACTGTGTTTACACAACCAACATTGAGCATTTAGCACCACACCGCCTCAATTCCTCGCAAAAACTAACTCTTAACTCGAGAGCAAAAACCTCTCATGTCTGACTGTCTTCCAAACGATTCACAGTGACGTGACTCTTCAAACCAACATCGTACGTCACATGTTCCAAACACACATCTTACGTCACATGTTCTTGACGTCACTAAAAAGTACATGCCATGACCGCAACACACAACAAAGAACGAAAGTTCTCCACGAAAGAAAATACTGCATAATGATTAAAATAAATTGTGACAGTAAGCTTCCAAGCTAGCACAGAGTAACACAGTGGCTAGCACAGTTCCTAGAAGACAAGAAGCAAGTCAAAGTCGCACGACGACCGGTCACACCATACACAGCGGAAGAGAGACGTAGAGGTACGCAACCATCCACATGCTAGCTAAGAAACAGACTGGCGGGAATCTGGTGGGCGCGTGACCGGATGGGGATGGAAGGGAGGCTACTCAGGTTACGGGCTATGCTATAGTGCCCCTTGTTGCCTCCCCTACCAGGTATGTAGGTACACAACAATTTTAGCTAAAATTATGCTAGCTAGGACACCATTCCTATCAGTAATGTCATCGGTAATGTAATTTGAGGAAATAAATGTGCTTAACCCATATCCATCGGTATACGCCCGCGTGCGTACACACCCATTTCCATCGGAATACTCCGCCGCGCGTAGGCCCCCCTTTCCGACGGTATACTCGCCGACGCGTAGTTTAGGTGGTTCCCCTGTGTCCCTCTGTGTACACGTAAACCCCTACTTCCCATGACATCACAGGTTAGTGCTCTAAACGTCATCGAAATATGTGCACTTTTCCCAGTTCCGACCGAGAATTTGCCGGAAGTTGTAAGCCTTTTTTACGCTAATTTTCGCCGCGTGTTAGAGTGAATACATCGAGCATGATGGCCGAGCCAGGTGAGAGACAGGACGTGAGCGATACAAGTGGCGATTTTGAATTAGATCCTGACGACAACATATTAGGGGAAGATGAAGAGTTGGTGGAGATTCGAGATGTACAAGTTTACGATGAGTTGAGTGATTTAGTTCGTCAAATTTTCGGCGATAGTGTGGAAGACAACGATGATTTTCCTGGGTTTCAAGATGGCTGGCAACGTGACAATTTTATTCCTTGCGTCAATAGAAAATGTGTAGTTTTCAAACCACTTGATGGATTTCATTCATTCTTTTTTTATTAGGCAGAAAATAGAAGTGTGTATATTTTACAGGCATATATGCTGCAGTGATTTTGGATCCTTCTATTGAAATAATGTACTTGAACACAAGGTATGTGAACATTTTTGCAATAGACTCACTTTTACACTAAAATAATTTTTTTCTGTTTTCTTTTTCTCAGTTTATTTTTACATGGATAGCTAGTATATTCAATGCTGAATCTGCTGATATGCAACACTTAATGTTTTAGGGTGGGGTTGAGACTGTTTTAAGCCTTTTATACAACTACCACTCGTGCACTAAAATTTCCTAAAAAACGGTCAGCTCTGAGCAGGCACTCTCTGTAAGGCCTCTTAGCTCACAGAGTGCCTGACTGGAAGTGTCTTCCAGATGGATATGGGTTAATGTGGCCCCACCCAATATCATAGCAGCTAGCACACTCAACTGCCACTGAGGTTCAAATCCCACAAAGTCAAGAAGGATTTTTTTCTATATCCTACCTTTGCTTTCAGTAGCCAGGATTACAATAAACATACAAATGAAACAAAGAAAACTTACTCCTTGAAAGCAGCGTCAGTAATTTTGGTGTGAGCAAGGTTCAGCGTCTCAAGGTTCGGACAGAGTTTGAGAATCTTGTGCACCAGGCTGCTACTCAGTCCACGGCTGTGGGCTAAGTTACATTCATGTACACCAGCACCAACACGCTTCAGAACATGTCTGACTAGACCCGAGATGATTCGCACTTCACGCAGCACCTGTTGGAGAAATAAACTTAATAGAAGACTATACATTTAACTAAAAAAAAGAAGACAGTGATATCAAACACAGCCTGTAAATGTTTGTTTAACCCATTTAACCACAAGGATGCAATTCCCAAATCTTAGAGGTGTCACATACCATTAACTATTTAGCACTTACAGGAGATGGATCGACCATGATAATTCAATATCATCACAAAGCAAATTTTTTTCCCTCCTTCATATTTTAACCAGTGTTTTTAATCAAACAACCAACAGTAAGTAATGTGCCTTGGATACTCCAGAATCAGTTATTACAATCAGTGCTAGCACCTCCAAAACACCAAGCTATTCTGGCAATATTGAAATACAATAGAATCTTTTTGAGCAAAAATCTTTTTGCAAAAAATATGGTCTTAAAATTAAAAGACAGGAGTGCCCTAAAGAAAAGTCATGAAGGGAAAAGAGTGTCACGTGTCATTCAAGAAAACCGTTAGCTACAGCTGTATCACGGCCCATAGCTAGTACAGTCTTTATAGTATAGACATTTTCCAAAGTTGCAAAAGTCAATATCAGGTGAGAATGAGTTCACCCCACCCCCCTCCCCCTTCCTTTTTGCACAAGCAGCCACCAAGACTGTAAATTACACAGTCATGAAAACAAAAAATGTGGCTGCCTGCAAAACTGGGTTTAACCCTTTTAGCCCCAAGGACACATTTCTCAAATTTTGGAGGTGTTGCCTAATGGCTATGTACCAGTTGCACGAGATGGATTGACCATGATAATTCAAGGGTAGTGCCAGATTAGCATGGCGCCTTCAGGCACCAAGCTAATCTGGCACTACCCTTGAATTATCATACTCAAGCAATCTCCTGCTGTTGGGACTCGGGGCTAAATGGGTTAACAAAAAATGGATGACTGAACTTACTTGCTGCAGACTTGCATCAGCTCCATCCTCAGACCCTTCGCTGTCGCTGCTCTCATCAATGTCCGCGTCTTCATCATCAACGTAAAAGAACCCACCAACATCTTCTCCCCCACTTTCTTCTTCATCCTCCTCATCCTTCAAATGTGGATGAAAACTCCAATCACCTGCCACAAAAGTGCAAAATAAACATGCAACCTAGAAACATCTAATACTGGTCAGCCTCAGTAAACTGCATTACCATAAAATCAGACAGCATTATTCGCAATCACGTTATTGTTGTACTAAATTCAAATAGCTTACTTGTCAAGTAAAAAGAATTGATAAGCAAAAGGTTCTTGGGCTGATGTCAGCCCTGGGTGGCCAGCTAAAGATGACGTCAGTGCAAGGACCTTTTGCTCACCAGACATACTGGAGCATGCAATACTAAGACTGACCTGCCTAACTGAATTCAAAGATTTTATTCAGAAATTTATATTACCAAACTAGGTAGATCCTGAAGAAATTTACAGATTACAATGGAAACCACTGTTATCTACTGTACTGGTGATGACCCAAATATTTGTTAATAGATCCTGTAGCAATTTTCAGATTACGATGGAAACTGCAGATGGCAGCATAAAATTGACCTACAAGAAATTGGGTAAATACTGATAACTGGTAAAAGCTCTGCTCTGGCCCAAGTTGCTTCCCTTGCGCAATGCTCAGAGAGACTCCACTTCAGCACATTTACAAAGAAGATACCAAAGACAGAGTTCGACTGATCATGATGGTTAAGGGTAGGGTCAGATGATCCCTTCAGACTGAGAGAGCATCTTCTGTCCTTTAGGGCCAGATGAATTAACCTGTCACTTCCCTTAAACTATTATGACCAATCTGCCTCACTGCAGTGTCTTAACCCATATGATACTGAGGCTAAAAGCTTCAAATTTGTACACTGCCATATGCAAGCTACATTACAGTACTCACAGATAAGGATTTAGACCAATGGCTTTAGTTCAAGGGTGGTGCCAGAATAGCTTGGCGCCTAGAGGCGCCAAGCTATTCTTGCACTACCCTTGAACTATTTTAGTCAAACTTATTTCTCACACTGGTGTATTCCGAATGATAAGGGTTAAAGCTGAATGTGTTCAAACTACTGCTTACTTTTTAAAGCCTGGAATCGACTTTCCAAAACTTGAAGGTTACCTACAGATACACACCACTAGCATGAGATGGATGGACCATAATAGGTCAAAGGTAGCTTGACTTTTCAACAACCACACGTCTTGTGCTCACGAAACACAAACTGCACCAACATTTGCAGACAAGTCTCTCTTGGCTTGATTTCGCGAACGAAGATTTTATAGGAGTTGCCCACGACGTCTGCAGGCTTGTTCGTGGCTGCGGAGGCCAATCCGGGACAGGCAGGTTCGACCGCAGTGGCTGCAGGGGGAGGTATGGCCAGGGTTCTGAGTTGCGGCATCTTGCAAGGTCGCACCATGGAAGCAGGGAACATTGGACCGGTCGCTGCAACTCGAAATGGGACGTGAGATCTGCCAAGTCTTAACACGCTCCTGGATCTGGTCATCCCAAGTGCCGGTATGTGTCGGCGATCATGGAGAGATAGCCCCAGATGGGGCCACGGCCACGGCCCAGGCATGTTATTTCCACCTCCGCCGCATCAGTCAGATCAGAAAATACCTCACTACCGAAGCTGCCACCAAACTCGCTGTCTCTCTCATCTTATCTCGCATCGACTACTGCAACTCTCTCCTTTCCGGCCTCCCTCACTCCACCACTCTCACTCTCCAGCGCGTCCAGAACAATGCTGCCCGCCTCGTCCTCAGAAAGAAAAAATCCGACCACATCACTCCCCTGCTCAAGCTCCTTCACTGGCTTCCCATCCCCCAACGCATCCAATACAAGATTCTGTCTCTCTGCTACAAATCCCTGAACTGCGCTCCTGCCTATCTCTCCAACTTACTTCACCCCTACACTCCTCCCCGCTCCCTCCGCCTCCTCATCCCCCGCACCAAACTCAGCACTTTCGGCCCCCGCTCCTTCTCAGTATACGGTCCATCCACCTGGAACACTCTCCCACTCTCTCTCCGTCAGAAACACTCGCTCTCCTCCTTCCAGTCCACCCTCAAAACTCACCTCTTTCAACAGTTCTAGCACTATATCACCACACTCCCCACCCCAAGCTGACCGTCGTAATGTATTTTCACTATTTGTGTTACGTGAGTCATTGTCTAAAGCGTGCGCATGCGTGTGCGAGTTGTGAGTGCGCGCTTAGAGTTATAATTATTATAAGATAAGCGCATTATAAATACCGTAATTATTATTATTATTATTAATGGGGGCCGGACCCTGATCGGTAAATAGCCAGAGGAAAAACTCGGCCACCTGGGGTGTCAAGAGAGCCGTGGGAGACAGGTCTCTGGCCTGGCACCAATCCTGCAAGACCCTCCACTTCCCCTCGTAAACCATCAGAGTGGAAGACCTGCGAGCTGCTGTGATAGCCGCCACTGCCGCACCCGAGAAGCCTCTTGCGGCGAGGGCTGCCCGCACAACCTCCAAGTGTGTAGTTGGAGCCTCTCGGGGTACGGGTGGAACATGTTCTGCCTCGGCTGTTTCAGCATCGTGCGCGCGACGGTAGCCGCAGCGGGGGGTCCGTGGCCAAACTCAGAAGGTCGGTCATCCAGCTTCGGTTCCAAGTGAAGGGGGCGACCAGGAAGACGATCGCGTTGGAGCCCTGGAGCTTCTGCAGAACCTTGGGTACCAACACAGCTCGGGGGTATGCGTAGGCCACTAGGCCGTCCCAAGGGATTGACAGGGCGTCCACTGCCCACGCGAGAGGATCCAGCACAGGTGAGACAAAGAGGGGGAGCTGAGCATTCCACCGCGTCGCAAACAGGTCGACCATGGGCATCTCCCAATGAGCGCCTATCATCCGGAAGAGCTCCGGCTGGAGTGTCCACTCGGTGTGTAGAAGCTGACCTCGACGAGAGAGAGTCTGCGAGCACGTTCAGGCGGCCCGGGATGTACCGCGCTCGGAGCTCAATGTCTCGATCTCTGCACCAAAGCAGCAGCTGGTACAGGAGCATGCAAAGGGATGGTGAAGCCCCCTTGCTTCTGAATGTAGGACACCACCATGGAGTTGTCCGGAAGGACCAGCACCGCCTGGTGCGTGAGGCGAGGCTCCCAGTGTTCGAACGCCTGGCGCACTGCCTCCAGTTCCAACCAGTTGCTGTGTCTGTTCCGTAAGGCTGGAGGCCACTGGCCCGCAATATCGTTGAACTCGGGCAGGAGATGCGCCCCCCCCCCCCCCCCCCAGCCCAACCGGCTCGCATCTGTACACAGCGAGAGCCGCGGTGGGGGGGGAGGCGAGTTAGTTAGTTAGTTATTTGGGTTCAACGCCGAGCAGGCAACTAAGGCCATCTCAAGGCGGGAAGGGTAAAAATCTGGTCAGCCAGACTAAAAGAAAGGTCTTAACTTACTTACTTACGCCTGTCACCCCTACTCGGGTATAGGCCGTCGACGAGAGACCTCCAGCAACTCCTGTCCTGTGCTTCTCCTTCGATTCTACTCCAGGTGGTTCCCAGTCTCTTGATGTCTGCTTGGAGGTCTCGACGCCAGGAGTTTCTCGGCCTACCTCTTTTCCTCTTTCCCTGGGGGTTCCATGACAATGCCTGCCTAGTGATACTGGAAGCTGGCTTTCTCAGACTGTGACCGATCCATCCCCATCTTCTTCGCCCAATTTCATTCTCTGCTGTTATCTGCTCTGTTCTCTCCCAGAGTCTGACGTTGCTGATCTTCTCTGGCCAGTGGATTTTCAAAATTCTTCTAAGGCAACTGTTCATGAAGGTCTGTACTCTGTTGACTGTGGTTTTTGTCAATCTCCATGTCTCTGCTCCATATAGGAGAACTGCTTTTACATTGGAGTTGAAAATCCGGACTTTGGTGTGTTGTGACAGCTCTCTGGAACTCCACACTTTTTTCAACTGGAGAAAGGCTGCTCTGGCTTTACCGATTCGTGCTCTGACATCTGCATCAGTGCCGCCTTTTTTGTCTATGATGCTCCCGAGATAGGTGAAGGACTCCACCTCCTCCAACGGGGTGCCAGCAAGCAAGACTGGTTCTTCCCTGGTTGCGTTCAGCCTCATTGTCTTTGTTTTCTGTTTGTGAATGGTGAGGCCCACTTGGGACGAGATGTCAGCAAGCCTCGTGGTCTTGTCCTGCATTTGTTGATGAGTGTGGGACAGTAATGCCAAGTCGTCTGCAAAATCGAGGTCGTCAAGCTGTGTCCACAGTGTCCACTGTATTCCACTTCGTCTGTGATCTGTGGTCATCTTCATGACCCAGTCTATGGCCAGTAGGAAGAGGAACGGAGACAGCAGACACCCCTGCCTGACACCAGTTCTGACCTGGAGCTCTCTGGTGAACTGCCCTTCGTGGATCACACGACATGTCATGCCATCATAGCTGCTCTTGATCAGGCGGACGAGCTTTGTGGGTACACCGTAGTGTCGTAGGAGTTTCCACAGAGTCTCTCGGTCCACGCTGTCAAATGCTTTCTCATAATCCACAAAGTTGACGTACAGCGGGGAGCTCCACTCCAGAGACTGTTCCACGATGATGCTGAGAGTGGCGATCTGGTCTGTACATGATCGGTTCTTCCTGAATCCTGCTTGTTGGTCTCTCAGCTGGGGGTCAACGGAGCTCTTCATTCTCTCTAGGATGATCCTGTTGAAGACCTTTCCTGGTACTGACAGCAAGGTGATTCCTCTGTAGTTGGAACACTTGCTGAGGTCGCCTTTCTTGGGAAGCTTGATTAGGTACCCCTCCTTCCAGTCAGCTGGCATCACCTCCTCTTCCCAGATCTTTCCAAACAGTGGGTACAGCATCTCAACTGTTGTCTCTAGGTCTGCTTTCAGAGACTCCGCTGGGATGCCATCTGGCCCTGCTGCTTTGCCATTCTTCAAAAATGCCACTGCTTTTCTGATCTCTTCCCGGCTGGGTCTGTCACAGCTAATGGGTAGGTCGGTCTCTGCTGGCTGGATGTCGGGGGGGTCGGGTGGGCTAGGTCTGTTCAGTAACTCTTCAAAATACTCGGCCCATCTGTCGAGTTGGTCTGCTCTGTCTGCAATAGGCTTGCCTTCTTTGTCTTTTACTGGTCTTTCTGTATGGCCATACTTACCCGACAATCTTCTGGTAATGTCGTAGAGCTGTTTCATGTTGCCGCTGCCTGCTGCCTTTTCTGCCTCTGCTGCCAGGCTGTCTGTGTAGGCCCTCTTGTCTGCCCTGATACTCTTCTTCACCTCGCGGTTGGCTTCCGAGTATTCCCCCTGTGCCCTTACTTTGGCTGCTCTCGTGCGACTGTTGTTGACCGCTGCTTTCTTCTGCTTCCTCGCTTCTATCTTCTTTAAGGTCTGTGCTGACAGCCAGTCCTTGTGGTGGTGTTTCCTGAACCCTACAGTGTCTTTGCAGGTTGAGTTCAGCGCCTCTCTAACTGCCTTCCACTGCTGCTCTGTGGTGACCGCCTCCTCTTCATTTACTAGCTCCTGTAGCGCTTGAAACCGGTTGGACAGCACCAGTTTGAACTCTTCTCTAACTCCAGTTTCTCTCAGGAGGCCTACATTATAGCGCTGTCTTCTTGTTGTCTCTGTGCGGCTTTTCTTTAGCTTGAGCTTCATTCTTAAGGTAAGCAGATGGTGGTCTGAGGCGACATCTGCTCCCCTCCTCTGCTCCCCTCCTCACTCGAACATCTTGAAGGGATCTTCTAAATTTCTTGCTAATGCAGATATGGTCTATTTGGTTCTCTGTTGTATGGTCAGGTGAGACCCAAGTTGCTTTGTGTATTCTTCTGTGTGGGAAGATGCTGCCTCCAATGACAAGTCGGTTTAGAGCACAAAAGTCTACAAACCTCTCCCCGTTCTCACTCATCTCCGAGCCTAGTCCCTGTCTCCCCATCACCTCTTCGTATCCGGTGTTGTCCTCCCCTATTTTGGCATTAAAATCGCCCATGACGATGGTGATGTCTCGCTCCGCACATTTGTCCACGGCACTCTGGAGTCGGTCGTAGAACTCTTGTTTCTCTTCCTCGACACTGTCATTGGTGGGCGCATAACACTGGATGACGTTCAGCTTGAGCTTTTTCTTGGTTCTAAAGGCTGCTGTTATAATTCTTGGCCCAAGAGGTTCCCAGCCCATCAGCGCTCTCTGTGCCACTGGTGACAGCATGAGTGCTACTCCTTCTGTATGGGGGGCATTCTCCTCTTCATGACCTGAATACAGAATCATCTCCCCACTTAACAGCCTTTTCTGGCCAGACTGCGTCCATCTGGCTTCACTGATGCCTAGCAGGGAAAGGTTGTACTTTTGCATTTCCGCTGCTATCTGGGCGGCCTTGCCGCTCTGGTACATGGTCTTGACGTTCCATGTGCCCATGGTTGTATCCCTGGATAGAGAGAGGCGGCTCGGTCCTGTGGCTTCCGAAGACTTCCGGCTTTCACCACAGGACGTCATAAGTCTTCTAGTAGAAGAACCTTCCTCCTCCAGGAAAGGAATTACTGTTAGTCTTTTCGTCGGCGTTTTTGTAGCTATTTCCTTTTTTGCAGGGTGGGGAAGCTACCCCCACGCCCAACCCCCTTACTAGGAGGACCAGGGGTTTTCTGTCGGGGTCACCTTCCCTTAGACCATGTTGGTTCACGGCACCTTATTTCATTCGGTGCACCCCTCTCACGAGGGACCCCCTATCCACCACCCAGGGGACGCGCCTCAATGCCGTATGGTCCCAGCGCGAGGAAAGGTCTTAAGACATGATGTAAATATACCTTAAAATATGTCAGGCTAAAATGTCGCACAGGTCTTTAAAGAAAACGTCGACAGACTCTCAAAAAAGTCAAAATAATAGAAACATCATAGTCTATAAACGCTCAAATCTTATTAAAAATATGGCACTCTCTCAGAAAACTGATGATCTTGTCTGGGGGCACATCCCGGAACAAAACCTTTAAGGAGTCTGCTGTGAAATGTTTATACCTTGTGTCGATTAGATCAGCACAAGACAGCAAAAAGTGTGGAACAGAGTACTGCTCGTCGCAGGCTAACACCATGGACGCTCCTCCTGTTTTAGTAAATAAGAGTGCGTAACATGTGTGCCCGATGTGGAGCCGAGCAAGGCCAGTCTCCTCACGGCGGCTGCCGCAGCAATAAGATAGACCGTCGGACAACGTAGGAAGGGCTTCATGCAGCTTGTTAGCTTCCTCTTTGTCCCACTCAGACTACCACTCACGGGCTATGTACGCACTAACCAGTCTGTGTGTCAGGGACAGGGTCATTGCGGGCATCGTTGGCAGCAGAATCTGCGATCCTGTTGCCTTCGATGCCCATATGCCCTGGGACCCAAATAAAAATGTATTTTTCTTTAAAATAAATTTTTTTGAAAAATACTTACTGATGGTATTACAACTAGGAAAGGTTTCTTAGCTAGTCTAATTTTAGCCCAAAATATGTTGTGTACGATAATGGCGATGATGGCAGGCTAGGGGCGCCATAGCTCGGGCGCAAGCCCGCGAAACCTCCCTTCCGGTTCAACCACGCATGCGCCCAGCGCTTCCTGCCTCAGTCAATTTCTTAGCGTAGAACAGTGGCAAGCGGGGCAGGTGGGAGGGAGCTTCGCGTAATACCATCGGTAAGTACAGGCATGAGAATTAGAAAAGTGAAAAAAGTCTGAAATTTCTAGCGTGGTCCTTCATTCCAGCGACCAAAAAATCAAACGACGGGGAGGGGGGGGGGGGGGGGGAGTAGCATGGTCCTTCATGCCACAATAGGTGACGCGTAACTCTAGCGGGCGACATATCACTTGAACCAATGCGGCCTCGCAGTGTATAATGACCGGTGCTCAGTTACTTTTTGCACCCCATTTTTTTTTTCGGCGGACAACTTTTTTTTTTTGGCGGCTGAGCAAATCATTTCGGCGGAAATTTGCCTTTAGGCGGACAATTCCCATGCCTGTAAGTATTTTTCAAAAAAATTTATTTTAAAGAAAAATACATTTGTTTTCTCAAAACACATTACCGATGGTATTACAACTAGGAATCCCGAAAAGGAGGTGGGTGCCGCTAAAACGCCCCTATCGCCTGCCATCGAAGCTGGTAAATTCCCCTCCTCAAGCAAACGCCCTCTAATTTTAGCAAAGATACTTACGGCGCCTAGGGCGCCGGGAGGGCGTGTTGCGCTGCCACGATGTCTCTCACCAGCGACAGGTTCCGGTGCTGGCCGGAGAGGTCCCTCAGGTAGAAGCGTGTGAAGGTGTTCTCCGTTCTCCAGCCCACGGCCGCTACAATATCTTTTACAGCACAATTGCGGTCAAACGCTAGGCTTGCAGCCATGGCTCTGATCTCGTGTGCCCTGATGTTCATGCGTCTAGCTGTCTCAGGGGCGAGGTCTTGGTAGGCCGATCGTATGACCCACCGAAGCCAGGAGGATATCGTCTGGGCTGAGATGTCATTTCTAACCTGGGGACAGAGCAAGGAAAAGGCGGGTGCGTCCCCTGCGAAGCGGCTTGGTCCGGCGCAGGTACACACGCAAAGCTCGCACTGGGTCCTGCTGTCTGGACTCACGGGCAGAGCCTGATTCTCTTAGTGGCAGAATGGTGACCAGTTGAGGAGCAGCTAACGGGGATCTGGTCTTGGCTAGGAAGGCCGGGTCGGGCAGCAGTTGTACCGAACCGTCCGTCCGGAACTGTAAACAGGAGGGACGCGCCGAGAAGGCGTGTAGCTCGCTGACTCTGGAAGCAGAGGCGAGGGCCAGAAGAAAGCAAGTCTTGCGAGTGACGTCCGGTAAACGTGCCAGCTGGATCGGCTCGAAGCGAGGCGAGTTGAGCCAGGTAAGCACCCAAGGGAGGTCCCACCGAGGCACCAGGGAACGCAGGGTAGGACGTTGCAGACCGAAGTGGACCATCAGGTCGGCTAGGTCCTTGCACGAGCCAGGGTCCGGACATCCCAGATGTCTGTACGTGTCCGAGATCATGGCCAGGTAACCCCGGATGGTGATGGGCACTAACCGCTGGTCGTTGAACAGCCAGAGGAAGAAATCCGCCAGCTGAGGAACTGTCAGATCAGTGGGGGAGAGGCTCCTGTCGTCACACCAGTCGCAGAGAACTCTCCACTTGCCTTCGTAGACTCGTCTGGTCGAGGGTCTGCGGGCTGCAGCGATCGCGTCCACTGCCGCACCTGAGAAGCCTCTAGCGGAGAGGGCTTGCCGGACAATCTCCAGGTGTGGAGGAGGAGACGCTCTGGGCACGGGTGGTACAACGCCTGTCGAGGTTGCTTGAGCATCGTGCGCGGGGTGGGAAGCTGCAGCGGAGGGGCTGTGGCGAGACCCAGAAGGTCGGTCATCCACGACTTGGTCCAGGAGAAAGGGGCCACCAGGAAGAGGATCGCGTTGCACCCTCTGAGCTTGAGTAGGACCTTGGGGACGAGCACCTTTGGAGGGAAGGCGTAAGCTACCAGACCCTCCCACGAAATGGAGAGGGCACCCACTGCCCAGGCTAGGGGGTCCGGAATCGGCAAGACGAAGAGTGGAAGCTGACGATTCCATCTGGTGGCAAAGAGGTCTTCTATCATGGGAGACTCCTAGGTTGCGCCGATCATTCGACGTAGCAACCATTCTGTATGGAGCAGCTGTCCGCGTCGGGAGAGGGAATCTGCTAGGACATTCAGGTGACAGGGAATGTGACGCGCTCGGAGAGTGATTTCCCGATCCTCGCACCACCGCAGCACCTGGTACAGAAGGATGCAGAGGGAGGGGGAGCGGGTACCACCTTGCTTCTGGATGTAGGCGACGACCGTGGAGTTGTCTGACAGTACCAGAAGCTCTCAATGCCGAAGATGAGATTCCCAAGCCCGGAGAGCTTGCCAGACCGCCTTCAGCTCCAACCAGTTGATGTGACGGCACAGCGTCTCCTGGGGCCACCGACCGGAGGCGTTCTCGAAGGACGGAAGGAGGTGGGCTCCCCAACCCGCGAGGCTCGCGTCGACGCAGAGGGAAATGGTGGGGGGAGGCAAGAACAGCGGAACTCCCGTCGCCAGCCACGAGGGATCTGACCAGCATCGGAGGTGAGGAAGGAGCATAGCCAGGATCGGGATCTGGGACTCGAGGTCGGAGGTCGACGGCCGCCAGTGAAGGAGAAGCTGCAACTGTAGCGGACGGGAGTAGAGACGTCCCAAGGGGATTAGATCTGCCGCAGCACTCATGAGGCCCAAAAGTTGAAGCCACTGCCTGGCCGAGATCGACGGCAAAAGAGAGACCTGCTGGGCTAGAGTCGCCAACTTCTGTATGCAGGGTTCCGGCAGCCAGACGATGTTGAGGTCGGTGCAGAACTCCATGCCTAAGTGCACGAACCGGTGGGACGGAAGGAGATCGGACTTGCCGGAGTTGACCAGGAAGCCCAGCATCTCGAGAAGCTGAAGCATGGCGTCTCGATCTAACTCCAAGGCGGACACGGCCTGATTCTTCAATAGCAGATCGTCGAGGTAGTTGGAGGTATGGCTCGAGGAAGTCCGGCGAGCTCTGGCTACTACGGCGTCCATGATGCGAGTGAATACCCAAGGGCTGAGATTGAGGCCAAAGGGAAGTGCCCAGAACTGGTAGACGACCCCTTCGAACGCGAATCGTAGAAACCATCTGGAGACTGGGTGCATGGGGACGTGAAGATACGCATCCGAGAGGTCCAGGCTGACTGCGAAATCCATAGGCTGCACCGCGGCACGCAGGGCCCGAGCTGTCTCCATGCGAAAGCGAGGGGCGACGATAAACTTGTTGAGCGCTAAGAGGTCGATAACAGGGCGCCACTTCCCGCCCGGCTTGGGTACCACGAAGAGCCGACTGTAGAAGGCTGGGGAGTCATGTCGAATCACCTCCTCTGTGGCTGCCTTGAGAAGTAAGGAAGCTACCTCGGAGCGTAGCGCGTCTGCCTTGAGCTGATCTGCAGGAAGCGTGGTCCACACCGGTGAGCGTCGTAGCGGGGGAGGAGACCGAAAGGAGATCCGCAGACCTTCTGAAATGGTAGAGATAATCCAAGGGTCGTCGGGAAACAGCGACCGCCAAGCAGCGCTGTGCAGGGCAAGCCTCCCGCCGACAGGAGACCCCGAAGCGGTCAGCGGGGACTGAGGGGAGCGACAGTCAGTGGGCCCTGCCCCACCCGGGGCGACGGGCAGGCTTGGGCCAGGTCCTGGAGGGAGGCGCAGCGGCGGAGCCCGGGACAGGACGGGAGCGGGGAAGGCGGGAGGTCTGGGGGGAAGACGCCCACCGCTGGTGTATGGTCGGGAGAAGGGTCTAGCCGTCCGCAGGGTGCGACCCCCAGTCCTGCGGGAAGGCTGAAAGGGGGGAACAGCAGAGCTGGGCCAGGAGTCCTTGTTTGTTTCCTTAACGGCGAGCCACGTAGGACCGAAGAGAAGCTCTCCACCCAGGGGGGCCTGTCGCAACAGAGTCTTTAGGTCTTCCGGAAGCGGACAGGAGTGGAGAAGGGCATCCCTACGCAAAAGGTCACAATTAGAAGCTGCCGCGATGGCGTTGACACAGGTGTGGTAGGCAGCACGGTTACCGGAGACGGCAAGAGCGAGTAAGTCTCCCAAAAGCGGAGTCAGTGACGGATGCCAAGCCTCCTCTACGCGACGAACGATAGCTTGAGTAAGAAGGTCATGAAATCCCGCCGAGGCTAGCGCATTGCGGATGAGAATCGCTGTTTGGTCTATGCCGGGTAGAAGAAAGCGACGAGACGGAGTAGCCGCCAGGGCACAGGCAGAGGGGTCCGGCTTAGGTAGGGGGCAGGAGAAGCTCTGAGAGTGTCCCGCATACCAGGACTGACGAAAACACATATGTAAGTCTGCCGGCCACCTGGAGTCCGAGAAAAACCCGTGGGCACCCAGAGAGCCCTGAGCAAGGCGAGCGGAGAAGGCGCCCCGTAAGCTGGCGAAGCCCGGAGGTTGTGGAAGCGACTTGAACGTCTTATGTCGATCAGCATCCACGTACGCCGCGGCCTTCTTCAGCGGTGGAGACGGCGGGCAGTCCTCCACCGGGAGGCACACAGAGATGATACGAGCGGCTTCATCCAGGGCGCGAAGGGTCTCCATCCTGTGACAACCGATCGACGGTAGCTGATCCTGCTCCGAACCGACCGGTTGTGAAGGAATAGAACGAGGGGGGCTGTCAACACATAACAGGGCCGAAACCGAACCTTCGGGAGCCAGGCTGAGAGTGTCGTCCTCCAAAAGCAAAGAGGGAGGATGGGAACCTGAACGAGGACGGGAAGACCGTCCAGCAGCCTCACCCGGACGGGAAGAAGCGGGAGCCTTGGGCAGGGGCCTCCCCGCCGGGGAGCGGTGCCGGGCAGAGCGACGAGGCGACAGATAAGGAGACAACCGCCGGGGAGTGTAGCGCCGGCGTGACCTGACCTCTAGCAGCGAGAGTGGGCACTCCGAGACCGGGAGCGATGACGTGAATGACGGCTCACCGAAGGTGACGAAAATCTAGAACGCGATCAGACAGGCGCGCTCTAAGTGAAGAACGTTCCAAGTACGAGGCGCGAGACCATGACTGCCGAGCCACCGAAGAAGAGTCGTATCTAAAGGACATCCGAGAGGGCCGACTGGAACACAAAGAACGAGACGGAGACCATCGATGCGAAGACCGGTGCCTCGAGCGAGAACGACGGTGAGACGAACCTCGGCGCACCGAAGGAGGGCGGTGAGAGACTTCTCTCGGTAACGCAGGCCCTATCGGAACATGCACTGAGGAGCTGGGTAGTGTCCGAAAGGTGTGCTCTTCCCGTCGAGGCAGGCTAATGGTCTTGGCAGGACGCTGATCCCTACCGCTAGGCGAGCGTGGAGGCGGAGGATCCATACTCTTGTTCACGGTCCCCTCCGCGACTGAGACAGGTATCGGTGCTGAAGCCTGTTCCTTAAGAATCTCTCGTACTGCCGACGACGGAGGCACCAAGCGGAGAGAATCCTGTACTGTGGGCGCTTTCGGCGAAGGAGAACGAGCTCGCGACCTAAGTCGCGGCTTAGACTGGTCTGTCGGCTGGCAAGAACCTACACGGGATACCAGCGGAACAACTTTATGCCGAGAAGCGGGATCTTTACGTTTATGTGTATCCTTTGGGGTCTGAGTAACTGCCACCGGACCTTGGCCACTTTTAATTGGTACCGTGGAAGCTGCCGGTGCAGTAGGACGGGCCCGTGGCCTCAGCTGTGGCGCTGACTGTCCTGTTTCCCGGAGATAGCCGCTATGGGACTCACCGGAGTTGAAACCCCTTATCCGTTCTGGTGTCGGCTGTTCATGGCAGTAAAAGTTCCACAACTGTGTCCACTGCTCTTTCAGCCAGGGAGTGCAGACCAGGCACGGATTGGAGGAGGTACAGGCGGAACAGGGAAGGCAAACTTTGTGTTCGTCATTCGGCCATTGGAAACGTCCACATCTAGTACATGTACGGACTTGCCAACTGCAAAAATATAAAGTATAATGAAAGTGAGCGAACGTGCCCCTGCAGGCACGCAATACGACTCGCGAAACGAATGAAGAAATACGGCGTATGCTGACGCGCTCTACCCTTCCCCTGAGCGCCGGACGGAAGCAACGACCGAGATATTACCTTGCTATAGTTGAGGGGGAAGAAGGACGAGCCCACCAAAATGGCGCCAAAGGCCGGTGTCGACAGACAGGCCCGGGGAACACGCGTAGCCCCTTGAAGACGGAGGTCGGAGAAGAGGCAGCGCACTGACACACCCAGGGAGAGAAGCCGAGCACCGAGACCACGAGGCGCGACAAGGAGAAGCGAAGGGCACCGGTCGGGCGAACAGCGCGGACCGGCCACAGGGAGTCCAGTCACCACTTCTCGAAGCATAACTCCCAACACAAAGAAGGGCACGACAGCGTCCAAGTTTCGAAGTCACACAAGGAACTTCAGCTCACAACAGCGCTACTATAAACGAAGAGTTCCAACGCAGAGCTACTGACATACACAACCAAACTTGACTAGCAAAGAAATTGACTGAGGCAGGAAGCGCTGGGCGCATGCGTGGTTGAACCGGAAGGGAGGTTTCGCGGGCTTCCGCCCGAGCTATGGCGCCCTTAGCCTGCCATCATCGCCATTATCGTACACAACAAATTTTGGGCTAAAATTAGACTAGCTAAGAAACCTTTCCTAGTTGTAATACCATCGGTAATGTGTTTTGAGAAAACAAATGATGTCATAATATTCCTTCATCAAGTCTGCGTAGAGCTCTCTGATCTGCACCAGCAGTGGGTGGTCATTTCCCATGCCCTGAAGGGCCTGCAGGGCAGAAAGAGAGTCTGACAGAATCCGGAAGTTCCTTTCTCTAGATCGATAAGCATGCCTAAGTGCCAGCAGAACCGCATGCAGTTCTGCACTAAATACAGATGAGTGGTCTGGGAGGCGGTGCTTAAATGGGCGTCTAGGATGGCGAGAGGACACTGGCCGCAGCTACTCTCCCATCCTCAGACTTTGACCCATCCGTATAGATACGACAATAGCCAGGACAAATTGAAAGCAGTTCATTGAGGCTCTGTTGGTATATGGCTGGTGGAGTAGAGTCTTTCTTGTGGGCAGTCAAGTCCAGCAAGATGTCAGGAACTGGTAAGAGCCAGGGTGGAGTGATGTGTTGCAGGGATTCCGAAACTCTGTCCAGGTACAATCCGGCCGCCTGCAGATGAGGTCGGACACGGAAAGAAAGTGGACAGACAGCTCCCGGATGGGTATCGTAAATCTCTGCAAACGATGGTTTAAAAACAGGATTGTATGGATGGGCCTTCAGTTTCAGAACGTAGCTGAGCATGAGGCGGATGTGGTGGAGCTTGAGAGAAGGCTCCCCTGCCTCGGCATACAGACTAGGAACTGGAGACGTCCTGAAGGCCCCAAGACATATCCGCAGACCCTGATGGTGAATTGTGTTCAGACGCTGTAGCACAGACTTGGAAGCTGAGCCATACACCACACAGCCATAATCCAGTTTGGACCGAACAAGGGCCCGGTACAGTCGAAGTAAGACAGTACGGTCCGCACCCCAGTCAGACCGACCAACGACACGAAGAACGTCGAGAGCCTTCTGACAAGAGGTTCTGAGGTAATTAATATGGTTGCGGAAGTTAAGTCTTTTGTCAAAGATGACCCCCAGAAACTTTGCCTCCTCGGCCACCTTAATTGGCACTCCGGCAATGCTCAGGCTAGGTTCTGGAAAAAAATTTTGTCTGGTTAGTAAAATGCACACAGATTGTCTTGGAGGGCGAGAACTTGAATCCATTGAGAGACACCCACCGCTGGATGCGATCAACGCACAGCTGCAGGCGCCTCTCAAGGGATGCAAGTCCTCGACCACGTGCGCACAAAGCAAAGTCGTCAACAAACAAAGAGCATTCAGAATCATCCCCGACGGCCTTAAAAACGTTATTAATTTTAATACTAAATAAAACAGGAGATACAATGCTGCCCTGCGGGACACCCATCTCCTGTTCAAAGAGTTGGAGAGGGTGGACCCCACATGGACATGGAACGACCAGTTAGTCAAAAAATTGTGAATAAAAACGGGCAGATGCCCTTCAAAACCCATGTCCAACAAGTCAGACATTATGCCATACTTCCAGGTAGTGTCGTATGCCTTCTCAAGATCGAAGAAAATTGTATAGACACGCTGCTTGTTGGGGCGGTCCGTGGCGCAGTGGTTAAGGCGCCTGCCACCAATGCCAAAGGTGCGAGGTTCGATACCGGGTTCCGGCGTCGGACTTTTCTCTGTCACCGTTAATTCGGGCAGACCATCGGGGGTTCTTTCTCTTTGGTACCGGTTTCAGGCCACTTTACAAATTTCAAATACAAGCGATCAAAAATCTCTGTAACTTCAGTAGCTGAACTGGTCCTTCGTCTGTCTTGTACTGTGTTTGTCTTAAATGGAGTAAATCCATGTCTGTTACGTGAGTGTGCGTGTTGGGTTTCAGTTCGCAGCGCTTTCAGTCGATTTGCCCAAATATTGAGAAAAAGCGCCAATATAATAACGGTATTATTATAAAAGCATCTCGAATAAATGATTCAAAACGGACTAAATGGTCAGTTGTACTACGGAAGCGCCGGAAACCGAACTGGAGGTTTGTGAGGAGACCTTGTGACTCAAGATGCCAAACCAGGTGGGCGTTGACCAGGCGCTCCATAGTTTTACATAAACATGATGTCAAAGCGATAGGCCGGTAGTTGCCCGGGTCGGAAGGATCCTTACCCGGCTTAGGGATCGGTACAACCACAGCCTGGTGCCAAGACGGCGGAAAATGGCCAGTTCTCCAGATATGTTTAAAGACCTTGAGAAGTACAAGGAGTGACCTCTAAGGCAGATGCGTTAGGAATTGATAGTGGATGGTATCTAGGCCAGCAGCAGAGTCATTACATTTCTGCAAGGCTTGCTGCAATTCTGATAATGTAAAAGGGGCATTATAGTCTTCTGAGTTATCTGACTTAAAATCACAAATACGAGACTCTCGCTTCTCCTTCTCTCTCTGGAAGAAGGGTGAATAATGCTCTGTTGAAGAATTATGGGCAATGGTGGAGGCAAGCAAATTGGCCACAGCTTTTTTATCTGTGACCAAGCTGGCACCATCTCTAAGATGGCCGACAGAAGCCGAGCCACCCCTGCCCCTAATTCTTCGAACAGCCTTCCAGACTTTCTGGGACGGAGTCCGAGAAGTTAAAGATGAGACGAAGCGTCTCTAGGAAGCACGGTGTTCACGTTAAAAAATGTAACGGGCTTTTGCTCTCTGTCTTTTAAAGGTTAAAATATTCACTTGCGACGGATTACGGAAAGCACGTCGCTGAGCAGATTTGTGCGCTTTTTGGGCCTTGCGGCACTCTTCATTGAACCATGGTACTCTCGGCTTCCGAGGGACTGATGCGGAAGTTTTAGGGATGGTTTCACCCGCTACGTCCAACAAAATATTAGTAAAAGAAGAAATAGGTTCTTCAGCTGACATGATCATCTCCTCTGTAATACGAGACTGACAGAGGGAGGCGAACAGAGGCCAGTTAGCTTTCTTGAGATTCCAGCGCCCCACCAGTGGATCCTCCCCACAGCTGACCGATGACAGGACTAATGGGAAGTGGTCACTACCACACAGGTCGCCGTGAACCTTCCAGTCAAAGTCAAGCATGAGAGAAGTATCACACACAGTGAGGTCTAGAACAGAACTAGACTAAACCTGGGATAGAGTAGGTAGGTGAGCCATCATTAAAAACACATAGGTTAAGTTGAAAAAAAACATCTTCTAACATCTGACCTCTGCCATCATAGTGGTCACTACCCCACAGGTGTGCGTGACCGTTAAAATCTCCCATGAAAATAAAGGGAGGCCCCATCTACTAAGTTAAAAATATCATTACTACAGACCCGCAGGGATGGTGGCAGGTAAATACTGCATATGGTTATGGTCTTCTTTAAGGTAACCCGAGCTGCGACAGCCTGAAGATAGGTGTCAACACTAACGGGGCTACATAAAAACTGGTTGCTAATGAGAAGAGCCACTCCACCTGAGCGTCTCTCCGAATCAGAGCCTTTATGGATAGCATTAAAACCATTAAAGGAGACAGGGTCAGAAGTCTTCAGGTAAGTCTCCTGAAGAGATATTACTGAGGGGTTATAGGACTTACCTAGAAGGCGTAATTCTTCAAAGTTGGTGCGAAAACCACGACAATTCCACTGAAGCATAGAGTACATGATTAGGTTTTATGTGGAGGAGAAGAGCTCTTTCCCCCCTTTTCCTGTGCTTTGGAAGGAGTCGAAGAAACAGAGAGGGGGTCGACTCCCGGGCCTCCTCTGGTTCCTCGGAGATGAGAGGGGAGGAGCCGCCGCAGCACCAGCTACAACTTCCACCCCCTCCATCTGCTCCTCCAATGCAGCATATTTATTTTGAAGGGGGACATCCGTGTCCCCCTTCTGGGCCCGTATGCACAGCGGTCCCATAACTTTCTTAGACTTCTGGGCCGGGGCAGCGTTCCTGCCGCCAGAGTTGGCGGCCTTAGAAGGCTGACCAGAGCCAGAAGCCTTTGTAGTAAGATTGGCATGCTTGGGTGGGGGCCGAGGCTTAGGGGCAGCAGAAGGCGGTGCCACCGGACCGGTATTGTCCGCCCTCTGCGTTCCCTGGCTCCTCGTCACCACCGGAGGAGGGTTACTCTCCAGGGGCGAGAGGATCCGAGGCTCAGCACCCAACCAAGAAGTTGCGGTTTGACAAGAGAAGTCTTTGGTGGGGCGCTTGCCTGCCACCGCAGTACTAAAAGTATACACAAAGGTGTTATTTGAGTTTGGTGCAGCCTCAGCTGCACCAGGGCCATCAACCAGTTTTTTGGCGTCCGCAAAGGACAGCCCCTTCTCCACACGCACCTGCTGAATCTTGCACTTGGATATCCAACGAGGGCACTTCTTGTCCGAAGCCATATGCGCCCCCTGGCAATTCACACACAGGGGGATGGCTGTGCAGGACTCAGCAGAGTGTCCGGGCTTAGTGCAGCGGGCGCATAGAACCTCTGCCTGGCGGCATATCTTCTGCCCATGGCCATACTTTTGGCACTTAAAGCACCGGAGGGGGAGAGGGACGTACTTTTTCACTTTTAGGGAGTAGTAACCTCCCCAGATGGTAGTAGGAGCTGTGGGGGTGCCAAACGTCAGGATGATGGTAGGGAGACGGATCTCCCTACCACCTTGTTTGGAAACGAAGCACCTGACTTAGGTCACCCCGTAACTTAAGGTTCCGTACAAGTTCATCTTCAGACAGTTCTGCCAATGCTTGATCTTTAATCACTCCTCTAGACGAATTCATCGTTTTGTGGGGAGTGACCTCCACTGGAGTGTCTCCGATAGAGGAGAGCCTCAGTAGCCCATTGGAGTGTGCCCGGGTACGGCATTCTACCAGCAAGTCACCAGACCTGAAGCGCTGGGTCTCAGGCCTGCCAACACGGCTCCTGAGGGTCTCCCCTACCAGGAAAGGGTGCGGCTTGGAAACAGGCTTCTCTTTAACTTTGCTGTGGATAATGAGAAAGCGAGGCCAGACGGCCGACGCCTGTGGCGTCGCTTTCTCACAATCGGAGTTGCTATCATTGTCAAGGTCAATGTCAGTGGCTATGTGCCGCTTTGGTGCCAGTTTCGTTTTTTTTATATTTTCCATATTATAGTATGATAGATATTCATCACCCGGGGGTCCCCGCCCGCCACCGAGCCCAACAAGGGAAAGTGCATTCGTCGGCGGATCTCCAGCCGACGCACAATGGAGACTGCCCGAAAGATATACTCAGGGGGTTATGCCAGATTGAACCGTCTGAGCCACCGCCTTCTATCACACGGTTGAATGCAGGGGAATACTGGCGTAGAGTACCTAATCAGCAGCAGAGGCTATAGTATGGTGCTCCGTATATCAGCCTGCATGTCAACAATGGGATAGGGCTCAACATGACAAGAGCCGATTGACTAGGCCAGTACGACTAGCCTCCCGTTTAGGCAGAAGTCAAGGCCAAAGTGGAGTGTTTCAGCCACCAGGATCCTCTTCTTCCCCGACACGGGTCTCCAAGCACGGCAAACACTTGGGATCCAAAGGACCAAAAGCTCACGAGTATTTTTAAGGACCAATCCAACATGGTAGGACCTGGGTTAGCACAGCTCCTTAAAAACCGGACCAGTAAAAAAGACTGAACAACATAATTATCTGCTGACATCAAGTCCTAATCCTGGACAAAGACGGCACCCCTCTGCTAGCCCACTCAGTCAGGGACTGAGGGGACTACCCACCCACGCCACATGGAGGCCGGTGCCCAGTGGGCAGGAGGGAGGCAAGGGGCACTCCCGACCCGAGCTAGGTGGTGTCTACCCACCATAGGAGGTGTGGTCGAACCAGGGGGTCCACAGGAACCGGAGCTACCAGGTCGCCTGAGGACGGGCGCCAGTGGTAGAGGAGATGTAGCTGGATCGGCCGCGAATAGAGCCTGCCGAGGGGAAGCAGTTCCGCCGCGGCGCTGATGAGTCCTAGCAGCTGCAGCCAGGTCCTGGCGGGGCACGAGTCCGCAATGCACATCTGCTGCGCTAACAGAGAGAGCTTCAGTATGCGTGCTTCCGTCAGTCTCACCCTGTTCTGCTCGGTCAAGAACTCCATTCCCAGATGGACGAAGGTGCGGGAGGTACAAGGTCCGATTTCCCTTGGTTGACCAGGAAGCCCAGTCGATGCAAGAGTGACATAAAACTGTCCCGGTCCATCTCCAGAGTAAAAGCCACCTGGTTCCGCAGGAGCAGGTCGTCCAAATAATTTGACGTCGGGCTGGAGGAATCCCGCCAGGAGAGGGCCACCACCGCATCCATGATCCTGGTGAAGGCCCAAGGGCTGAGATTGAGGCCAAAAGGGAGCGCTCGGAATTGGTAGACTATCCCGCGAAAGGCGAAGCGCAAGTATCGGCGGGACACAGGATGTATCGGGACATGCAGATAGGCGTCGGCGAGATCCAGGCTGAACGCAAGTCCATGGGACGTACGGCCACTCTCACCGCCCGCGCCGTCTCCATGCGAAATGGAGGGGCTGTGATGAACCTGTTCAAAGCCGGCAAGATGATGACCGGATGCCACCTGCCGTCCGGCTTGGGAACTAGGAAGAGGCGGCTATAGAAGGCTGGTGAGTCAGGACGTGCGACGACCTCTGTGGCGGACTTCCAAAGCAGAGAGGCGACTTCGCCAGCCAGAGCATCGCCTTTCCCGGGATCGGTAGGGGACCGGGTCCAGAGTGGCGAGCGGCAGAAAGGGGGCGGAAGTCTAAAAGATATCTGGAGCCCCTCTGAGACGGTGGCGAGTACCCACGGGTCGTCGGGAAGCAGAGACCGCCACTTGTCCCGGAAGAGGGCCAACCTCCCGCCGACCAGGGGCTCCGGAATGGTCAGGGGGAGGGGAGGTCGAGGAGGCAGTGAGTCACTGGGTCCGCCCGCGCCCCTCGCAGCGAGCGCCATGGGGGCCAGGGGCAAAGTGGCTCCACGAGCCGTGTCCGCGGAGGAAGAAGTGAGGGGGGTCCGCGCCGCGCAGATCCCGAGGAGCCGGTCGTGAGGAGGGTCTGTAATTCCGCAAGGGGCGACCCGCGGGCCTGTGGACGGAAGGAAAGGAAAGCGGGAGGACTCCGTGGAGGCCACAGATCTTTGGACGCCTCCCGAACGGACTGCCAAGTAGGGCCAAAGAGAAGGGCTCCCCCCAGGGGGGCCTGTCGGAGCTGTATCTTGAGTGAGGCCTGAAGTCCAGTGCACTGCCTCAGTACCGCGTCCCATCTCATCAAGTCACAGTTAGCCGCAGCTGCTACCGTGTTCGTGGAGGCATGGTACACTGCCTGATTGACAGTCACAGCTAAGGAATGCAGATCGCATAGGGGATGCGGAGTCTCCGGGGAAGCCCAGAAATCTTCAATGCAGCGGACCACCGTCTGCGTTGCTAGCTCTAAGAAGCCGAGGCAGGCTAAGGTATTCCGAACAAGGGTAGCTGTGTCAGTGCCGCAGTGTCCACCGGCAGGAGGGGGCACAGAAAGGCCTGGGAGTGCCCCGCATACCAAGACTGCTGAAAACAGATGTTGACATCCACGGGCCATCGACGTTCAGCGAAGAAGTTCCTTTCCCCCAACTTGCCCTGCTGCAGGTGAGAGTTGAACGCTTCTGCGAGGTCACGAAACAGGGGGGGCTGCGGGAGGGACTTGACACGCTTGGCCTGCCGCGAGGCGTCGACCGAGGCAGGGTTCTTCCGCTTGAGGGGAGGAGACGGAGGGCACCAGGCTGGAGGGAGGGAGCTGGTAATCACGCGCGCGGCCGCGTCCAGCGCCTTAATGGTCTCAGATCCCGCGGTTCTGTGAGGGGCAGAGGGCGAGGAGCTGTGGAGCGAAGAGCGAGGACTGCTGCCCGCAGCGAGAGAGGGCGTCGTGGGACGATGAGACAGAAGTGCCGAAGCGGAGTCCTCTGGATGTAGACTAAGGACATCCTCTTCCCACACATCACCAGAAAGGTCCGCGAGGGGTGGAGGGGGGGGAGGGGAGCCTGCGCGCAGGCGGACAGAAGAGGGCAGCGCGCGGGGGGCCGCGGCCGCGTCGGGAGAAGGGGTTCGCGAACCCGAAAGCCGGGCAGGGCGCTCAGGGGAGACGGAGCGCCAGGAATGCCGAGATCCCGGAGCCAAAACGGCACTCACTTGAGACCAAGGGCACCGTGGCTGGTCAGGGATGCAGCCAGCCCGCGAGTCCCCACGCGACAAAAGGGGGTAGTCCGCGTGACGAGTGTCCCGCGGACGAAAATCGGAGTGAAGATCCCCACGGCGAGGATAAGAGCTCCCCGAAAGCCGGTGGAAGGCCCTCTGCCCAGAAAGAACGACTGGTGACGGAGAGCGTCCACGACGCGAGTGTCCATCCGTCCGCTGGTGCCGTGGTGGTCTGCGATCTGAGCTCCGTGCCGCAGGGTGGATAGGCGCCTTATGGGCGGAGCTCAAGGATGAGTGGGCCTCGGAAGCGCTCAGCTCACTGGGCAACGCTCGTGTTCGGCCATTCTGTGGTGGTCTGTGATCTGAGCCTCGTGCCGCAGGGCGGATAGGCACCTTATGGGCGGGGCTCAAGGTTGAGCTGGCCTCCGGAGCGCTCAGCTCACTGGGCAACGCTCGTGTGAGGCCACAGGCGGGAGCGCATCGGGCCTGTGAATGCCTCTCTTGTGGGTGTGTCATATTATCGGCCTGGGCCCTGGTCTCGGTCTGGTTGCGTCCAGCTGAGAGGGGCTGTCCCTGCGTCCGTAAGCTTCAATCCCCAACTGGGGGGGGGGGGGGGGGGGGGTGCGAACAGTCAGGGAGTGACCAAACTGGTCAGGAGCGGTCAGCTTCCGCGCAGACAGCCCTCCAATATCCGATAAAGCCCGCTTGCGGGGTCTCAGGGGGCCGGTAGGCACAGCAGCAGAAGTCGCGGTAGCCACGGGGAGAGAAGCTGGAGGCATCATACTGCGGTCCTGGGCAGCCAAGGGTCGGTCCCGTCGATAAGTCCCAGAGGAGGGACCAGTGTTGCTCCTTCCAAGATTCACAAATCCGGCAAGGTTGGGAAGAGGCGCAGCCCGAACAGGGTAGGCATAGGCCATGATTGTAATCCCCAGCAGGCCGGGCACGAACGCAGCTGAGTACTGCAACAAACCAACAGAGCACATGAACGGAAGAGCCCGGAAGAGAAAGTCGGTAAATTCGTAACTCTCCTGAGCTGTGCATTCCCCTTTATTATGATTTTAAAATTCCCGATATCTATGGGGTTCAAACTGCGTGCCGATAAAGTACTGTACCACTGTGCCATCGCGGTACCTAACCCACACTAGGAAGGGATGGTAAGGATGCAAGCACAACCACCTCGCGGCGCGAGTCCCGTGGTGGCGCGAAAATTGCCCAGACAAAATTTGTACATTTCCCAAGCTGTGGTATTGATGTGTCCAATGTATTATTAATCCTAACTATGATGGGAAAAAAGGAAAACAGTGCAATACCCCGTGCGGCGAGTGTCACTCGCGGTGCGGTGTTGCGAGGAAGAACAACACCACGAGGCCGGAGACCGTCTGCCATGATCGACGATTCAGGCTCCAACAAGACCTTACCTCATTGAAGTCTCTACCGGAAGAGAGAGAGCTTCAGAAGAAAAAAGAAGAGGGGAATCCTTCAGACAACCAGTCTGTCGAAGAATTCCGAAACAGGTGAAGAGAATCAGCGTAACCACACAATAATCACAACGGCAAAACGGTGCAACCGACTGGAAAGCAGGTAAGCGTGAAACTGGTGGGTCAGCCCATAGGGCATGATGAGAAGGGAGGGGAGGCCACCCGGGGTTGCATTTGATAAACAGGCTCCCCGGAGTCGCCTCCCCGTTTGAGCTTATTCACACAACGGACTTAGGCTGAAATCAGGCTAGCTAGCGTATCTTCCTATCAGTAATGCCACCAGTAAGGGTTTTGAGGAAACAAAAACATCATGGTTGCACAAATCATGAGCAGTGGCGATCAAAATGTTTCCGTACCTGCAGCCCACTGCACAGGGTGTAAAGTTGGCCACAGGGCAGGGTCGAGAGCGAGGTGATTCCACCTGCTGGATACCTGGGCACACCTGGACAGGTCGCGAGGGGACAGGTAGGAGAAGATGCTCAGCATGACCTCATCCGGCAGGCTCTGGGTCTCACTCATCATTTCCAGCTCCTCTGCCTTGCCTGCTGCTGATAAAGAGTCCAGAATCCAACAGTATTTAACCCTCTTGTGCATGCAACTACCAGTATTTTATTAAACAGTAACAATGTCTGCGAGCACAAGGGGGCTAATGTGCTGGGATGTGATTTTAGACCTTACAGCTTCAAGCCATAATGTCAAAAATCATGCACCAGCAGTCACTTAAGTCCACCATTAACCCTTTGCATGTTCCGCCGTGAGATGGCCTTAGTCGCCTGCTCGGCATTAAACCCCAAAAACTAACCCTTTGCGTGTTGGTAGCTATTTCTGTTAGCAGGAGATGGATTGATCATGATAAGTCTGGCACTACCCTTAAATTATCATGATCAATCCATCTCCTACAACTGGTACATAGTTGTTAGACAACGCCTCAAAACGTTTGGAAATGTAGCCGTGGTGTTAAGAGGGTTAATGACAGGTTACACTCTTTGCAACTTCAGGACTTCCCTTCAGACTGAGAGAGCATCTATCCTTAACGACCAGCTTTTCTTACAAACAAGGTGGGGACTCAAAACAATTTCTAGGTGTAATGATATAAACAAATAACTTTACAGGAGTATGAGTAATTTCAGTAAACAAATGCACAGACAAGTCAGCTGTGAACGAGCGCAAGTGGTCTCATCTCCTACAGACCTATGAGAGAGCCCTACTAGACAAAACATCCTACATCATACCTGCTAAGGTGCATACCAAAAACAAAAAAAAAAAACCAGCCACCCTTTCATTAAGTTAACGTCAATGTGATGAAACTCTACGCGCACGCATAGGGTTCACACAGTAGGTTTAATACGGTACAGTTTTGTTAGCGGTTTGTCTTGTGACAACTATTCTGTGTGGCACGAGACCCACGTACAATCTTAAAGGAACATTTGGCACGGGGAGTTTTTAGTGAGTTCAGCCGAACAGAGCTGTAGAAACGTTAGTACGGGGCTTTACTGTCAGTGTGGACAGACGTGTGTGAGATACCTTAGCCCGTATTCCAAGACTCTGAAACCTAGAATTCAGGTATGTTTTTATACGTATTATTGATGGTTACTGTGTTAAGGATAGTATGCATTAGTAGGAGTTAATTCGGTTGTGCAGTATTGACTGGGTTGGTTCAGTTAGGTTGGTTTGGAATTCAGTGAGGCAACCGGTGTTTTCTATATGGTTATTTACCGAGATGGATAACTAAGGAATGTGAGGTGTGTATGCCCAAGTCGTTATGAAGGTAGTACGTGGTTAACTATAGTCTTTTCCAGTGTATGAAAGAATGTATAGCGCGAGTGTTAGGTTATAGTCTGTTTCAAGATAGTGACAGAGTTATGGGGTGTTACGTAGGTGGTTCCGGTTATGAAGCATGTGTGTGTGAATGAACGTGCGAGTTATTTGTATCAGCCAGGTTACGTAATGTATCTCATATCCAATATGTGTGTGTTTAGCAAGTGTTATGATTTGGGACCTTATTATTAATTCAGAGTGCTTGTCGGAGAGTGGAGCGAAGGACACCGAGACGTCAGTCACCAGGGACCTATTGTGAGGTCAACTCTTCATCTCTTCACTCAGGGAGTGAGCGACAGGTGCCGAGACACCCGGGTCACAGTAAGGACTGCGTTACAGAGTGAGCTACGAGGACGTCCACGGTACGAGAGATGGGACGACTCGGGAGCGTATGAAGGAGGACTTGCACGCCTAGACGTGAAAGGACTGAACGTAACCAGCAGCGAATAGGATGCTCATCGGTCATCGGTCATTGACGCATACAAATTTGAAATGACGCATTGCTCTGTCAGTGAGCCGGTCATATGACTTATTCATTTTTTAAACAATCACTGAGACCCGCAGTCCTCAATGAACAGAGTGCATCCTAGATTAGGGAGGCGGGAGGCCAGCTGCCAACAGTGATGGGTGACACTTGCCCCCTGTCTCGAGCAAATGTAAACAATACTGCAAGCATTGGCCCTGACTAGGTACACGGTCCAATATGATGCAAAACGCCTTCCGCCTGTAAGAGGCAAACATCTTCATCAGTCCCCACGGCTGCATTAAAGTCTCCTTTGTTGGTCTCATTGACGCTGATTTTGATCCTCGGAGTCGGTATGAGGGTGCGGCAGCGGACTGGGTCTAGATGTCTGGAGCCAGGTTTTGTTTTTCACGCAGTTCAGCAGTTCACGTATTCATAATAGACGTCTAGAAGCAAAGGAAATAGCTTAACTGTTGTCAGTGCTGCCGGTTCGTAATTTTTGCACAGATATGCGTATTTTTACATGATGTCCAAAATGTTGTAATGTAAGATGTTGCAATTGATGTACCAGTGGTCTCTCGTGCTCACACATATAACCTTCGTTCTTAGTTCATGGTTACACAATCAGTAACTCAATCTTGCTTTGTTCGCGTCTTGTAGTTGAAGTCCACATCATGTAATTAGTTGTACACTGATAGTCCATAAGCTAGCAGAATCTACCGTGCACCCCCCCTCTCCCCCCCCCCCCCCAAAGTACTCAATAAGATGGGTTTCAAAGTATGTCATCCTGAGATGTTTAAGCCATGTTCCCCCGAAAATCCTTAGGAACACACCAGAGATATAGCCGATGGCGCAAGGGTACCCCCATTCACGCTCTTTGCGGTTGCTAAAATGAGGTTGAGAAACATTTTCCTCTAAATAAATCTGAGTTCATTCGAAAAGCCCAAATCAGACACTATTATGTTAAGGCACACCTTCTGCGTCCTCTGCAAAAAAAACAGAATGAAAAAATACTGAATCTCTGGCTCACAGTGAAGGTATGTGTGCACCCAGTAAACAGCCATTTCCGCAAAAAAGACAAAAATAATGTATCGGATGCCTTCAGACATTTTTTTTTATAGCACTGGCAGTCTGTTTTCAGGCTTACATCATTAAAACAGGATGTCACAATTATTATAAACTTAACTAGGTGATTCTATGATCACTGTGAGTGCCACAGTGGTTGATTTTGTATCCCTACCCCAAAGTTGTAAAAATAAACAAAATTAATTAGAAAAAATTCATTTTTCTCTAAAAGGTATTTTTTCGAAAAATACTTACCGATGACATGACTACATGGGGAATGTCTACTTCTAGGCTCAATTTTAGCCTACTTGCCCGTTGTGTGCCCACACAACCCGAGAGGCACTCGGGGAACCCCCCCAGAGGGGCCGAGAGTTATCTCCCCATACCCGCCTTACCAGATCCGGTCACGAGACCGTTCAGTCTGATACTTCGCTCGAAAGCGGCAAGCGGGGCAGGAGGGAGGGTCATCCGAGTCATGTCATCGGTAAGTATTTTTCGAAAAAATACCTTTCAGAGAAAAATGAATTTGTTTCCTCAAAAACATTACCGATGACATGACTACATGGGAGAATTGCGAAGAGGAGGAGGGTGCCGCCCAAACCCCCTTAACAGAACAGCGCCGTTCTCCCCGTCGCACACTCCCGACAATTTTAGCGAAGTGCATACCTACGGTGCCGGTGGCACCAGGAGGGAGTGTTGCGCCGCGGCGATGTCCCCCACCAGTGCGAGGTTTCTCTCTGGCTAGCCAGGTCCCGGAGGTAGAAGCGGGCAAAGACCGGCTCGGTTTTTCAGCCCACGGCTGCCACGATGTCCTTGACAGCGCAGTTTCGATAAAACGCGACGCTCGTGGCCATAGCTCGTACCTCGTGTGCGTGAATGTGCAGCCTCTTCGCTCCCTGAGGGAGATCTCCTGATAAGCGGAGCGTATGACCCAGCGGAGCCAGGAAGAGATCGTCTGGACTGTAATGTCACGCCAGTTGGGTCTTAGAGGTAGGAAGAGGCGCGCCCGTCCCCTGAGGACGGGCCTAGATCACCGCAGATAGCTTTTAAGGGCGCGCACGGGAACCTGTAGCCTGGTCTCCTGGGACCGGGGTCGGTCTCTCATCGGCCTAATGGTGATCACCTGAGGCGGAGTTAAAGGAGACCTGTTCTTCGCCCGAAAGGGTCGGATCCGTGCGCAGCTAGACGGAGCCGTCTGTACGGAACCGCAGACAGGAAGGGCATGCCAAAAGCGCATGTAGCTCGCTCGCACGCGAAGCGGCAGCCAGGGCCAGCAGGAAATCAGTCTTGTGTGTCAAGTCCGCGAACTGGGCCAAAGGGAAAGGTTCGAAGCGGGCGGAGTTCAACCACGTGAGCACCCAGGGTAGGCCCAGCGAGGAATGAGCGAGCGGAGTGTCGGGCGCTGTAAGCCGAAGTGTCCCATAAGGTCGGCTAGGTCCTTGCAGGCGCCCGGATCGGGTCGTCCCAGGTGACGAAAGGTGTCCGCAATCATGGACAGGTAACCGCGTACCGTGATGGGTGCTAGGCCTTGGTCTTGGAAGAGCCAGAGAAAGAAGTCCGCCAGCTGAGGATGAGACAGATCCGTGGGCGTAAGGCCGTGATCGGTGCACCAGGAACAGAGGACTCGCCACTTTCCCTCGTAGACTCGAAGGGTCGATGGACTACGGGCCGCAGCGATCGCCTCCTTTGCTGCTCCGAGGGCTTGCCGCACAACCTCCAGGCGTGAAGGAGGAGTCGCTCCGAGCAGAGGTGGAACAGCGGCTGGCGCAGTTGTTTGAGCATGGTCCGCGCTCTTTTTTTTTTTTTTTTTTTTGGGTGGGCAGCTGCCGGGGCGGGTCCGTGGCGAGGCTGAGCCGGTCGGTGGTCCAGGAGCGTTCCAGGCGAACGGCGCGACCAACAGGGGGATTGCTGAACAGCCCCGCAGTTTGAGGAGGACTTTGGGAACGAGGACGGTAGGGGGGTAGGCATATGCCACAAGGCAGTTCCAGGGAATGGAGAGCGCATCGACAGCCCAGGCAAGGGGGTCGGGAATCGGGGAGACGAAGAGGGGAAGCTGGTGGATCCACCTCGTGGCGAACAAGTCGACCTGGGGAGTCTCCCTTTCTTAGCGGGCGCAGATCATCCGAAAGATGTCCTGTCGCAGGGTCCATTCCGTGTGTAGGAGCTGGCCGCGGCGAGCCAGAGCGTCAGCCAAGACATTCAGGTGTCCGGGAACGTGCCAGGCTCGAAGGATAATGCCCCGGTCCTCGCACCAACGCATCATCCTGTAGAGGAGCATACACCGGTCGGGGGAGTGTGTGTCCCCTTGCTTCTGGATGTAAGCGACCACCGTCGTGTTGTCCGAAAGCACGAGAAGTTCCTGGTGACGGAAGAGGTCCTCCCAGACTTGAAGGGCTTGCCAGACAGCCTGTAACTCCAGCCAGTTGATGTGGGTGTGCGCCAAGTCTGAGGGCCAGAGGCCCGAGGTCGCGAGGAACCGCGGCAGGCGATGGACCCCCCATCCCGAAAGGCTGGCATCGACGCCAAGAGTGATCTGCGGATGGGGAGAGGCCAGGGGAACTCCCGACGCTAGCCACGTAGGGTCGGTCCACCAACGAAGGTGCGGATGGAGCATCTGGGACACTGGGGCCGCGGTCGTCAAGTCTCCGGAAGACGGACGCCAATGGGGAAGAAGGTGCAGTTGAATCGGCTGGGAGTAGAGACGCCCTAGTGGGATAAGATCCGCTGCGGCGTTCATCAAACCCAGCAACTGAAGCCAGACTCTGGCGGGGGCTGTCTCCTCCCGAGCTAACTGGTCGGCTAGATCCGCAATCTTCTTGATCCGGGGCGCCGGAAGGCGAACCGAGTTGAGGTCGGTAGCAAATTCCATACCCAGGTGCACAAACCGGCGGGAGGGAGAGAGATCCGACTTGCCGTCGTTTGCTATGAAGCCCCAGGTGTGCCAGGAGGTGCAGGTGCGCATCTCTATCCGTGGCTAGCACGGTCTCCGATTGGTTGCGCAACAGGAGGTCGTCCAGGTAGTTCGACGTCGGACTGGGGGAGGACTGTCGGGCTAAGGCGACTACGGCGTCCCTCAGCCGAGTGGAGACCCCGAGGCTGAGGTTGAGTCCGAACGGTAATCCTACCGAAGGTGCTCGAGCGGTGCACACTAGTGTCCTGAACTGAAAGTGGAATGGCAGGAGCCGTGGGCGCGACCGAGTCGCGCAAGCTAGGGCTGACGTCTCTCCTGGCCAGACTCAGTGAGTAGGGCGCTACGCCGGCATACAGATCCTCCGGAAGGATCAGCGGGCTTAACGGGGAGAGATGGGAGAGGAAGGCCAGTCACGTGGGACGGCACAAGGCGGACCGCTGCAGGCCGGGCTCAGTGAGGCGGGCGCTCTGCCGGCAAACAGACCCTCCGGAAGGGTCAGCGGGCGTGGCAGCAGTTGCAGTCCTCTGAACAGCCAGCAAGTGAACTGAAAGTGGAACGGTGTGAGTCGGAGCGCGACCGCGTCGCGCAAGCTAAGCTGACGCCTCTCTTGGCCAAACTCCAAGAGCAGGGCGCTATGCCGGCGATCAAATCCTCCTGAAGGAGCAGCGGGCTGTGGCGAGAGACGGGTGAGGAAGCAGGCAGGGGCCGCTCTCGTCGGAACAGGCTCCCGAGGTCCGCCCAAACAAGAACGGTTCACTGACCCGTAGAGACGGTGTCGCAAATCCAGGGGTCGTCGCCAAAGCGTGAGCCGATTTCCGCAGAAACCGGCTAACCGCCCGCCGACCAGCGACCCTGAGGGGTCAGCGGGGGCAAAGGCGGCAGGGAATCACGTGGGCCGCCCGCGACCCTGTCTCCTACCGGGACGGGTCCACGCGGGGGCACGACGTCTGAGGGGTCCGGACCGGCCAAAGGCGGGTGCCTGCACGGGCGCCGAGGCGGGGGCCGAGGGGGTAGCGGGTCTAGCAGACCGCGAGGCGCGACCCCTAGCCTGGCGGGCGGGGCGGAAGCGGCGTGGAGGGGGGGCACTGCTGGGCCAGCGGCCGGGGTTGGAATCCCGCACAGCGGACCAGGTGTCGCCGAACAGCAAGGGCCCACCCACAGGGGCACGGCGAAGTTGCGCTCGAAGGTCCGGTGGCAACGTACTGCAGGCGCGGAGCAGGGCATCTCGACGCATGAGGTCGCAGTTGGCCGAAGCAGCCATCGCGTTGACCGACGAGTGGTAGGCGGCGCGGTTGGCGGTCTCCGCGAGGACCAGCAGGTCTCCTAGGAGGGGAGAGATGGAAGGATGCCAGGATTCCTCCACCCGACGGACCAAGGCTTGAGTGAGGAGCTCCAAAACACCAGAGCAGGCTAAGGAGTTTCGGACCAAGGCCGCCGTTTTGTCCAGGCCCCGCGGCAGGGACCGCCGCAGCAGAGTCGGACCGCCGGCTAGCGACACGGCCGAAGGGTCCAGCGTAGGCAGGGGGATGGAGAAGGCCTGGGAATGGCCAGCATACCAATCGCGCCGAAACGACATGTCTAAATCCGCGGGCCAGCGACGGTCGGAGAAGAAGACCGGCTCCCGGGACGTGGCCAGCTGTAAGTGCGACGAAAAGACGTCTCGAAGGTCCTTAAAGCCAGGCGGTTGGGGAAGCGACTTGAACTTCTTGCCCTGCCTCTCTGCGTCAACGAAGGCGGCGACCTTCCTCTTCAGCGGCGAGGAAGCCGGGCAGGCGTCCGCCGGCAACGTCGCGGCCACGATCCTAGCGGCTTCATCCAGGGCTGAAAGCGTCTCTAACCGGGCGGAAGCCGAGAGCGCCGAGGGGGCAGCATCCTCGAGGGCCGCGGGCGAGGTCGAGCGACCCTCCTCGTCCAACAGAGCCGAGACGGAGTCCTCGGGCAGCAGGCTGAGCGCGTCGTCCTCTAGGGGGCGTCGATAAGGCACCGGAACCACCACCGACCGCAGCGAGGTCGAAGGAGAGCGCCGAACCTCCAGCGTAGACAGGGAACGTGAAGGCAGCGGAGAGCGCGGCGGTAAGCGAGGAGGCGACCGGGAGCGAGACCGAGGACGAGACCTCTCCAAGACGCGGGAGCGAGGACTGGAAGGAGCCTGGCGAGCACGCGGCGAGGAGACCCGACGATGCGAGGAGGGTCGACGAGGGCGGTGACGCAACGAAGGAGACGCCCGGCGCGGATCAGAGCGCGAAGGCGCCCGAGGGGAAGCAGGGCGGCGAGGAACCCGCGGACGGCGCTCGCGAGGCGAGCGGGAGCGTGGGTGTCTGGAGGAGGAACGGTAAGGATCAGGGTCGCGGCTGCGTCGCGAAGGACGGTGCTGATGTCTCTCCGGGCCATACTCCGGAAGTAGGCCACTGAGCCGGCAAGGCGATCCTCCGGAAGGATCAGCGGGCTTGGTGCGGGGAGAGTGGTGAGGACGGCTCGTCAATAACGGACGGCTCAGGGCCGACTGCTGCTGGCCACTCTCAGTGAGACGGGCGCGAAGCCGGCAAACAGACCCTCCGGAAGGGTCAGCGGGCGTGGCAGCAGTGGCGGTCCTATGGTCAGCCAAGGAACGCGAACCCCGACGAGAGGACCGTTTCGTGCGGGAGTGGTCAGAGGAAACATCCAGGGCGGCCAAAGTGCCACCGGGCGCCGGCCGCTCGTTAGCCGGGCGGGAACGCTCTCGGCGGTAGAAGGACCAAAGGTCCTCCCACAGAGTCTCAGGCCAGGCCGCACAAAGCTTACACCTGCGGCCCGAGGAACAACCCGAACACGGTAGGCAGACCGAGTGGGTGTCCGTCGGCCACCTATAGTCACCGCACCGGGAGCACAACCACATTATCGAAGCGCAGGCGGGCTCCCGGTGAAAGCGTAATGGGGCACTCTCGGAGGGCTAAAGGGCCTTTAAACGGGCTAACACAGCAGGAGCCCAAGGCCCACGTGCAAAACGGGCGTTAGACGTCGAAAGCCGACCGTAAGCTAATCAGGCACTACGCACTGAAAGCACAAAGAAAGAAAGCAGGGAAGCACCCACAGGCAGCCGGTTCTCAGCCCGAGGGCCGGCCGAGGGAACTACCGCTACCTTACCTCTGCAACGAAGGGAAGGGGGAAAGGGCAGGCAAACCGCCGTCCACCGAAGCAGAAAGAATCCCCGCAAGCAGCCCAACGAAGCAGGAAGCGAAGGCAGGGTAGAAGGCAGGGTAGAAGTGGGCGCAGAGCACACGAAGTCGGTAACGAGCGTCGGTAGGCAGAAGACCGGTCGAGGCAGCGAGAGCGCGGGCCAGACACGTCTTCTCTCCACGAGCGAAGTAGAAAGACTGAACGGTCTCGTGACCGGATCTGGTAAGGCGGGTATGGGGAGATAACTCTCGGCCCCTCTGGGGGGGTTCCCCGAGTGCCTCTCGGGTTGTGTGGGCACACAACGGGCAAGTAGGCTAAAATTGAGCCTAGAAGTAGACATTCCCCATGTAGTCATGTCATCGGTAATGTTTTTGAGGAAACAAATTACTAAATTTATTCCATTCTCTCCTTACCTATTAAGTTTCAATAATGTGAGCGTAAAGTGCAAGAAAATAAGGAAAGTTGACATCCTTTACAGTAAATTCATGGTGAATGATAGATTTTTCCCATTTAAAATTGCTGAATTGGGGAACATACGTTGTTTCTGATGCCCTCAAAAATTCTTTATACAAATGATAGGTCTTTCTTAGGTTTTATTGGTTAGGATAGAGTACCACAGTTACTCCCAACCTGAGTTTATGATGCTGTGATGCATTTAGGGGCCACAGTGGCTAAATCTGCTGCCCTACCCCCATTTTACCAGTACACAAAAGAACGCAAAATGACCATAATTGCTTATGTCATACTCCTCTGTTTAAATATTTTTGTTGCCAGTTTTCATAACAAATTATGCATAATGAGCATAACAATTTGTGATCATTTCATTAATTTCTATGTGACCCATCAATTTAATTGTAACTATTTTTAAGTGGCTGGTCTTTTAGGTGATATTTTACCTAGCATAAGGCGGGTCTAGTAAGGTATCCCCTTTTCTTTTCCATTAATTTTATCTTGAAATGTGTAAATATGAATATGCATAATAAGTTTCATGGTTCCTAACAGCCTAAACAATGTTATCAAAATACTTAGTTTCCACATGTCCACCACGGTGTCATCACTTCCACCTCCATTTTTGCCTTCTTTTTCTGCAACGTTCAATTACTTAATGACCATCTTTAAATCTTATATTGTTCTGGCTGCCAATGAGTGAGCTGTCAAGAGGTCGGCAGCAGGAAAATGTTTCTCAACCTCATTTTAGCATCCACGAAGAGCATGAATGGGGTACCCTTGCGCCATCAGCTATATCTCTGGTGTGTTCCTAAGGATTTTCAGGGAACATGGCTTAAACATCTCAGGACATACTAAGGTACACTTTGAAACCCATCTTATTGAGTACTGGGGGGGGGGGGGGGGGGGGGAGGGGGGGGGGGGGGGGGAGGAGGGGGGGTGCACGGTAAACTCTGCTAGCTTATGGACTATGACAACCACAATCTGTTCTTGCTTTGTTGTTTTCTAGGAGAGGGCGGAGGGTGGGGGTGTCTATCTATGACAATTTGACAAAAATGTGTTGTGGTTGGTGTCTTGGATACTAAAGCTTGAATCAGTACTGCCAGAAAACTGGCTCTTGTTGCTGAGAACCATTGTGCTCTTCACTGTAGCACAGTAATTCAGTGCTTGCACACATGTTTGCTGAAAAAAGCATATTATATGTAATGGAAGTCATTGAAACGCAAACCTGATTACATTAGATTGCACAATATCAAAAACTAAATAAAAATCCGAAATTGCCAAATATACTTGCGTTTGGTATTTTATACACCAAGTATAACACCTATCTATAGTTGGCTGAGTGATGAATGTAACCAGTGCAAGATTGAGTTTCTAAAGTCTGCAAGAGGCATAGACGTTCAAAAGTCCTCACCACCTAAGGGTCATTATGAGAATCTATGCATATTGCTCGAGATTTTATCTGATAGTGTTACTTAAACTGAGGAAGTAGATGCGGACTAAGTAACGATTATAATCCACATCTGCAAGAGGCACAGATCCTCATGAGTCACCTCTGCCCACGGGGGTTCATGAAAATCTACGCCTCTGACTGGTTCCATTCATGCTCATGTTTCTCAAATTGAGTCTAACTGAAAACAGCCATGACTGAAACCAAATGGCAGGCAAGCACCGTGAAAACCTAAACAGTGAGAGAGTCTGAGAGTCTGCGGGCCAAGTTACCAAGATGTGTTGACAAGTTTGACATCGAAAATGCCGAATTTTTTTTTTTTTTGACTTATTCATATTGATTTTCAAAATGACCTATTTATTTTATGTTCCTCCGGTCATATGACTTATTGACTGCAAAACTCAACCTAATCACTGAACCAGGCGAGAACACCAAAACAGGTTGGATTGTGAGAGACAGTACCTAGCCTGGCAGTTACATTGTGTGTGTGTGTGTGAGAAGTTGAGGTGCTGGTAGTGGGGATGGTGTGGTGTACATAGTTGTGATAATCTTTTGAGTGCTTTTAGTGTTTATCATTTATAAAAGTCTTCATTAGAAAGAAAGCCCGCGAGTTGCGTTTTACCGCGTGAATGCGCCCGTCTGAGTCAGTGGTGGTATATGCGTCTGTTGTGCGAGAGTCTGTACGTGCGACTGGGGCGAGTCTGCGTGCGTTACAGTCAACGTGAGCACTGCCTGCAAGGAACATGGCGTAGAGTTCACAGAGTATGAACTCTATGCAACTGTGGCCTATGAGAGACTTACAGAAGCATTTTTCTCAAAACTAAACGATCACCACTTATAAAAGGGTGTAACCTACCATCTTTGACCTCACTGAGTGACTGATGATTGAGGAATAACACATATTCCATCTAGTGGCCAACAGAATCTAGCCCCTACCTTCAGGTACAGGTACGTCAGCTTTCTCCGTCTCCTCTGCTTGCTCCATGTGTTTCTGAATGACCTTCTCCTTCAGCTCTTTCAGTTCCTCGTAGGTGAAGTATTCCATCAGCATTGGTTGAAACACCTGGAAAACAAGTAAAATATAAATTAGTCAGATCGTGATCACAACCAGATTAACCCTTTTAGTCGTGTATCCCTACAGAAGGAATGAAGGCGCCATGCTAATCTGGCACTTTGAATTATCATGGTCAAGCCATCTAATGCAACTGGTACATAGTCAAATCGGCAACACCTCCAAAATTTTAGAAATTGGACCTTGGGGCTAAAAGGGTTAACCACAACCATAATTATTGGTGTGCTGGCATGTGAAGTGGACCAGACTGCCATAAATCACAAACCAGCACACAATTATCATGATCTTCTTGTCAACACTTGTAAATCTTGTAAACTACACAATTATTCATTGCGTTGAAAAGAAAATGAAGAATGTAAACTGTAACCAAATTATTTGTAGGCACACTTTGCTGCCCAATTTCTATAACTGTAAAACATCTGTTTGTAAGTCATGGCATGTGCAAGTATGAGGAAAGCAATTACAACATACAGGGTTCAAAATAACCTGAGGCCCGGGGCAAAAACCCTTTACTTTGGCCTCGGGCCCTCTACATACTCTACTTTCATGTCCACGGGGCCTGACGTGCCCCCTTCTTTTCAGACCTACTTTGTCTCAAAGCAGTGGTAGGCGGTACACAGCGCGGTCCCGACACAGGTCATGAACTTTTCACCAAACACACGTGGCTGGATATTTTTAGCACGGTATGCATTGCATGAACCTCTCTTTGCTACATAGCGGTCTAGCGCAATACGTTCACTCTGCTGTTTGCAGCTCGCTATTCTTCTTTTAGCTAAAGCCACTTCTTCCTGCGAAGGAGAGTTCCAATCTTATGTTTCGCCGTCTTGTCCAAAAATCATGCGACAGTTCATGAGCCCCTTACTTTCCTGTGGGGCCCCGTACTTTAACTAACAGGGTGCCCGAAGGGCCTCGTACTTATGAAAAGTATTTTGAACCCTGACATAGCATAAATTGTTATGTGCCCAGGTACTTGCAGAAGCTAATGTGAACCCATGCCTCTTGCAGTTGGCTAGTAGTGTGCCATTGTTCTGTCTGTCCTGACTCTGAGTCTTAACTCATCCAGCCCTGATGCACTACAGCAGGAGATGGGTCGACCATAATTCCAGATTAGCTTGGTGCCGACAGGCGCCAAGCTAATCTGGCACTGCCCTTTAAATTATCATGGTCGACCCATCTCCTGCAACAGGTGCATTGTCGTTAGGTGACGCCTCCCAAATTTGGGAAAATACGTGCACTGGGCTGAATGAGTAAAAAGTCAGAATAAAGTTAGATTAAAATACATGTAATGGACACTAACCCCTTCACTGCTAAGAAAAGTGAACACGATGCATGGATGTTCATGAGCACCCAAAGTTGTGGGGGCTCATGAGGATCTACGCCTGTTGCTGAAAACACTTTGCATCCACAATCTTTTAACTCATTCAGCCCGACGCACGTATTTCCCAAATTTTGGAGGCATCATCTAACGACTATGCACCTGTTGCAGGAGATGGATTGACCATGCACACCCATATCCTGCTGTAGTGCATCAGGGCTGAATGGGTTAACTGCTGGGGCTCTTTGATGTTGAATTAACCAAGATTTCAAAAACACAATTTGCATCCACTGGCAATGAAGGGGTCAATCCTACTGTGCATGCAGCCACCAGGACTGTAAACAGTACCAGCGGCTGCATGCACAATGGGGTTAAATGTACAAAATATTAATACTAATAGAGTACTTACCTCCTCCTCTTCTTTCATGTGGGGTAGGAAGACTTGAGTGAAATCTTCAAGTGCACGGCGCAAACGAAGGCCATACTTGACTCTCTCATGCTCACTGCGCTGTGCCCAGCGATATCCCTCAAGTACCAGCGACAACATCTCTGTCAAACGGTTGTCCGAGTGGCAGTTGCAAACTGCCGCATCCGTGATGGACAAAGCCATGAGCTTCTCTTTCAGGCGCCTCATGATCAAGCGATTCTCAATTTGTTCATGGCTCTTGAACTCATGGAAGGTGTGGCAGAGTTTTTCTAGCACATCTGTCATGCGTCCCACATCTCGAAAATTAGTTGATGACACCTGCAAAAGACACAGAATTACTCAATTTTTACTGACATGGAACTATGATCACCCTCAGCAAATGATAGTGCTAAACTAACACAGACTTGTGAAGAACAACTGAAGCCTTGGCAGCCCATCTCCCACTTTCATATATATTTCACACAACTTGAAAAAAAATTTAAAGCATGCATTAAATAAAACTTAACTCTTGATTGAGTTTTGTTTCCTGTGCACGCTGATTTTCAACAATGGAGGCAAAGCACGTTTTCTTCCACCATATCTTTTTTTTTAAGAGCTCAGTTGTTTGGAGAAATTTTATCGTGGTCCTGGATGATAACTGTGAGTCTTCATAAAGGCATAGTCCATACTATAGGCATAGTCCATACAAGTATGTTATTTAACATGTTTCACATTTAAAACATTAACAAGATTAAATTTTTTCCAAACACCCCCCCCCCCCCCACCCCCCCCCCCCCCCCAAAGCTAGTTTTGCCTGGAACCATCCATTCGCTTTTGCGTTGATAATGATACAGTGTGCTACCTCAGTCTGCGGATGGCATGGAACTACAGATCTGCCAGCATGGGGCATCTCCTCTATCTAGTCTTATGAGGCCATACAGCTGCAGAGGTTGGAAAATCATGTGAATGATTCTCGAATAAGAAATAGACTAGGTTAGCTCAGGAACTGTTACAGTAAAACTGAATGGTCTTCACACTAATAGATTACTGACCCAGTTAATTTGCATAACTGTTCCTGATATCGACTATGAATCACTCAGTATCACTAGTATTGCTGTATATGCCCTCAAGACAGAATTTGCGCTCTGTTGCCGACTCTCGAATCCTGCATATCCCTCTCATCAAAACAAAGTCGTTCGGTGAGAGGTCATTCAGGTACTGGAGACCAGTTGTTTGGAACGACCTCCCACGCGAACTGAGATACGTGCATTCGAGAGAGGCATTCAGGGAAGCCCTAGAGACTCATCTTTTTTCCGTCTGCTACGAATGACTTTTGTCACAGACCTGTCATGTTGAAGTCATCTCTATCTCTATTAGAAGTAGTGTGTGTGTGTGTGTGTGCACGCGCGTGCATGGAGTACGAGTCCAAAAGCGTAGCATTTTTGAATGGTGACTTTATCTGTACATTGTTTATAATATAGAGTGCGTTGCATTTTTTTTTTTTTTTTAATACTTTTTGTAAATTGCGTTTTTGTAATTCGTTATTTTTGTACAATTAGTTTTTGTTAAGCGCCTAGAGCTCTATAATCCGTGGTTAGGCGCTATACAAGTACTCATTATTATTATTGCACTTTCGTAAACGAAATTGTTTACTCAATGCAAATTGCGCATTTCCGCAGCTTGTTAGTGGCGCCCTGAAATGATTTCTAATGAACATTTTGGAAATTTACTACCAATTGCACACTACTCAGCAAAAACATTTTAATGCTACGTAAGGGGTGTGAAACTAGTAGTGGCAGTGATAAGACGTCAAGTGATGCAGACATAATGATAACTTTCATCAGGCGTACAAATACCAAACAGTATTTCGCAAAATATCAACACATAACTGTTTAAATTTGACTGGGGAAACTACAGTAAGTATTATTCTGACGATTTACCATATCCAAATATTTGTGCACGAGCTGTTTCATTCTCGAATGAGGGACGGTAAACACGTCCACTTCGTCCGGGTAGCTGGGCGCCATGTTTTCCCCGATTGATCTCGCTTTTCCCGCGGGAAACCGCGGGATGTGTGACGTCACGTTTCTATAACGACGTTTATACTTCTTGGGAGCGTCGCGCAGGAAGTTTCAGCCAAAGGACTTTGCGGTGTATCTAATCAGTGGGGGTGATTCTTGACATCGTCAGAGGTTTTGCTCGCTTGTGAACATTACGATGGCCGCCAGAAACGCCAACTTCACCACCCAGTACCAAGAATTCCTAAAGGAATCCTTCGAAAAAGAGTCGTCCAAGCGACTGAACTGGTTCCGCAATCGTCGCGCAGCGTCGATAAACAAACCCCGCCAGCTGGAGGTTTTCCGCAAAAAGATAACAGAGGGAAGCAAACCCTCAGAGGCTCTGCTGGAGAAGCTGCCTGCGATCCAGAAAGAAGCCCGACATGCCCGCGTAAAGGCAGACTTCAATGACCCGATGGCCGGCAGGCGATCGTACACCGCCATTGAACTCGACGCCGAAATGCGGCCCCCCTCCCCCGGCACAAAAGACGCATTGTTTGACGGGTTTACCAAGGAAGGAAAGGGGAGGTACCAGTACCTCCAGCGTCGCAACCAAGTGAATCCCGAGGACAAGTTCGCTTTCCCCATCACCAGCTCTTGGGAGTATGGGTGGCGCTTGGGAGACGTCATCAAGAAAGAGGACATCAAGAAACCTACCTACGGGCGCACTCGGATCGTAGAGGACACCTTTTACACGCGAAACGGTATCGGCGTTCGACCCAAGCTCGAACAGTGTTGACATTAACCTTTTCTACTATATTTGTTTTTGGAGTCTGTGATCCTGATATTTTATGGAGCAAACTACTGGTCGAAACCACACGGAAGTCTACTTTAGCTTTGGAAACTTATCAAGGTACGCCAATAACAGCCCCCCCCCCCCCCCCCCCCCCCCAAAAAAAAAAAAAAAAAAAAAAAAAAGAAAAAAAAAGTTTTGATTTTGATTTAAAATATTGCGGCTGGCAAGACATCGTGTTTCCAAAACTTTGAAATATACTGTACACTTTTGTACATAATTTTAGACATCTCGATCGTTTGATCGCCTAAACAGACACTAAATCTACATTGTTCTGTGTCGCTGTCACGGAAAACGTCGTGTTGGATACGAACAATCAATCTTCAGTCCACTGCAATTTTGCCTCCACAAATCTCTTTGCCATGATATCAGAACGCTGGTGTGCGTATGGAACTGAATAGTTAATACCTTCCTTAAATCATGCACGTGTGATCGATGCTGCGGTATGAACCTGTTGCCCCAATCTCATGTGTAAACTTCTGTGTATTTCTCCGTCTGGTGAGCAAACATGTAAGTAAATGGAACCGATCTCTGTTGCAAGAGGCATAGATCCTCATGAGCCCCTGCCACTGCATGGGCTCATGAGAATCTATGCCTCTTGCAGATGGACTAAATGCCTTTAATAGGCAGTGTTACACGATACATTAATGTAACAGTCTTTGTCACGTTTCTGCATGCCAAATTGGAAATGTGTCAGAGTTCCATCAGGATCATCTACTACGTATCCGATTTATCCGATTTCGTTGTTTTGTTTACAGCTGTTTGGAGTCTTTATCCCGTTTTTGGGAAGTTGTGTGTCACCTTTTGATCGCTGTACAATGTGTAGTAAATGTTTTATAGTCCACTTTAGTTTGTATATATGTACTATAAGAGTCATATTTACACGACAGGAGACTTTTTTGGCAGTAGGTCCTTGGGGGAGAGATTTACTATGACACAGACTCTCACTTTCTGACCCAAACGCGATTTCGAGATAGGGTAGTGTCAGAGTAGCGTATCTCCCAAAGATTCAAATGTCAAATTCATGTATGAAGCCTGTGAACCCAATGACAGCCGTGCGCGGGTAGTCGGCCTGATGGTCTTTTGCCATTCGGCATACTGCATGCAAAACCTGACGGTGTTTGCAGCAGCTGAAGTTTGTTTCCATCCCCAGAATTAGCTCCGTTTGGCCAAAGACGCACAGATCCGTCACTTGAAAAGTTTAGTTGCGTAGATCGTCTTTCGCTCATTGTACAATCAGTAGACACATGCGTGCTGGTGTGTGATTTTTTGGCCGTAAGGTCCAAAATCACAGACAAGCACACATACACTTTTCTGAAGGAACGCAGGTCTATGTAAATGGGATCAGCAAGAGACAGATGTTACGAGGCCCCGCAGTCTGCTGGGGGGCTGTTGAGAATCTATGCCTCTTCCACATGTATGACATACTGCAAATAGGTATTTGTATCACACATGTAACTTCCGTGATAAAAACAAATCGTTTTCGTTGTTAAAATTATTCTTTTCGATACACACTAATTTTTTCTGCCCCAATAGAGGTAATCTTTATTTTTTACAACCACATATATCTTTTTTTCTGACAAACCCAGTATTCTTTTGCACACAACGATTTATTCGGAATCTGAGAGCTATTATTATTATTTTTTTAATTTATTTATTTTTATTTTATTATTATTATTATTATTATTTTAATTTTTTTTACCCTGCTGAGTATTATTCAACAGTATTGACTCCTCGCACTGGCGGAGATTGAGACAGGAATAATTTGTAACTTACTTTACCTCATGAATGTCGCACATTACATGAGGCACAGTGAATTTCATGTCATTCTGGCGTTGACCAACCCCCACCTGTGACGATTCGTGCTTTGCTTGTACAGAGCACATTCTATTTACCTTGTAGTTTGTTTTTTATGCATCTATGTACATGCACCGTTGTTTTTTGCTCAAGGCCGGTTTCGGCTTTTTATTTTGTTTGTTTTGGATTGAATGGGTAATGAAAAGTAAAACTGGCAGGCGACCCGAAGTATATATACTTTTTTTAAAGCCGTGTGCTGGTCAATGATAGCCGTAAGGTCCAAAGGACCAGCACACACATGTATGAACACTGGTTTCCGCCACGATCGGCTGCTCCGCGTGTCGTACGGAGTGGTTGGACCAGTAACCACTGTGCATGGTAGGTATGTGTACCTGACTCTTTGATTGTAGGCCGGTACTTCAATCGCTGAATGTGTAAGAGAAACGTTACCTTAAAGCGATATGCTCCATGGCAGGCACTGATTTCTAAAATTTGCGGCCGATATAACGGGTTATCGATGTTTTCTTGCCTCAGCTAAGACTTGTCCAGCCTTATTTTCATTAATTTCACAATCCATGTGAGCAGGCACGCGTAACAGAGGTTTTCCAAAGCATTTTGAGCATAATGGAGGAACTCCGCTCCTGTGGCTACATAGGAGAAGAAGATCTAGAGCAGAAAAAATCTTTTATTTCAGTTACGACATTTAAACAGCCGCGAAATTTAATTTTTTTTAAGCGCTCTTGTCCAGCATTATTGTAAGACACATTAAAGGCCCATTACCGCCGTAACTGTTCAAAGATACACGTCTGTAACAGATGGTTACAAAACGCAGCACACAGATGGTTCATTTAGACACAGGACAATCCAGTTCAGCACACGTCGTCTTTATATCAAGTGAAATGACAATGACTCCATTCCGTTCTATAAACACAACTCTTTCAGTACGATAAACAGCTAAAAATAGATTGGCATGCTAACGGCTGCGCAGAATAAATAAGTGCAATTACGTTTGTGCTTTTGTTGCGTGTCCAAACTGCTGTGAAAGTTCATTAGGTGTGTCGACAAGGCGTAACAAACACAAATGGCGCTGGAAGGTGTCTTCAGATTTACGCGTATTGGTACTTTCAGAGCATGTATATAGGAGATATTTGCGGACTGTTTACTGCCTGGAGTAGCGGGTCGCTTTGACCCCGTGTGCATGCTGCCACCGGTTCTGTACCGATGATTGCAAGCACAAGAGGGGTTAACCACAGGCGTGTGTGGCTGATCATTTGTTTGATTCCACGTCAGTTATTATTGTGTTATTATCACACCGGCTGTGCTTTGTTGTTTGTTCTGTTGGTTATTTACGGTGCCTTCTTTTCGCTGTCTGTTTTGCAAACTGGCCAGCAGCCCTTTTGAAGCAGCTCAGTAAGTGTTTTGGATTTATAATTTTAACGTTGCCCTGTACACATCCCCATGAATTATAACCCCGAATTCCACGCCACACTGGTTGTCTCCTTCGATTCGCTACCGGTTCGATTCGCTACCCCCCGCTTACCGCCCCCCCCCCCCACCCCCCTATCCCGGCCCCCAACCCCATGTCCCTTATCCCACCCCAATCCACTGGTTTTCCACCAGTCTGCCATCCTCAGCGATCCACCGCAATTGTAACGTTATCTGTGGACTGACACTTTCTTTTTTTATACGTGTTTGTGAGTTATCTCCTGTGGACAGTGCCGGGATTTTTTCTTTACTAGACCACACAGGGTGGGCTAGAGAAATGCATTTTTACGACGTGTATTAATGCACAGTATTCATTTCTTCATGTACAGTCGCAAGAACAAACAAAAACTGAACTGTACACAGACACACGTGAAAAGGCAATTGTTTTTACCACAACGTGTATCAGTCTAACTGTTGCGGTCTTCATAATGTACAGCTCCTAAATCTGGTTCATTTTTCGGGTTTTTATTCCACATGATGTATGTCCATGGCGAATTATTTTTACAGAACTATAAATAAACTGACCTTAGAGTGCTGTTTTTCTTTTCACCTTGAGGTTTACGAAAACACCGGCACACGCCTTTGCTCACCCAAAAATCTGTTGCTGTATACATAGCCCTGTCCGATTTAGCCATTTATCTGTGGAGGTTTTGAGCAAAGTTGAATGTGTTTTCTTCTTTGTAGAGACTGAGGTAAAAGGAAATTACCGCTAGCAACTGCAAACTTTTCTTTCATTCATGCGGAACACAAGAATGAAAGACAAGTTTACATTTGTTGGATAAAACGATATATTTTCTTTCATGTCTTTGTGTACAAATGTTTTGAATAGAAGGTGTGCATGTGTGTGTCACACTGGTTGTCTGCATCGATTCACTAGGCCTGTCAAGCGGTAGCGAATCGAGGTAGACGGCCAGTGTTTGTGTATATATGAAAAGACTCACTTAACCTGCCACACATACACAAACACACACCAAAAAGCATGTATTACCGTGTGACTCGCTTTTGTGTAGGTCTCCTTTTGGCAGCGCCTAAAAGACGCCGTATGTCTTACTTGTGTTCCGGTCAGTGATTTTGGACTTTACGGCTGAAGGCCGTAAGACCAAAATCACAGACCAGCACACATATAAGTACATGTATTAGTCTCTGTACGTATGCATGTGAGCCGATCAATCCCCGCCGGGACGTCGTGCTTTGGTCTGAAACCAACCCCGACTAAATCCACTGTACGTCCCATAAGCTCCGGTAACTAAGAGATGTCTGATAATTATTTGATAGTCGTAAACTCTGAAAGCTTACTCGTTTTGAGGAGAAGAGACTGAGTGAAAAGAGCCGGTCCTTAGAGCAACAAGAGGCACAGATTGTCATGGCCCTTTCTCCAGCACAGGCTGGTGAGAATCTACCCCTGTTGCAGGCGGAACATGTGTGACCCAAAACTCATGCTGTGAAGTGTACACGCCTTAGAGTAATATTTGGATCATCTGATGACCCATCCAGCAAGAGACAAGAGACTGCAGGGGCTCATGAGAATCTATACCTCTTGCATGTGTAAAATTTATAAGCTCAAATTGTGTTGTGAAGGGCACGCCTTTTGTTATTAGTCACAGATCGATATTTGAGGAGCACTTGTGAACCCTTGTCAGTGAGACCACAGTTTGTGCTTTCTAAGCACACCTCATGGGTTCTATAATTAGACTAGCGGTAGACCCTAGCCCTATGCTAACTTCTTGTAATAAAAAGAAATATTATGGGAGATGGGTCGACCACGACAGCACACTGGTAGTCCCCGATTAGCTCGGCGCTTGCAGAAGCCAAGGTAACTAACTAGGCATAACTTACGGCAGTGCCTAACTAGCTTGGAGCCATCTCAAGCGCTAAGCTGTTGAGTTTTATAGTCGATCCATTAGCCGATCCGACATCGGCAGTGAAGGTATTAAGGAAAAGGTATTCTTGCTTAACCGTGCACACGATGTCATTGGTATGCAATACTGGTCAGTGACTGAAGCCTCAGGTAGGGTTAGTGTTATTTGTAGAGTATTTTTTAGATGTCTGATTTAATACAGAATTCAGAGTCAAATAAATTAGACAATCGTTCGCTGTACTTAACTCAATACGGTTTAAATAGTTTTCATTACTGTTTTTTCTTCTTTTTTGTTACCACCCCACAGGCACTCGAACAATAATTCGTTTGAAACACTCTATTCCATGTGCACGGCCTTTATATAAAATGACTGTATTTATGGTAATTTTGAGTTTTAAAATTGTTATAGTCAATGTATGGTGAGTTCGTTGTACCGTCAGAATTTACTTGGTAAATTTTGCCGCCCTGATCAGCGTAATCCGTCCCAGGCTTGTAATTATACATTTTATTGTACTTTTTTGTGTGTGTATGTGTGTGCTTTGTACATTTATATGCATTGTATATGTCGCACCTGATGTGTGCATATGTGTACCACCCAGAACACAAGCGCTTGATGAAATATTGTTTGAGAGCGGTCATACCTCGCATCCTCAAAACCCCCCTGGCATGCCCTTTAGGGCATGACGGTGGGATTTGAGGACGTGAGATATATGACAGCGTTAAAACAATTTGTCAGTTGCCTGTGCCTTGGAGTGTCTGTTCTATATAGAGTTGAATGGTCGAGAGAATGAGAGTTGGTTATTAAAAAATTACATGCAGTACAGATTTGCAGTATGGTGAAAACTTCAAAACGTGTGTCCTTTTTCATTTGTTTCTTACGTCGTATGTATCGCAGTGTTGTGTTCTTGTTCTGTACGTGATTTCGTGAACTCTTGTTGTGTTCCAGGACTTAACCCTTTGCGGCTCGGTAACGGTTTTAGTCGCGATGATTCCTCCAGAAATCATCGCAACTAAAACTGCTGCCGACACGCAAAGGGTTAACACTCCTAGAGTCGCCCAGGAGGGTGAGAGGCTTGTATGGCTGCAATCTCCTCACCCGGCTGGGTGACCCTGGAGTGTTCAGCCCAGAAACCGACGCAACAGTAAACTGTACAATTTCCCCCTCTCTCTCTCTCTTTCATGCATTGTGTGTGTGTGTGTGTGTGTGTGTGTGTGTGTGTGTGTGTGTGTGTGTGTGTGTGTGTGTGTGTGTGTGTGTGTGTGTGTGTGTGTGTGTGTGTGTGTGCGCGCGCGCGTGCGCGCGTGCGTGCCGCACGCAGACTTGCCCACAGTCGCACGTACAGACTCTCACGCAACAGACCTACACCGCCACTGACTCAGACGGGCGCATTCATGCGGTAAAACTCAACACACGGGCTCCCTTTCTAATGTGACTTTTATACAATATAAAAGAAAAGAAAGGCTTAAATGACTATCAACTATATACACTCCTCTGCTAACATTCGAACATCACACACACAATTCACAATATCTCGCCAGGCTAGGTGTTAGTTCTCAGTCTCCAACCTGTTTGATGTTATTGCCTGGTTACGTTGGTCCTTCTCACGTCTAGGCGTGCAAGTCCGTTGTATGCTCTTTCCTGTCGTCCTGTCTGTAACACGGACGTCCTTGTACTCGCACCGTAGCGCAGTTCTCGCTGTGATCCGGGTATCTTGGTCCCGATCCGACTCACTCTGAGCGAAGAGCTGGAGGGATGACCTCACGTTAGGTCCCACCTGTGACTGACGTCTCGGCGTCCGTCGTTCCACTCTTTACAAGTACTCTGAATACGACAACAAGGATCCAAAACGTAACGCTTGCTAAACACACAACATATTGGATGACATGAGAAACATCACGTAACCTGGCTGATACAAATAACTCACACGTTCATTCACACACACACACGTGCTTCATAAACTGTCTACTTCCGTAACACCCCCATATCTCTGTCACTATCTTGAAACAGACTACAGCCTAACACTCTTGCTATACACTACTCTATACACTGGAAAAGACTATGCTTAACCAACCACGTACTATCTTCATAGCGGCTTAGACATACACACCTCACATTCCTTTAGTTATCTATCGCGGTAAACAACTGTATACAAAAAACACCGGTTACTTCACTGAATTCTAAACCAACATAACTGAACCAAAACCGGTCAACACTATACAACCAAATTACTCTTACCAAAGCATACCGTCTTTAACTAAGCAACTATCAATACTACATATATAGAAACATACCTGAAATCTAGGTTTCAGAGTCTTGGAATACGGGCTAGGTATCTCACATACATCCGTCCAAGCTGACGATAAAGCCCCGTACTAATATATTCCTGCTCTGACAGACACAGCTTTTGCCTAGAACTCACTAAACAGAACTCACCAAAACTCCGTGCTAACCATGTCTTACAGATTCCACGTGATCAACGGGCCACATGGACTATCGGCACAAACAAACCGTTAACAAAAACCGTACCGTACTAACCCTAATGTATGAGCACTATGCACGAGCATAGAGCTTCATCACAGCGTGCGTGCGTGTTTCTTTGTCAAGTTCTTCCCCTCCCCAAAGCAAAAAATATAAAAAAGACAAAGCGAGTTAAAACGTTTCTGTTTTGAACGACATTTATGCATTCTGCACCTGCACCTAATATAATCAAAGCCAGCCCCCACCCCCAGCAAAAACAGACAGAAACAAACTAAATTAAATACAAAAAGAGAATAAAAAGGGACCCGCCCCCCCCCCCCCACTCCCACCCCCCCCCCCCAAAAAAAAAAAAAAAAAAAAAAAAAATCCAGCCCAAACTCGAACACAGAAACAGTCGTCTAGAAAAGTTCGAGTACCCTCACCCGTTCACATTCAAAGTTCTCTTATTTTCGGAAACCTAAGTAAGCACCCCCTTTCACCCCATAGAAAACTGATGTGGTTTTAAACGCCTACACCACAACTCCTGTTATCAAGCCCACAGACTGAGGTTGACGGAGTGACGCGAGTACACGGGGAATAACCGAGCTGTACGGTGTATTTTGCACGGGTAGAACACATAGGACAGAAACATCGTACTGCTGACGTTTTGACAATTCGCACGGCACGCTTGAACATCGTATGACAAAGCTTAACCCCTTCACTGCCAGTGATGACGGATTTCGCGTCTGAAACCACGTCACACTGTCCTTGAAGAACGCACTTGAAATGGGACCATAAATAGGCAGGGAAAAAACTTTTCCTACTCACTTGGTAGTTTTTTTTAGGGAAAAAACTGACACAGGACTAGCAATAGACATAAATCCTCATGAGCCCCCGCGACTGCGGGGGCTCATGAGGATTTATGTCTCTTGCTGCCAGACAGAATTTTACACAAACCAAGGGGAATCATTCAGCGCTGGACAGACAAACAGTTAGATCCCCTGCCCCCGCCTATCAGGCACCCAATGGGTGCCTGATAGGCGGGGGCAGGGGATCTAACTGTTTGTCTGTCCAGCGCTGAATCCTTGGTTTGTGTACATTTCTGCCAGCGCTAGCCTCACCTATCTGGTTTGTGAGTAGACAGAATTTGCCTTGCCCCAGCAGTTACGTCTTACTGACATGCACATCGTATAGATCGTTTGACATCGGAGCGCACAACGTTTTTTTTTTCGAAAATATCTCCGCAAAGAAACACTTTCCTATTCCAATCTTAGAACAAATATCATGCAGTGCCGGTTGGCCTAACGTATGATACGATTTTCTACTGTAAGAATTATAGATCCTCATGAGCCCCCGCATTGCGGGGGCTCATGAGGATCTATTCCTCTTACAATACGATTTACTTTCAAGAAACTCGGACAGTGTGTCAGTTTCGCTGTGCTGTCGTAAAAATTAGGATTTTTTTTTTCTTCATTATATGACTGATTTTACATCCCTAAATGTGCCCCATATATAACTCGACCAATGTGTCAGTTTCGCTGTGCTGTCGTAAAAATTCTGATTTTTTTTTTCTTCATTAAATGACTGATTTTACATCCCTAAATGTGCCCCATATATATTAAGTCCAGTAATAGAAAGATCCATTTTCACGTGAATTGGTCAAGTTTTCAAACATGAAAAAAGCGTAGGCATACATGAAGTCTGCATGCTTGACCTCGATATTGAAATCTGCGGGGGCTCTATTTAGGGTACTGAAAATGTCTTGTTCTTGTCGCCAATTTTTTACGACTGTACAGCAAAAATGGACGAACCATAGAAGTTCAGTAAAAAAAAAAAATATTCAAGATTAGGCCAATTGGCACTAAATGATATTTGTTCTTAAAGTGGTACAGAAAAGTGTTTCCTTGTGGATATATTTGGGGAAAACGTTGTGCGCTCCGATGTCAAACGGCATATATGACATGTCCTCAATCTTTGTCCAGTCAGTCCCACGCTTCTCAATCCTTGTGATATGCCAATTTTTCTATTGGACTGCAAAGAACATCTGCATTTGTCATTGCAGAGACCATATAAAGTTATACACATGTATCTGCTTCTTCAGTAGTTGAATGCAAGACACAAAGCGGAAGTAAAATCGAATCGATGTACGTACGAAATGTGACTGGAAACTTGCTTCCGGTACCCAAGTTATCCCCCGTGGCGTAGTTTGACACTGAGTCATGAATGATAAGTCCCTCGCACTCACAGATCTAGACTATTAAAGCGATCTGCTCCATAGTGGCGGGCTTTGCTAGCTAAAATTCGCCGATACAACAGGTTATCCGGCAATGCTGCCTTGTCAAAACTAAGACTTTTCAACTCTTTTCACAATCCACGTGAGTAGGCACACTTGACCTATCAGAGGTTTTTCACTGACTCCTTTTGAGCGTACCGGAAGGAACTCTCCTGAGTACAAACCTCAGTGAAGAAGAGCAGAAAGGTCTTTTTCATTTTACGACATTCAAAATTTATCATTTATCCATCATCATTGTACAATGTATTAAGAACATTTATAAAGAAATATTGCAAACTGTAAACTCATTGCAGCCTGGAGAAGGTCGTTTTTAGGTTATCATACAGGCTAACCCCGAATAACACCCTTAACAGCCCTGACGCCGCAGTACTGCAGGAGATGGGTCGACCATGATAATTTAAGGGTATTGCCAGATTAGCTAATCTGGCACTACCCTCGAATTATCATGGTCGATCCATCTCCCTCAACAGGTGCATAGTCGTTAGATGACGCCTCCAAAACTGGGGAAATACGGTCGTCGGGCTGAATGAGTTGACCCTGTGTCTGTCGGTGGCGATTTTTGCCGCGGATAACTATACAGACAGGGGAAAATTAATTTGTGGAACAGTTGGAGCCGGTCTCGATCGGCAAGAAGCGTAGATTCTCGTGAGCTTATGCCGGCGGCTCAGTGCAGGGCCCGGCTATGTAAATCCATGCCTCTCGATGAGCGGCGAAAGGTAGCATACCTCCTAACTCGAGTTGTGGACCTGTAAAGTGTGCATATGTCTTTAGGTATGTTGCGTGCTCACATTTTGATTATGTGACCCCCCCCCCCCCCAGGGGATTATTATTTCCATATGCCTGCATGCTCTTACTCGAACGAGTTAACCCTGTTCAACAAAGACTCCATAGTGGGAGATGGGCTGACCATAATTCAAAGGTGAAGGCGGTGAATGTGTCAATAACTGAGTGAAAAGATGGCCATCAAGACAATAATACTATCTGTCATACTTGGCGTCAAGTTTCATAACCGTCTACTCGTATTCAGTCATGATAATAAATAAATAAATCTCATTTGAAGTTGGTGTACACTTCAGAGTAAAATCACACACTTCTCTGAAGTTCGTAGATCTTCCTGACTCCCTTTCATCAGTGGTAGACAATGGGTGATCTGACGGTTACGCTTTTGGGCGGATACTTTATGTTCCTCCTTGTCAGAGTAAAATAGTAGCGTGATATGCTTGTAGAAGTTAATCTGCCTGCCAAAAATGTATAGACTCTCATATGCGCGTTTGTGTCGCGGGAGGTCATGGTGATCAATGCTTTCTACCTCTGTGTAATTTACGCCGAACCTGCTGTTCCGGCCGGCAGAGAGTACCCCTGTAACTGAAGCAAAGGATCCTCGGGCCGACGTCGGCCGCAGTGGGCCCGCGCACAGTCGTGCGCGGGCCCACTGCGGTCGATGTCGGCCCGAGGACCTTTGCTTAATGGTAATCTGGCACTTTCATGATCATCATTCGCGACAGTTATCCAGTGAGCCAACGGCCATCGTGCCCGGCCAAAAGCGTCCCGAGGATCTTGTGCTCGATGGGCAGTACTGCAGACTTACTCACTTGTGTTTTAAGAGCGCGGTTGGTACTGACGAGAGCACCATCAATGAGATGATTATGGGCGTTGCGATATCTCTTCAAGGCGCTCAGACAACCCTCGACGGCGTCAAGACCTCTTATGCAGCCGCTTACTGATTCACCGGGCCCTCTTCACTTTGCAGTTGGTATGGATTCATATGAAAATTCAGTGTTTCTTCCACACGTACATTCATAGCATCATGCAGGAGGGCGAGAAAAACTCGTAAACATAAAAAGAATATACAAAAATTAAAAAAAAAAGAAGAAGAAGAAATAAACACGTTTAAATGTGACAGTACAACATAATTCATTTAATTTTCAAAATGGGCATAAAGACAAGAGTACACTGCCGCTCTGTTTTCCTTTTAAGCAAGGCAAAGATCTTGGTGGCTTTGATCTTTACATCCTTAGAGTATTGACCATTTAGCACCATCATTTTGGCTTGGACGATCACAGGTCATCCATTTGTTGACCGTGTAATAATAATAATAATAATAAAGGTAATTTGTATAGCGCCTAATCACCAAGGTGCTCTAGGCGCTTTACAATCACAGTAATGAAACAGTGAAGCAGAATACAAAAACAAGCACATACCAAAAACAAACAAAAAAAGAAAGAAAAAAAAAGGGTGTTTCAGTTGTATGTGTGTGCGTAGATTACATTTTTAAAATGTGAGATTCTGCATACATATATTTTCTGTAACGCGCTTAGAGCCCACTGCTCCTGGGGATTCAGCGCGATATAATGCGCTTTATTATTATTATTATTATTATTATTATTATTATTATTATTATTATTATTATTATTATTATTATTATTATTATTATAAATAAGTGAAACGATAAGTAGTGCATTGTATTCACCTTGCATGTCGATTTTGAAAAAGAAAGAAACACGCTTAGAAAGGACAAGTACAACACAGTTTATTGAATTTTCGGATTAACCCGTTCAGTGCCAGTTGACACAATTTGTGTTTCTGCATTCCTGGTTAACCCATATCATACTGAGGCTAAAAGTTTCAAATTTGTACACTGCCATATGTAAGCTTCATTATAGTACTTACACTAAGGAGTCATATAGACCAATGGCTTTAGTTCAAGGGTGGTGCCAGAGGAGCTTGGCGCCTAGAGGCGCCAAGCTGTTCTGGCACTACCCGTGAACTATTTTAGTCAAACTTATTCCACACACTAGTGTATTCCGAATGATAAGGGTTAATTCAACACCAAAAATGTCCCAACTTTCCCAGGAACTTGGATTTAAAGTGGTGCCCGTCGAGGCTTATCCTCATGAGCCCCAACAACTGCGGGGGCCCATGAGGGTCTATGAGTTTTGCATTTGGGTAGTGTTCATACTTCTCGGCACTGAACGGACTAAAACCCGAAAATGTAAACAAAATGTGTTGTACTTTCCCTTTTTTTTTTTAAACGTGTTCTTCCTTTTAATATTTGCATTTTACGCACTAGGCGGTCACATTTTTCGGTCTGGATTTTGTAAGAATTTATATTTTGTGCTTCTTTGCAGGTGTGAAAGGGTTGCCTGTAAGACTGCGCCCCTCAGTGGAATGTAACGACAAAGTTCAACAACCAAGAAATCGGTGTCAACTTGTCGAACTCACGCAAGCCAGTCTCGTTGTCATTCACTTCAAATATGAGGGCCCGGATGAAGAATGATAACCAGACGACAGCTTCTAACAGATGTCCGGTTTGTTCTGATAACCGCCCGCTGATATTTCTCGTTCACTTCCACTTTAATATTAGTCATTCATATGCGTAACTCATTTACTGCTAAGAAAAAAAAATGATCACGATCCATCTGCAAGAGGCATAGATCCTCATGAGCCCCCGCAGTTGTGGGGGTTTATGAGGATCTATGCCTCTTGCCAACACTACTTTGGCGGTAACAAGATATTAAAAAAAAAGGTCCATCTGCAAGAGGTATAGATCCTCATGAGCCCTCGCATCTGCGGGGGTTCATGAGGATCTATGCCTCTTGCCAACACCGCTTTGTAACAGTGTTTTTTTTCCCCGGACTATTCATAGCCATTTTCCTTCAACGGCGCCTGGAGTCATTGAATACGCTCATCCGCTGCGACCACTCGCAGTGAAAGAGCTAGGCCAAATATAGCTCAATAACATAAATTAAAATCCTGCTGCTGTAACCATCACTTTTCATTCTTTTAAACATTCTGACTGGCAGATGGCAGTACTTCAATTTCCAGGTAGACCAGAATCGCCTAGTCTTTGCCCAGTCAACGCACTACGTTCCTTTATAGCCATCAGAGGTAGCAAGCGTGGGCCGCTGTTCATGGCAGATGGCAAGCCGGTTTCACGTCGCGAATTTCTGGCAGTAATAAAATCCACTATGCAAGCCGCAGGCATCTCGCCCGAGGGATTCAACTCTCATAGTTTCCGAATAGGGGCGGCCACCACAAGTGCGCAGAAAGGAGCATCCGACGCCCGGATCCGTACTTGGGGCCGATGGAAGTCTGATGCGTTCAAATTGTATATTTATTCTCCAAATCCCCTCACTGCGTGAAAGAGGGGTAAAACGGTACCATATTTTCCGGTGAGCAATGCATGGTCTACGTGCGACTTCAGCTATCTTACTGCAGGGCAATTGAAGTAGGAGGGAAACCCCACACATTATTTCATTGTTTCACTATGTCAATATACATCCCCGCTGGAGACAACCCTGGCTGACTGCTCAGAACACCGGGAGGGAGGTGAACCTTGCCCGTGTTTTTCTTGGCCCTAGTCAGCTCGATCACTGTGGGCACGCGGTGCGAGATGCTGCTGCTTGCAGGACAGGAAGGTGAAATCTGTCCTGCATTCATATGACTAAACTGCATCCACCCATTTCCATACACACAATGTATTTTGATCTCAGGCCTGCACAAGGTCCGGCAGGAAGGTGAATCCTGTCCGGCTTGCTTGCAGTTTTTGAACTTCATTGTGATATGCTATTGTTCAGTTGCTTTGTTTTTACTCAACCTCCACAGCTGGGGTGGGGGTGGGGGGGGGCAGCTCCCACACTCATTTGATTGGTACCCCCCTTTTCCGGTGATTTGCAACGATTATGGCACTGCGCTCATTACGGCCTTTGTCTCTGACAGCTAGAAGCATAACAGATCGACGGTAGCGAAATGTTTGACTTTCTTCCCGCCCCCGTCCCCATACTATCTCTGTCCTATTTTCTTTTACAGGTATCGTTTTTTGTTGTCCTAGTGTACGGAAGGGTTTTTGCATAAATATGACATTTTTTTGCTACAATGTGCTGGGTAGCAGTATTTTCACGTCAGCTCAGCGTCGGGGGGGGGGGGGGGGGGGGGGGTTGCAGCTCCCACACTCATTTCATTGGTACCCCCCCCCCCCTTTTTCCTGGGATTTGCAATGATTAAATGTTCAGTCTTCGCTATTGGTTTATGTAACATTTTTGGGGATGCATATGACATTTTGGGTACATATGACAATGTGCTGTTGTAACAGTATTTTTAATTTTTTCTTTTAAGTAGCAACACAAAATTAAATGTGGCATTTTTTCAATCTATGTGTGTATTGTGTCGTCCTTTGTAGCATAGAAATTTTTATGTGGAACGAAAGGAGCATAAAAGAGCAGCTTGAACTGCAGGCGCGGATCAGTTACCAGTTGAGGTGGGTGTTCCAACTTTTCCTGCTTCGGTCCTTCAACCTGACACCTCCGTGGGTGGTGGGGGTGAGGGGGGAGGGGTGTGGGCGTGCCAAGACTCACCACTCGCCAAAAGATCCGCCCCTGAAGTGTTTGCGTCTCATGTGAATCTACGGTCTTGCAGAAAATCAGTATACAAAGCTTGATGAGGGACTATACTTCCATACCCATGACCCTGTCTGGCTTCCGCTTCTCCCGTCGATGTGCCATGAAAAACAATTCTGTGGTGAAGGAAAACGTAGGTAGAGAGCAAAAATAAATGGTTATTACTGATGTCTTCTACTTCTTTTTTTTATATACAACTCGCACTGTTTTCAGGGCCATGTGTTCTGAAACATTAATGCTGTCTCACCTGTGGCGATAAAGGCCGTGCAGTCTCCGCCGTAATATTGATTGATTGATTGATTGTACATTGCTTAACGTCCCGACAGCAACAAGGCTTTCTCAGGACGTGCCTGCACTGCTTGTGAAAAAAAAAAAAATAAACAGAACATTGAATGTATGTCGCCAGCCGGTCAAATACATTAAATAAACCTAACACATGGGGCCGAAATAAAGCTAAGACCATTTAGCAACACACATCCAATATCAAGAGCTACAGGCAGTGCAGACAGTAGGGAGAGTTTTAAAAAGGCAAATACAGGTGAATGGACCAAGGGAGACAGAAACACATGCCCCAGAATAGAGAGAAAAACTCACCCTGTGGGGCTGACCAGGGTGACCCTGGGAACTAAAAAGTACCTAACCCCACCCAAGTCCCCCAGGGCAGACCCGGGTGGGGACCGTAATATTGACTGTTTCATTGCAATCATGATGCCACATAACGATCAGCTACTGAGGCGGGGTAAAATAAGAGCCACCCAGCTGTGGCGGCATGGCACTATTTCGAAGAGAAAGATTATGTCGATTCTGAGGTTGAAACTCTTTGAAAACGTCGTTGTACGTGTATAAATATACTGAGGAGCAAAAGAAATGCGACATTTTTGGAATCAGTCATCGGAAACACTTTAGTGTTTCTGATGATTCCAAAATTGTCGCGTTTCTTTTCCTCTTCAGTATAAATTATGCCTGAGCCCCCGTAAGCAAAATAAAACGAGTGCTCAGTTCGGCAAACAAACAAATACTATTTGATCTACCGTGATAATTACCTCCTCGTTCTTTCTTTCTTTTATTTCAACTCAGTCGTCTAGTTACAGTTCTACAACTTTCGTCATTTGAACAAACGATTACCAACAACGAACGAGAGCAAAATCACGGTGGATAACCAGCTTCTACTGAACATCTCCAGGAGGCACAGATCCTCGTGAGACCGGAGGACATGTGGATCTTTGCCATTGGAGATGTTTGGAGTGTTGTCGATGCTGATGGCACGCGCTGGATGTGCGGCGCCGTGCGGACTGATTTCGCTCTGAAGATAGTCTAAAACTGACATTAATTCTGCTAATCATTACTACCAGTTCTTCTATTGCCTGATAGGCAACAGATTTTCCCCGCCCCCCATAACCCGCCCGTCAGAGCCGTCCGTTATCACTTCGGTGCCGTGGACGTGAACCAACTACCAGTTCTTCCATTCGACACTAAAATCAGTCAAACATCCGTAGCGGAAGATCGGTGGGGAAGCCGGGGTGTGACAGCCGAATATGCCGCGGGGATGGATGGGTGGGGTGAGGAGGGGGGGCCGGGGGGGGGGGGTGGGGGGCGGAAGAGAGAGGGGGGGGGGGGACAAATGTGCTTACAACACCCATGTGTTGTAAGCACATTTGTTCAGTGTCTCTCTCGATTCACGGGCGCTGAGGCGCTGCCGATCAGCGACCGTAGGGAATCGAGGGAGAAACCAGTGTGCGTTGTAATTTGACCTTAGAAGGTACGGGATGCAAAATCTGATGTGCTCAGCCATGGATTTATGTCAATCATTAACTGATCTACTTCAATCAGCATGTCACCAGCGTTGGGAGTATCAGACAATGCCATCAAACAAGATACATATTAATTTCATTTGAGCATAAATTATTGACTTTGGGGGTTGAGTGAGTTTGGTGGTATGATGGTCACTGCAATTCGGTGGTGAAAAAAGAACACGCAAAAAACAAACAAATGAAACAAAATCAGTGCATGTTCAGGGTCAATGGAATGAGGTCAAGCGGCAGTCTTCCCGCACTACCATGGATGATGCACTTGTCCAGATTCAACTCTGCTAAGTTTATTCACTCCAGAACCACCCGGTGAGCACAAGGGTAGACGTCAGCCAACGACGGCCTGAGGACCGTTTGCGTACTAGGCGACCATTACACGATTGGTACTGGTGCGGCATTACTTGATTGTAGCAACAGTCTTAATCAAGCCAATGACTCAATCCAAATTAATTGCAACCCGCATCGTCTTCGCTGGACCGCGTCTCCGCAAACGACCTCCATCTGCAAGTGGCACAGACTGCGGGGGCACATGAGGACCTGTGCCACCTGCTGCAGACTTCATTTACTTGACACCAGTTTTGCGCTGTGACGGGTAGAGTGACCTGACTTCCTTAGTCGTGGAAACGGAAAGGCCGTCTCTGTTCTTGGATATCAAATGCCTTTGCCGAGCCAAATACAGATCAATAAAGAGTTAGTTATTTGGGTTAACGCCGAGCAGGCAACTAAGGCCATCTCGCGGCGGAGATCAATAAAGAATTAGTAATGACCTCTCCGTTCGGAAATGCCGGTACGCCTCGGGCGGGGGGGGGGGGGGGGGGGGAAGAGAGGGGTGGGGGGGGGGGGAGAGAGAGAGAGGGGGGGGGGGGGGGGAGAGGCGATGGAAATAGACACTTCTGGTACCAGTAGCTGCTCGGCGTTAAACCCAAATAACTAACTGGTATGAGTCGGCTTCCCATGTGCTGGCTGCCAGGAAGATAGTAGGTGGTGATGGTTGGGAGGGGGAGGGGCGGGGGGAGTGAAGGGGAAGGATTGTGAACGATTGGTTCTTGTGTGCGTGACGAGTGGACGGGGTGGAGGTATAGGTGTGGTCTGGGGAGTACAGGAGATGGATGGTGGGTGGGGGCTGAGGTCATGTACATGCCACACACACACACTCACACACACACCAAGTCAGGTTATTCATTAATTTTAATGCACGGAAGCAGTGAATAATTCAGGACGGAATGTGACCCATGTCATTTCTGACAAATCATTGAATACTGTAAATATAATTATCACTGTGTGCATAATTAGTGGCAAGAAACAGTTCATCACAGACTTGAAACTGAAATAAAAATCCTTCGCGCACATTCAACTCCCACTTACTACAAAAAGATATAGATCGACAAAGGATAGTTCAAAGGTGGTGCCAGAATAGCTTGGCGCCAAGAGGCGCCAAGCTATCCTGGCACCACCCTTGAACTACCATGAACCGTAATCATGATAATGCAGTCTTTAGATGAATTTTGGGAATTGCGACTCTAGAGTTCAAGATGTTATGGCATTTGTACACCAGTTAATCTCTTTACTGCCAGTGGATGCAGATTGTGTCTTTAAAATCATTGTAAATTCAACTTTGCAGATCCCCATCCTTCAAAGGAACTTAGATACAGAGTGGTTTCATCAAGAGGCATAGATCTTCATGAGACCCCGCAGTCGCGGGGGCTCGCGAGGATCAATACCTCTTGCAGTTGGTTGGTGTTCAATTATTTTTCTCAGCTGTGATGGGGTTACAATCATTAAAAAAATATTTAAAAAAAACAAAACAAAAAAAAAAACAACTAATGTAAGCACAGTGACACTGTATTTCACAAACAAGTGCAAATAGTACCTCTGACAGTGTCAGCTATATGCTCTCAAAACTCCCTCAATTCGAGTAGCAACTGCAGGTGATGCTGGCCAGGAAGGGGTATAGATTTTCATGAACCCCTGCAGCTGCTGGGACTCATGAGAATCTATGCCACTTAAAAAATGCTGCAAACACAGTAGGAGATGTTTTGAGCAATCACCAATTTTCCTTTGCATGAAAAATTAATATAATATAATAATAAATAAGAATAAGATTTTTTTTAAAAATAAAAGAAATAAAAAAAAAAATAATGATAAAAGTGTACTGAAAGCACAGTCGTTTTGTATTGTGCACATCCCCAAAAGATCAGGTTCAGAGCTCTTTACAAAGATATACATGAAAACTGACAGACAAAGAAAGTGAACATGCAGAAACCACATTTTAGAAGTTTAGAAGTCTTGAAGGACAAAACATGTCACCTGTCATTAAAGATCATCATTTAGGTGGCTAAAGCTACCTATATGATGGTCTTTCATGACAGGTGATCTGTCATAAGGGTGGTCACTCAGGAAGGTTCTGTTGTAATTGCACACTTAACTCGTGACAGCCCGATGCACATATTTCCCAAATTTTGGAGGCGTCATCTAACGACTAGGCACCAGTTGCAGGAGATGGATCGACCATAATAATTCAAGGGCAGTGCCAGACTAGCTTGGCGCTGACAGGCGCCAAGCTAATCTAGCACTATCCTTGTATTATCATGGTCGACCCATCTCATGCTGAAGTGCGTCAGGGCTGAATGGGTTAAGGAATAATGCTGATAACCAAATGATTATATTTACAAATACTTACAAAAACAAAACTTATACTCAACTTTCAACAATTTCCATGACATACACAATGTATACTGCCCAATCCGTTAATTTTCAGAAAGTACCAGCCAAGTATGCAAAAATCTTATGAGAATGATTAATGCTGTTAGCCTACTCTGCTTATTTCTTCTTATGCAACATAATTTATACACCAAGGGAAAAAACTTGTCAAATGTTGCACAAATGTATACATTCCATGTCATTAATTATCAGTCACAGCTAAATAAGTTTATGAGAATGACTAATGCTGATTGCGTTTGCTGCTTACTTCAAGCCAAACATTGCACTTAGAAAGAAGATTGTCAAGTTTGACTTGGACGGAGTTTTTAGCACATTATTTCAGTCTCCAGCACTGAATAAAAAAAACGTTAAAAAGTAAAAATAGAAAACACATAAATACAACAAAATAGATTGTTGAGTTGGATGAAGAACTTTTTTTTATAACATGAGTTAAGTCTCAAATACTGAATTTAAACAATAAATAAAATGGCCAATATATACAAACACAACAATGACAGATTTATTTCTTGTCCAGCAGGATATAGAGTGCAACAGTAGTGGTGATATCATTACAGCTAGTGGATCAACCCTTTGACTATCAATAGAGCTTTGTGTAACAATGATTCCGACAGGATAATTGTGACAAAAAGCGCTACCGACAACCAAAGGATTAAACTTTAAAACACATTCAGCCCTGATGCCCCACAGACACTTAGCCGGGCACCTGGAAGTGCCAAGCTAGTCAGGCATTACCCTTGAAGTACCAGTATCACAGTTGATATTGCAGTCGCTCCACCTTCTACATTCAACTCTGCTCTTAACTCATTCAGCCCAGCGCACATATTTCCCAAATTTTGGAGACGTCATTTAACGACTATGCACCTGTTGCAGGAGATGGATCGACCATGATAATTCAATGGTAGTGCCAGATTAGCTTGGCGCCGACAGGCTGAATGAGTTAACTCATTCGAGACGTATTGCCGCCAATAAAATGAAAATCTTGCTTTTCGCAAATTGGATTCCCTGCCTTTCTCCTTCAGAGGTCAAACCTGATATAAATGAACCCTTTTAGCCCCAAGGTCGCATTTCCCAAATTTTGGAAGTGTTACCTAACAACTTCGTAATGGCAGCAGGAGATGGACTGGTCATGATAATTGAAGGGTAGTGCCAGATAAGCTTGGTGCCTGAAGGCGCTAAACTTATCTGGCACTACCCTTCAATTATCATGGACAATCCATCTCATTCCATAGGGTGTTGGAGCTAAATGGGATGACAGTTTGGGACACCTAGCTAAAGTCAGCCATAGGGCTGATGGACTTCATCTTCACACAATGATAATATGTTTTTGTTTTATTAATGCAGGGGTTGCGTTTATTGCTTTTTATTGTTGCGTAGGTGGTACATTTTTGGAAGGCTTTATGCATTTTTGCGAGATGCATGCGTACATGCACGCATCTTAAAGTCAACCCCTGTTTTGCATCTGGGGCCAGTGACATCTGTGACAGCTACACACCATTCTGTCACTACAGTGTATGTTGGCTCGGACAGCTGGTGGGTGGGGGTGAACGAGCATGAGAAAATTATTACAACCTGAGCTTACAGGTAGGCTGATCTTATTTTTTAAAAATGAGTTTGAAAACTTTTCACCCTAGTCATCATGTTATGGTATGTTTATGTAACTGGTCGTTGGAGTATATTTTGGGTGTCATAAGCATTTTTACCAACCATGTGTGAACATGCATGCAAACTGCAAACTCCTCCATGTCCACTGTTAATGTCACTATACATTGTACAGAATGTCAGATTTGTGAATCTCTAGCTCAGAAATCAATGAATACTATAATGTGAGCCAGAAGGCTGTGAATAAGAAAAGGTTAGTGCGTTAGAAACAGTAAGGAATAGATGAATAATATGAAGACCAGCTCAGTCCTTGTCTTGGCGCTGCTGTTTCTTCTGCTTGCGTCGCTGCTTCAGCATGTCCATTCGACTCTTCTCGTCAAGAGCTGTGCCCCCTTCAGCTTTAGTCTCCTCCTCTTTGGGTTCAGCCTACAAACAGACAATCTTGGTTTTGTACCCCAGCAGCAAAACATCTTCAGCCCCATGACGGCTGCAGGGGGCCCACACACAGCCATGCGCAGGCCCACTGCAGCTGTCGTAGGCCTGAGGACCTTTGCTTACTGGGTAAATACATACATCGTCCACATACCATAGCAGGAGATGGATCAGTAATGATAGTTCAAGGGTGACGCCAGCTTAGCTTGGTAGCTTGAAAAGTGCAAAGTTAATCTGGCACTACCTTTAAACTAGTTATCATTACAGATGCATTTGCTACAGCTGCATGCTTAATAGCTGGAAATTTGGATTCCCCAAATGTGGCACTGTGCAGGTGCAAGAGGCAAAGCCAACTGGACGCGCAAATCATCTTAGAAAACTGTAAACATTTGTGCCAAAATGAAGCAATATTCTCCTCTCTGAGACAGGAGCTTCAGCTCCACAAAATACAGCAGGGCTAAAATCTAGACTAAAACAAATCAAACACTCACAGTGACGTGGATTTAGTTTTACTTTTTTAATTATAAATTTACAATAAAAATTCCAGCAAAGATGCACTGTTAATTAAAATAGGGAGAAAAAATTAAAAAATATTCATGCTAATAATACCAATTAAATCTTACCTTTGCCCCACCGGCTTGCTGTTTGAATTTTTCCTCCAGTGCTTTGGATTTTTCCTCCATCTTCTCATCCCCTTCTTCAAGTGCATCATCTGTGAAGCCCTTCTCGAATGTAGAGACCGTAGCTTTCTTCGTCATAGTCCTCTCGTAGCGGACGCGAGATACGCGTTCACGCATCTCAGCGATCTGACGCTCCCTCTCTCCCTGCGAAATAATTTTAGATACTGCAGCATGCATCGCACTTTGTGTGCTGATCTGTGATTTGGGATCTTACGGTGCAAGGCCATAAGATCCAAAATCACAAATCTGCACACATTTAAATCAAAAATACTTGCTACACAAAAAGGACTTAGTTGCAAACTGCATTTTTCAGACACCATTTGTAGTACTTGCAGGAAGGAAAGTTGCCAACTTTACTTAACCCATTTACTGCCAGAAAAATGTGAGTATGACCCAACTGCAAGAGGCATAGATCCCCAGGCATGATTCCCCAGGTCCACGAGGGCTGATGGGGATCTATGATTCTTGCTAATACCACTTTTTTTATCCAAGTTCTTTTGGATGGCTGCAGAACTCTCTGGCTTCAAATTAACAAAGAAACACAATTTGCGTCCAATGGCAGTGAAGGGGTTAAAAAAAAGAACAACCACTGAAAATACAGCACTCGTCAATAACAAGTAAGTTACTAAACTCCAAGCAAAACGCTACTTTAAACTCATTCAGTCCGGCACACGTATTTCCCAAATTTTGGAGGCGTCATTTAACGATTATGCAACTGTTGCAGGAGATGGATCGACCATGATAATTCAAGAGCAGTGCCAGATTAGCTTGGTGCCAACAGGCGCCAAGCTAATCTGGCACTACTCTTAAATTATCATGGTCGACCTACCTCCTGCTGTACTGCGTCAGGGCTGAATGGGTTAAAGCAAAAATGGAGTGAATTTATAATCTGTAACCCAAAAAATTCAGAGCTGACCTTTTTGGCGATTTCAAGGGTAGTCTTCTGTCGTTCACCGAGGCTGAAAAGAGCTGCCGCCTCGTCCTCACGTTTCCCTTTTCTAGCCTCCCGTTTGCGCTTCAGCTGTAACATCACAGATAAAATCATAATTCATGGTCATCAAAAAGGCACAAAAATGTGTAAGTTAACCTACTGATGATGAAACTCCGCGAAAAGACGCATATCTAAGCGTCTTCTCTGCTGAACAGTATTGTTAGTAGCATTCAATGGGTTAACCTTTTCAATGCTGGGACATGGCACACACCAAAAAACTATAAGAGGCATCGAACATTATGGGGGTGAGGGGGGATTATATCTGGTAAATCATTATGACCATGTGACTGTTATGTGTGCGTTGGTCTGTGAGTTTGGTCTGTGACTTTCAGCCATAAAGTCCAAAATCACAGACCAGTGCACATATCAAGATGGTTGCACAAACACAACTCACTGTACAAAAGCACTCACCAACATGACTCACTGCATGTACACGAGCACTCACCAACTTGACTCAGTGGACACGAGCACTCACCAACATAACTCACTGTACACAAGCACTCACCAAAATGACTCACTGTGCACGAGCACTCAACAACATGACTCGTTGTACACGAGCACTCACCAACTTGACTCAGTGCACACAAGCACTCACTAACATAACTCGCTGTACATGAGCACTCACCAACACAACTCACTGTGCACGAGCACTCACTAACACGACTCTGCACTCATCAAAATAACTTAGTGTTCATGAGCACTCACCAGTATAACTCACTGTACACGAGTACTCACCACTTCCTCCTGTCGCTGACGCTCAGCCGACACTGTGCTCTGTTTCATGAGATTTTGCCTCATCAGTTGCTCATAGATGGCTTGCTTCTGGTCTTCACTCACACTGGCGTTGATCTTTGTCTTCTCACGACGCTGGGGAGAAAGATACAAAAATCATATTTATTCCACTTTAAAAAAATATTTTTTCTTTCTTTTTTAAAGAAGTACCCAACGGAGAAAGAAACACACTTAGAAAAGACGGGTACAACACAATTTATTAATATTTCGGGTAAACTGCCACATTCCTTCTGCGAATGAAGATAAGTTGTGGCTAATCTCTGTTTGTTTGTTTGTCTATTTTGACAAAGGGTATTTACCCGAAATATTAATAAATTGTGTTGTACCCATCTTTTCTAAGTGTGTTTTTTTCTCCGTTGGGTACTTCTTTGCATTTTACATGCTTGGCAGTCACCTTTTTGGTCTGGATTGCTTATCTTTCTTTTTTAGATGTGGGCCATCTTGGTCAATTTATCTCCTTCAATTTGATTTGGAAATAACAAGATTTTATGCTGCAGGAAGAGCTACATCAGATATCTGATAGCAGAATACAGCTCCTTTACTGGACTGCAGATATAAAGCAATCAACAAAAGGGGAACAAACACGCTTTTATAGTAGGGCATGTTCTGAGCAGCCAAGTGTCTTAACAGATAGGTGCTTTTTTAACCCATTATATCATGAGACTGATTTTTTTAAAAAAATCTTTACTTATTGTCCTTTGAAGGTTACATCATAGATCACAGGCTAGATCAACCATTTTAGTTCAAGGGTGATGCCAGAATAGCTTGGCGCCTCAGGCACTAAGCTATTCTAGCACCACCCCTGAACTATCATAGTCAAATTTATTATAATCAACGGTGTATTAGGGTGAAAAGTGTTAAAAGAAATTTTGATGGGTAGAAGTGTCAAGCCGTCATTAGAGACGGCAGAACTTGTCCACCTTTATGTCCATCATTATGAGAGATTACCTGTGAATAAAAATCTACCTAAATGATGGTCTTTAATGACCGATTGGCCTCTCATAAGAACAGTCATATCAGTCCTAAGGACGGACAAGTTGTGTTGCACCATTCAGCTTGGAATTGGACTCACCAAAGAGCTAATGGAATCTGAGCAGCCCACCCCATCTGACGATGCGGGAGAGGACGTGGACTTTGTGCGAATTTCTTCCAGCCTTTTGTCTTCCGCTACCCTCTTCCTTGCTTCTCGACGCTGCTGCAAGCGCTCTTGTAACTGACGATAAGAAAAAAACAAATGTAACTAAAAGAAAGTGTAGAAAGAGTAGGTAGGATTAAGTACTACAGCAGAACCTGTTTTGAACAACCGCCTTTTGCATGAAAAAAATGGTCTTAAAAGACAAGCGCACAAGCCTTGGAAAGTGTCACATGTCATTAAAGGCCATCATTTAGGTGGCTACAGCCACCTAAATGATGGTCTTTAATGACAGCTGGTCTCTCTTAAGGGTGGTTGCTCAAAACAGGTTCTGCTGTAGAAATTCATTTTTCTCTAAAAGGTATTTTTTCGAAAAATACTTACCGATGACATGACTACATGGAAGTGTCTACTACTGGGCTCAATTTTAGCCTACTCACCCGTTGTGTGCCCACACAACCCGAGAGGCACTCGGGGAACCCCAAGAGGGGCCGAGAGTTATCTCCCCATACCTGCCTTACCGGATCCGGTCACAAGACCAACCAGTCCGATACTTCGCTCGAAAGCGGCAAGTGGGGCAGGTGGGAGGGTCCTCCGAGTCATGTCATCGGTAAGTATTTTTCGAAAAAATACCTTTTAGAGAAAAATGAATGTTTCCTAAAAAACATTACCGATGACATGACTACATGGAAGAATTGCGATGAGGAGGAGGGTGCCACGCAACAACTCCCTAGGAGAAACAGCGCCGTCCTCCCCGTCGCACACTCCCGACAATTTTAGCGAAGTGCCTACCTACGGCGCCGGGAGGGAGTGTTGCGCCGCGGCGTGATGTCCCCCACAAGTGCGAGATTCTCTCGCTGGCCAGCCAGGTCCCGGAGGTAGAAGCGGGCGAATACAGATTCAGTCTTCCAGCCCACAGCTGCCACGATGTCTTTGACAGCGCAGTTTCGATCAAACGCGACGCTCGTGGCCATGGCTCGTACCTCGTGTGCGCGAATGTGCAGCCTCTTTGCTCCCTGTGGAGAGATATCCTGATAGGCGGAGCGTATGACCCAGCGGAGCCAGGAAGAGATCGTCTGGGCTGTAATGTCGTGCCTGCTGGGTCTCAGAGGTAGGAAGAGGCGCGACCGTCCCCTGCGGACGGCCTTAGATCGCCGCAGATAAATCTTAAGGGCGCGCACGGGATCCTGTTGCCGGGTCTCCTGGGACCGAGGTCGGTCTCTTAGCGGCCTGATGGTGATAACCTGAGGCGCGGTTAGAGGAGACCTGTTCTTGGCAAGGAAGGCTGGGTCCGTAAGCAGTTGGTCGGACCCGTCTGTTCAGAACTGCAAGCAGGAAGGGCGTGCCAAAAGCGCGTGTAGCTCGCTCACACACGAGGCGGTAGCAAGTGCCAGCAGGAAGCATGTCTTGCGTGTCAAGTCTGCGAACTGGGCCAAAGGTAAGGGTTCGAAGCGGGCGGAATTCAACCACGTGAGCACCCAGGGTAGGTCCCAGCGAGGAATGAGCGAGCGGAGAGTAGGGCGCTGGATGCCGAAGTGTCCCATAAGGTCGGCTAGGTCTTTGCAGGCACCCGGGTCTGGTCGTCCAAGGTGACGATAAGTGTCCGCGATCATGGACAGGTATCCCCGCACCGTGATGGGGGCTAAGCCTTGGTCTCGGAAGAGCCAGAGAAAAAAGTCCGCCAGCTGAGGATTAGTCAGTTCCGTGGGCGTAAGGCCCTGGTCGGGGCACCAGGAACACAGGACTCGCCACTTTCCCTCGTAGACTCGAATGGTCGAAGGTCTGCGGGCCGCAGCGATCGCCGCCATTGCTGCACCCGAGTAGCCTCTAGCTCCGAGGGCTTGCCGCACAACCTCCAGGCGTGAAGGAGGAGCCGCTCCGGGCAGGGGTGGAACAGCGGCTGTCGCGGTTGCTTGAGCATGGTGTGTGGGGTGGGAAGCAGCAGGGGCGGGTCCATGGCGAGGCTGAGAAGGTCGGTGGTCCAGGAGCGGTTCCAGGCGAACGGTGCGACTAACAGGAGGACCGTTGAGCAGCCCCGAAGCTTGAGGAGGACTTTGGGTACGAGGACCGTCGGGGGGTAAGCGTAGGCCACAAGGCCGTCCCAGGGAATGGAGAGCGCATCGACAGCCCAGGCAAGGGGATCGGGAATCGGGGAGACGAAGAGAGGAAGCTGATGGTTCCACCTCGTGGCGAACAAGTCGACCTGGGGAGTCTCCCACCGGGCGCAGATCATCCGAAAGATGTCCTGCCGAAGGGTCCATTCCGTGTGTAAGAGCTGGCAGCGGCGAGACAGCGAGTCGGCCAAGACGTTCAGGTGTCCGGGAATGTGCCGGGCTCGAATGGAAATGCCCCGGTCCTCGCACCAACGCATCATCCGGTAGAGGAGCATACAAAGGTCGGGGGAGCGGGTGCCACCTTGTCTCTGGATGTAAGCCACCACAGTCGTGTTGTCCGAGAGAACGAGCAGCTCCTGGTGCCTGAGGAGATCCTCCCAGAACTGAAGGGCTTGCCAGACGGCCTGCATCTCTAGCCAGTTGATGTGGGTGTGCGCTAAGTCCGAGAGCCAGGGGCCCGATGTCGAGAGGAACCGAGGGAGGAGATGAGCGCCCCACCCAGTGAGGCTCGCGTCGACACACAGTGAGGTCTGGGGTGGGGGAGAGGCCAGGGGGACTCCCGACGCTAACCACGCGGGGTCAGTCCACCGACGAAGGTGCGGACGCAGCATCTGGGACACCGGAACCGAAGTCGCTAAGTCTCCTGAAGACGGGCGCCAATGGAGTAGAAGATGCAGCTGAATCGGCCGGGAGTAGAGACGCCCTAGGGGGATAAGATCCGCTGCGGCGTTCAACAAACCCAGCAACTGAAGCCAGACCCTGGCGGGGGCTGCATCCTCCCGAGCTAACTGGCCGGCTAGATAAGCAATCTTCTGGATCTGGGGCGCCGGAAGGCGTACCGTGTTGAGGTCGGTAGCAAATTCCATGCCCAGGTGCACAAAACGGCGGGAGGGAGAGAGATCCGACTTGCCCTCGTTTACTAGGAAGCCCAAGTGTGCCAGGAGGTGCAGTAGAGCATCCCTGTCCGTGGCGAGCGCGGTCTCCGACTGGTTGCGCAGGAGGAGGTCGTCCAGGTAGTTCGACGTCGGACTGGAGGAGGACTGTCGGGCTTTGGCGACTATGGCGTCCATCAGCCGGGTGAAGATCCAGGGACTGAGGTTGAGTCCGAACAGAAGCGCACGGAACTGGTAAACGACGCCGTCGATCGCAAACCTGAGAAACTTCCTGGAGGCCTGGTGCATCGGGACATGCAGGTACGCATCGGAAAGGTCCAGACTGACTGCGAAGTCTTGAGGCTGGACCGCGGCTTTCAGGGCTCTGGCAGTCTCCATCCGGAAGGATGGGGCCGAAATAAACTTGTTCAGAGCCGAAAGATCGATGACCGGACGCCATCTCCCTCCAGGTTTCAGCACGATGAACAGGCGGCTGTAGAAGGCCGGCGAGTCGGTGACCCGGACAACCTCTGTGGCGGCTTTCCTCAGCAGGGAGACTACCTCTCCCCTCAAGGCGGAGGCCTTCAGCGGGTCGCTGGGGATCTCGGTCCAAAGTGGGGAGCGACGCAAGGGCGGCGGGCTTCGAAAGGCGATCCAAAGGCCGGTGGAAACAGTGTCGCAGACCCAGGGGTCGTCGCCAAAGAGAGTGAGCCAGTTTCCGCGGAAATAGGCTAGCCGCTCGCCGACCGGAGACCCCGAGGAGGTCGGCGGGGGCAGGGTCGGAGGGCAGTCATGCAGCCCGCCTGCGACCCGGTCGCCTGGCGGGACGGGTCCAAGCGGGGGCACGGGACCTGGGGGGTCTGGACCGGCCAAAGGCGGGGGCCTGCACGGGGGCCGAGGGGGCAGCGGGTCTAGCTGACCGCGAGGCGCGACCCCTAGCCTGGCGGGCGGAAGGAAAGCGGTGGAGAGGAGGGGCACTGCTGGGCCAGCGGTCAGGATTGGCGGCTCTAACAGCGGACCAGGTGTCGCCGAACAGCAGGGGCCCACCCAAAGGAGCACAGCGAAGCTGCGCGCGCAGGTCCGGAGGCATCGTTCGGCAAGCGAGGAGCAGGGCGTCTCGACGCATCAGGTCGCAGTTGGCGGAGGCAGCCATAGCGTTGACCGACGAGTGGTAGGCGGCGCGGTTGGCGGTCTCCGAGAGGACCAACAAGTCTCCCAGGAGGGGAGAGATGGAAGGATGCCAGGATTCCTCCACGCGACGGACAAGGGCTTGCGTGAGGAGCTCCAAGACACCGGCGCAGGCTAAGGTGTTCCGGACCAGGGTCGCTGTCTTGTCCAGGCCCCGCGGCAGGCACCGACGAAGCAGAGCCGGGCCGCCAGCTTGCGACATGGCAGAGGGGTCCAGCGTAGGCAGAGGGATGGAGAAGGCCTGGGAGTGGCCGGCATACCAATCCCGCCAAAAGGACATATCCAAGCCCGCCGGCCAGCAACGATCGGAAAAGAAGACCGGCTCTGGTGAAGTGGCCAGTTGCAGGTGCGACGAGAAGACGTCTCGTAGGTCCTTAAAGCCAGGCGGTTGGGGAAGAGACTTGAACCTCTTGACCTGCCTCTCCGCATCTACGAAGGCGGCGACCTTCCTCTTCAGGGGTGGGGAGGCTGGGCAGGCGTCCACCGGCAGCGTCGCGGCCACGATCCTGGCAGCTTCGTCCAGAGCTAGGAGAGTCTCTGCCCGGGAAGAAGACGGGAGAGCCGAGGGGGCGGCATCCTCGAGGGCCACGGGCGAGAGCGAGCGACCCTCCTCGTCCAACAGAGCCGAGATGGAGTCCTCGGGCAGCAAACTGAGCGTGTCGTCCTCCAGGGAGTGGCGAGAAGGGGAGCGAGCCACCGGGACCACGACCGACCGCAGCGAGGTCAAAGGACTGTGCTGAACCTCAGGCGAAGGCAAGGGACGCGAGGGCAGCGACGAACGCAGCGGCGAACGAGGAGGCGACCGGGAACGGCGAGGGCGGGACCTCTCCAGCACGCGAGGACAAGGACTGGAACGAGCCCGGCGAACAATCGGCGAGGAGGGCCGACGACGGCGGTGACATGGCGAACGCGACGAAGAGCGCGAACGCGCCCATGAGGAAGAAGGGCGGCGATCCCGACAGGCCGAAGGATCCCCCCGACGGCGTTCGTGAGGGGAGCGGGAGCGTCCGTGTCTCGTGGAGGAACGGTGAGCGTCGGGGTCGCGGCTGCGTCGCGTAGGACGGTGCTGACGTCTCTCCTGGCCTGACTCGGTGAGCAGGGCACTATGCCGGCTTCCCGATCCTCCAGAAGGATCAGCGGGCTTGTCGTGGAGAGACCGGCGAGGAAGGCTCGTCATCGAAGGACGGCGCATGGCAGACTGCTGCAGGCCACGCTCAGTGAGACGGGCGCTCTGCCGGCAAACAGACCCTCCGGAAGGGTCAGCGGGCGTGGCAGCAGTGGCGATCCTCTGGTCAGTCAACGAACGCGATCCCCGACGAGAGTTCCGTTCTGTGCGGGAGTGGTCGGTCAATACCGCAAGGGCGGCCGAGGTCTCAACTGGCGCCAGACGCGCGGTAGCCGGCCGAGTACGCTCTCGGCGGTAGAAGGACCAGAGGTCCGACCAAAGCAACTCAGACCAGGTCGCACAAACCTTACACCTGCGGTCCGAGGAGCAGCCCGCACAAGCCAGGCAGACCGAATGATTGTCCGTCGGCCACTGAAAGTCGCCACACTGGGAGTGCAAAAGCATTTTGGCTAAGAGCAAAGGGGCTCCCAGTGAAACCGTGAAAACTCTCGGAGGGCTAAAGGGCCTTTAACCGGGCTAACGAACAATGGAGCCCAAAGGTCCCACGAGAAAAACGGGCGTGAAAAACGGTAAAGCCGACTGAGAGCTAATCAGGCACTAAGGCGCCGGCACGTAAGTCAAACGCTAATGTCAAAGCTAAGAAGGAAAGCCCCAACAGGCAGCCGGCTCTCGGCCCGAGGGCCGGCTGGGGGAACTACCGCTACCTTACCTCTGCAACGAAGGGAACGGGGGGAAGGGGCAGCCAAACCGCCGTCCAACAACGAGCAGACAGACCCCCGAACGAAGCCCAAACGAAGCAGGAAGAGAGAAGGCAGGGCAGGCCTAGAAGGGCGCAGAGCACACAAAGTCGGCAACGAGCGTAGGCCAGGCAGAAGACCAGTCGAGGGAGCGCGAGAGCAAGCCCGACACGTCTTCTCTGCACGAGCGAAGTAGCAAGACTGGTTGGTCTTGTGACCGGATCCGGTAAGGCAGGTATGGGGAGATAACTCTCGGCCCCTCTGGGGGTTCCCCGAGTGCCTCTAGGGTTGTGTGGGCACACAACGGGTGAGTAGGCTAAAATTGAGCCCAGTAGTAGACACTTCCATGTAGTCATGTCATCGGTAATGTTTTTGAGGAAACAAAAACATATATAGAACTATGCTGAATGACAATTCCTATACCTACTACTGTACTTACATTTCCTTGGAACTAAGCGCTGGCAGTCATTTCTTTTCCTTTGACTGTGACTACGGGTCCACAAACATCCACCCACACATTCATGCAAATCAATCGCAACAATTCAATGTTTCGCTTTAAAAGTGCCGAGCAAGCAACAAAAGATGCAAACCAGTGAACGCTGATGACCCCTCGTGGAGTCCACCCTGTCCTGCGCTGCCTGAGACTGGTTCTCCGCCTGGCGGAGTATCAGCAGCGCAGTCTCCCCCTCATTATTTTGGTCTGCCTGCCGTCTCTTTCTTGCCTCAAGTTTCTGCATAACCTCGCTGCGCTGTCGAGCCATGTCAGTGAGCAGTGCCTATAGAGACAGAGAGACAGAAAGTAAAAGTATAGAAACTATGCATACAAGCACTTGCTGAGCGCCAAGGTCGAGATTCTCAAACATGGGAGCTGACCTCTGAAGACCAAGTAGCTGTCAAGGAGAAGGATTGACCGTGACTGTTCAAGGCTGGTGCCAGAATAGCTTGGTGCCTTCAGGCGCCAAGCTATTCTGGCACCAGCCTTGAACTATGTCCTGTTGTAGTGTGGTAGCGCTGAAAGTGTGCTGGTCTATGAATTCAAACCTTATGATATACAGCCTACAATCACAGCCCCGCACAGAGACTTTCACACATGAGACTGACATGCGCTGCCACAAAACCTCACAGTAGTAGCAAACCTTCTCCAAGCCAGACAGTTCTTATTAAAAAAAATTTTTTTTCAAGATTTTTTCTTTTCCTTGGAAAGTGACGGAACAAGTCTGATGCCTGAATGTGCACGTACCTGTCTCTTGGCTTCTTGTTGTGACTCCAGTTGCTTCAGCATGGCCTCTGCATCTATGTTCTCTTGCTGAGCTGCAAAGCCACAGACAGCGAGTTAACCCTTTTAGCCCTGGATCCCTACAGCAGGAGATGGCTTGACCATGATAATTCCAGGGTAGTGCCAGATTAGCTTGGTGCCTTTAGGCGCCAAGCTAATCTGTCACTACCCTGGAATTATCAAGGTCAAGCCATCTCCTGCAACTGGTACATAGTTGTTAGGCAACACCTCCCAAATTTGAGAAATGGGACCTTGGGGCTAAAAAGGTTAAAACAGCTACAACTTAGAAATAGGTGTGACTTCCTAACATGCTGGTCAGTAAAAAATGAAAAGAAAAAGGGGAGACTGCCAGTGCTAAAATCTTAGGAAGATTACAAAGTAAAGTATTACAAAGTAATGTTGGTCAGTGATTTTGGACCTTACAGCTCCAAGCTGCAAGGTTCAAAATCACAAACCAGTATATAAATAATGGCAGCAATTTTTTGGTTTGTTTATTTAAGCCATTCATCTTTCTCATCTCCAATCGTGTAATGTTGATCAGCAACTGAGAAACGTAGCATGCTGGAATTAATCCCTTCACCGCCAGTGGATGCAGACCGTGTTTTTGAAATCATTGTAAATTCAAATGCAATGATTCAAAGAAGTATTGATTCAAAGTGGTTTCAGCAAGAGGCACAGATCATCGTCAGCCCCTGCAATAGCAGTGGCTCATGAGGACCTATACCACATGCAGTATTGGTCGATGTTCAAATTTTCTTGGCAGAGAACAGACTTTAAAAAATATACAACTCTATATTATAATACAATGTTGGCAGCACTGTCACACCTGAAATTACTTTAACCTAACATAAAGCAGATGGCATAAACAGATCATTGTAGACTATCATAACACTATCATATCATCAACGTTAGCACACAAAAAGCGTGTGCGTATAAACCAATATTATATATCAATCAATCCATGACTCCATAAATCCATCAATCAATCTGTTCTGATTTGTATATTCACTGATACAAATGATATCAACCCAGAATGCAATGCATGCTCATTCATATAGGCATGGAAAAGATGGAAAGTAATTTTATTTCATTTTCTTTTGACAGGTGTTGTACTTCATCACTCAGGTTGATTAATTAATTAGTATTTAGTTATCTCATTCACACCTAATAATTATTAATAATTACTTTTGCTATGAATCTACAAAGACTGTGAGTCTACTCAATGCTGTGGAGATGGATTGGGCATGATAGTTAAAGGTGTGGTGCCAGAAGGCACCAAAGCTAATCTGGTACTATCCTTGAAGGTGCCAAAGCTAATCTGGCACTATCATGGCCAATCCATTTCCTGATGTGGTGTGTTATTTGTGAATGAGTGAAGTCGAAAACCTTCACAGAGATGGCACCACATCTCACCCTTCTCTCCACTACCCCCTCCCCCACCCCTATGCACCCCACTCCGACCCCTATGGTGAACAGTCAGTATGGCACTCAAGTGTAATAGAGATACAAACAGTGGTGAATGATTACTGTCAACACTCATTATGTATAGGTGTAAGTGTATGCATGTGCATGCTTGTGTGTGCGTGCGTGTGTGTGTGTGTTTGTGTGTATGTGTACATGAGTATGTGCACACATGTGCATGCTTTTCTATGTGTTTGTGAAGAAGAAAGGGTGAAGAAACAGTCGACAGTGAACAGATGGACTAAATGAATGTGAACTACAAATTCAGGATTTGTTAGTCAAACACATAAAAGTACACGTGTTGGAATAAGAATCACTCTTGATAGAAGCAAATTTTCTAGTACGCAAAAGGCCATTGGGCCAACCTCAGCCAGTGTTGGCCATGCACAGCTGTGCACGGGCCAACAGTGGCTGCCATCAGCCCAATGGTCTTTTGCTAGCAAACATCATTTCTGTAAAAACAGCACTGCACTCAGAAAGTACACGTGTGTTGGAATAAGAATCACTCTTGATAGAAGCAAATTTCCTAGTACGCAAAAGGCCATTGGGCCAACATCAGCCACTGTTGGCCGTGCACAGCTGTGCATGGGCCAACAGTGGTTGCCATCGGCCCAATGATCTTTTGCTAGCAAACACGATTTCTGTGAAAACAGCACTGCACTCAGTGATAAACAGTACCTGATACTCTTTTGCCGGAAACACCCGCTGACGAAAATATGTTTTAAAAAATTGTCTTTTACGCAGTACAAGTTTGACACCATCATTGCAAGACAGCTTATCATATGATGTGCTGATCTATGATTTTGAAACCTTACGGCTTCCTACTGTAAGGGTTCAAAGTCACAGATCAGCACACATCTGAACATGGTGAACTTTGCTTACGACAAAGGGCAATATAACAAAATTTGGTTATTCTCTTGTTCAGAGGTACCGACTACAGGCTGTAAATTACTTTACTCAAGCTTTGCATAAAACAACAAACAAATATAGGTCCCCTGGTGTTTCTTTATATACGAAATACACCCTGTATATGAAGTTTGTCCTAACAAATTAGAGTACCATTCAAAGAAATTCCCAAGAAAGAAAGAAACAGGCCAAGTAAAGGTTGTGTTGTACCTGTCCTATTTACGCATCTTTCTTTCTTTCTTGGGCATTTGTTTGTATTTCACACAGTCAGCAGGTCACTTTTCTGGTCTGGATTCAGTACCACTGGAAGATAAATTCATTATGTCTGTGCTTCCATTGTTGATTCTGTAACAACACCCTCATGGTTCTGAATAAAACAAAACTATTTTTGTAAAGATTTGTTCAAATGCTGTTCATCTGAAACCAATGTCAACTGGTAGCATGTGTGATTTTAATTTTTCCTCCTATTTCCTAGAAAAACGCAAAAAAAGTAAGATGTCATATGTGGTCAGATTGTGCTGGTCTGTAATACTGGACTTTTATGAATGGATGAATGGATGGAAAAATTGTTAAACATATAGGGCCTAATGTCTTTTATCCACCTCAAAGTGATTTCAAAGATGGGGCACCAAAAAGAGTCTGAACAAATTTTGACCCCAGCTGGGTTCAAACCCATAATCTTTCGGAGGAGAGTTGAATGTTCTACCAAATGAGCTCCATGCTCCCCTGGATGGATAAAATAGCGAGCGAGCGAGCGAACGAACGAACGAACGAACGAATGAAAGAACGAACGAATGAAACACGAGTGAACCAGCAAGTGAATGCACAAAATAATCCAAGAGTTCTCACCTTTCTCCAAAATGGCCTTCTTTTGCTGCTGAAATTCTGCCTCCAGTTTTGCCTCGGCCGAACGGCGGTCTGTCAGCGACATGCCTTCCCCTTCCATGTCTCCTACAGTGAATACCAGCGCACCCAGGGAATCAAACCAACCCTCACGGACGGCCACACGCTGTGCCTTGCGCAGCTCAGTCAGCTCCTCTTTGCTCTGTCAAACCCAGTGGGATATTTATGTGCTGGTCTGTGATTCTGGACCTCATGGCTGACAGCCATTAGGTGCAAAATCACAGACCAGCACCTAACGACTGTACCAGTTGCACAGGATGGGATCAAACACGATATTCAAGGTGCCATTAGGCACCAAGCTAATCTGGCACTACCCTTGAATTATCATGGTCGTTCAAACTCATGCTGTTGTTCGTCCGGGCTAAACGAGTTAATCATTGCCTTGGAGAAAATGGCAGTCTGCATGGAGTTGAAGTGGGACATCTGAAGCTCCTGAAGGTCGGCCATGGCGATGATACACAGCTCCTCCCAGATCTCTTCCTTCTTCGTGTCTGGGCGCAGCTGCTCCAACTGGCGACGTTCCACTGCAACAAAGACGCTTTGGGCTCAGTATGTCTTCCAGCACTGAACAAATGTGATGCTCCTTCACTGAAAGTTGTGTTTCTGCAACTTCATTAATTTAATGCCAAAGGGGTCCAGTCGTCTTAGGAAAATGGATTCAAAGTGGTGTCCGCAAGAGGCATAGATCCTCATGAGCCCCCGCAATTGCGGGGGCTCATGAGGATCTATGTCTCTTGTACCTGGATCGCATTCACTTTTTCTCCACAGTGAAGGGGTTACTCACAACAACAGGGGTTAGGAATGAGTTTTGCGACTTTACGAAGTGTCTATCAAAGCTGATCACCAGCAGAATGGCCGGGATGGCTCAAGGGTTTGTGTCGGACTAGATCGGGACCTCGAAAACTGGCCATGATCGTTAAGCCCTTTGGGTGTCGGCAGTGGTCAAAAGTTTTAGTTGCAAAGATTCCCACAGGAATCATCGTGACCAAAACCGCTACCGACAAACAGAGTTAAGGGCTGTACCACATTAGCTTGGTGTGTTTCTATCATAACCCTTACACTGCTCTTGCCGATCCGGCCTCCACCATGGGGTCTAAATGGTGAAAGTTTTAAAGATAAATCGGCCTTACACTCCAGCTTGGCGGCCAGCGCCTGCCCCAAAATCTCCTGCTGCGCACGCCAGCGCTGGACCGCCTTGTGCATGAGTTTTTCGCGTCGCCGGGAGGTCAGGCGGGGGTCAGACAGCAAGGCCACTTTCTTGGCTGATTCGCGTCGCCATGACAGGTGCTCCTTCTCCCCTCGGGTCAGTTGCAAGCGCAGCTCCTGTAAAGAGATGCGGCATTGTGTAATAACCCTCCTGCCCATGCACCCAGAGGCACTGTAAAAAGTGCTGGTGGCAGCATACACAAGGGGGTTAAGGTTGTTGCCTGAAATAAATCAACTTCTTGCATAACATCGCTGCCCTGTGAAGGCAAAAGACAGCAAGTCCATTATTGTGAACAGTCAGATTTTCACTGTATCACAATGTATTTCTAACGAAAACGGACTTACTTTTTACAGGTCAGATTAGATCTTGCCAAAGTCGGATGAAAAATACATTATTTTCAACTCATTCAGCCTGGCGCACATATTTCCCAAATTTTGGAGGCGTCATCTAACGACTATGAACCTCTTGCAGGAGATGGATCGACCATGATAATTCAAGGGTAGTGCTAGATTAGCGTGGCGCCGACAGGTGCCAAGCTAATCTGGCACTACCCTTGAATTATCATGGTTGATCCATCTTCTGCTGAAGTGCGTCAGGACTGAATGGGTTAAGGTGGTACCTGACTACTCTATTTCTATGCAAATTACTTTTCTCGCAACAAACTTCGGATATACAACAAAAGAAGGAACCTGCACCCTACGTGTACCTATACCCACACACTTACTGAGTGATAGAGCACTGTAAAACTTGACATAAACTTATCCATGTGCTGTTCTGTGATTCTGAACCTCACAGCTATCATGCGCAAGGTCCATCCAAAACCACAGACCAGCACACTATAATATCAGCATTACTAGCGTTCACACCTCGGGGGTCATATTCATCATGTGCTTGGTGCCATCCTTATCACGTCGACAGTGAGCCAGAAGTTGCATCAGTGTGTCTCTCTCTGCTGACTGCTGTTTGTCCAGGGCAAGAAGCGCACCCTCCTGTAGCCGAGATACACCTGCGCAAATATTTCTTTTTAAAAAAAATGAGTCTATGGGTATATCTACAATGAGCTGTAACCTTTAACTCATTTGAGACAGACAGCGTCCGGATACACGGCTAACGCCGCAAATTCAGGTGACATTGTCTTGAATGAGTTAACCATCTTATTTTGAGAAAACTGACCACCCCAAAAAAAAAACCAAGAATGGCAAAATTCCAAGAAAATGCCAATGTTAAAGTTTGACCACGGCCAATGGACGGACAACCACTGGCCCATTACACAGACTCACTCTGCTATCACATGTGAGCCCAAAAATAAACGCCACATCTATGCACAAAAGATAATTGGTTTGCCTTCCCTGAGAGAGACACCTTGCCATAGTGCAGCACCACCCAGCCTACCTATTTTTTGTGTGTGTTTGTGTTTGTTTTTCTGTTGTTTTTTTTAACATACCATCTGATTGTTTTTTTTAACATACCATCATCAGATGTGGATGTTTCAAGTGTAAAATCTTCTTCCATGATGGGAGGCAACTGTTCATCGCCTGCCACCCCTTCCTTCCCTTCCATGACTTGGCTCTTACATTCCATCACTCGCTCGCGAGCCAGTTGTCTCTGCTGATCTCGCTCCTTCAGCAAACTGCATTTTAAAATACAGAAATTGTAGTGTGAGCACCTTCTGCACAGTAATTTGCTGAACTACACACAGCCAATGCTGATCTTTTGGACTTACACCTGCATACCAGCAGTGGGAGATGGATGGATAGACCTGGCAGTGCCAGATTAGCTTGGCAGGAGACTCAAGCGAGGGAACTTATAACTACCAAATCTGTATCCAAGTTTAACGATTGTTCCTTTGTCCCATTTAGGGGTATGGAGGGAATTAACTCTTTGGCTGTTGGTAGCGCTTTTGGTCGAGGTGATTCCTGCAGGAATCACCTCAACCAAAAGCGCTACCAACAGATATGTGATTGTGAATTCACTTTGCATTGCACATTTGACTTTATTTTGAGGTAACACAACGCTTTAATAAAATATGTACTAAATCGATCTTTACAATGATTCACACAGCAAATAAACACCTGTATGTCTCTTCTATGTGCTAGGCCACATCCCCATGTCAATATCTCCCTAATCTGCGGCACTTGTCGCTGGAAGCAAAAGACTTAACTTCCATTCCATGGAATAAATGTCATTTAGTTCTGGAGGTCAAAGGGTTAAAAGGCAATACAATACAATACAATAATGCTTTATTGCCTGAAACCCTTATGGGACAGAAATGTGTCTTCGGCTCCTCATAAAAATATACATGTACCTAAAACACAGAGACCAGCACACACACACACACACACACACACACACACACACACACACACACACACACACACTCACACTCACACTCACACACACACACACACACACACACACACACACACATCTCTTGTGCATCAGCCGCCCGTTGCTTGCCCAGGCTGAAGATGATGGCGGCCGAGTCGAGCTTTCCCTCTGACTGCAGACGTTGAGTCTCCAGCTGCAGCTGCACCATAGCACGCTGGCGTTCACGCTCTCTTGCCATGGCATGACTTCCGTCACGCAGGCCGGCCAAAAGAGCGGCCTTCTCATCTTCGAAATGCATCTGCAGGTTCTCCAGAACGTTCTGTGGACACGTTACATGGACAATGAAAGTGACCGCAAAACAAATGTGTGTGCTGGTCTGTGACTTCGGACATTATGGCCTGCCGCACTGGATAGGATAAGTACCAAATGGTAAACGCAACCAAGGCAGCTCCTTGCACTCAAGAGGCATATATTCTCATGAGCCCCTGCGGCTGCAGGGGCTCATGAGAATATACGCCTCTTGCAGATAAAGCTGGTGGGATGAAACCATCCAATGTCTGTGCAATTTTGGACAACAAAATCCAAAAAGGTGACTGCCAAGCATGTAAAATGTAAAGAAAGATACACATAAATGCTTCTAAAAAAAAAGAAGAGAAGTATGTCTATTCTGAAGAAAAGGGTTTTAACCCATTGAAGCCCACAGCCGCATTTCCCAAATTTAGGAGGTGTCACCTTGCAACGTCAGACTCTGGGAGAGAACAGAGCAAATAACAGCAGAGAATGAAATTGGGCGAAGAAGATGGGGATGGATCGGTCACAGTCTGAGAAAGCCAGCTTCCAGTATCACTAGGCAGGCATTGTCATGGAACCCCCTCCAAGCAGACATTAAGAGACTGGGAACCACCTGGAGTAGAATCGAAGGAGAAGCACAGGACAGGAGTTGCTGGAGGTCTCTCGTCGACGGCCTATACCCGGGTAGGGGTGACAGGCGTAAGTAAGTAAGTAAGTACCTTGAGGACTATGTACCAGTTGCAGGAGACGGACTGACCATGATCATTCAAGGTTAGTGCCGGATTAGCTTGGCGCCTTCAGGCGCCAAGCTAATCCGGCACTAACCTTGAATGACCATGGTCAATACATCTCCTGCTGTATGGCGCTGGGGCTAAAAGGTTTAACTAGAAAATGTAATAGGTTGTGTTGTACTTGTCCTCTCTAAGCACGTCCTTATTCGGATTTTTAAAAAATGTTTGACCTATGTCTGATTTCGAGATAACATCTTTTAAGAAAACTGGACTGTACCCTTTGTTTGCTCCCCTCTTTCTCTCCTTCCTCCTCCTCCTGTTCCTGAATGGCATCCAAAGTGGCATCATCTGCCTCCATTCCCGTGGCCTCTCTCTCGGCTTTCAGCTGCCGTCGCCGTGCCAACCGCGCCTCTAGACGTCGCTTCTGCTCACTACGTGTCTCTCCCAGCATGGCGTCCAGATCTGAAAGTAAATCGGTGTAAATTAAGCTGATATATCTTGCAGTAGGATCTGTTTTGAGCAACCTCATAACTTTTTTGCTACAAAGAGATAGTCTTTAACCAATATCATACTGAGGCTACAAGCTTCAAATTTATACACTGCCATGTGCAAGCTACATTATAGTACTTACAGATAAGGATATTGACCAATGTTATTAGTTCTTGCAAGGGTGGTGCCAGAATAGCTTGGCGCCTAGAGGCGCCAAGCTATTCTGGCATTACCCTTGAACTGTTTTAGTCAAACTTATTTCACACACTGGTGTATTCCAAATGATAAGGGTTAAGAGAAGTATTGAAGCGCAAACAATTTCACCTTTCATTAAAGAACCATCATTTAGGGTTCTACAGCCACCCAAATGGTGGACTTTAATGACAGGTGGTCACTGTATCAGATGTGGAATTCCCGTTTCTTCACATGCGCCCTGAACCAACCGTAAGCTCGCATGTTCAGTAAGCAAAAGGTCTTTGGGCCTTGGTGTGCTGTAGCTGACCCATGCCTGACTGAAAATTGCACGACTAAAGCTGATGTCGGCCCACAGACCTTTTTGCTCAATTACTGCTTGATGGTAAAATTCTGGGATACTCTTTGAAGAGGGACAGTATTGAAATAAATAAATCTCTGGAAATCTTTCAAGAACCCTTGACAAAATTCTCTGTGGGTATGGAGACCCTTTCAAGTGTCTAAGGTATAAAACCCATTGAATGCTGAGAAAAATTGTTTGTCACCACCCACTTGCAAGAGGTATGGATCCTCATGAGCCCCTGCTCATGAGGATCTATAGCTCTTGCTGATCTATAGGGGCTCATGGGGATCTATAGCTCTTGCTGAAACCACTTTGTATCCATGCACCTTTGATTTTTGGGGATCTTGGGTACTGAATTTACCATAATTTCAAAACACAGTCTGCGTCTAATGGCATCGACATGTTTAAACCACAGACTTGGAGGTACACCACTGTATGGTAAGAAACATTCTAGCAACTGAACACACAAAACAACAACAAAAAAAGTCCCAACAACTGACCCTGTTTGTGTTTGAGGTGCTGGCCCAGGAGTGCCTCCACCTCATCCATTTTGCCCTCGCGCCTGAGCTGCCGTTCCTTGCGTCGCATTTCTATCACCTTGCGCTGACGTTCCAACTCCGACAACCGCTTCCACTCTGCTTCTCCATACTGCTTCATGAGAGCCTGCAGCAAGATGAAAAAAAAAGTTTGGTAATATAACAATGCCCTGTTTTACGCACAAACCTTAAGAGAGGTAACCTGTCATTAAAGACTGCAGCCACCTAAATGATGGTCTTTAATAACAGGTGACACTCGTAGCCCTTCAAGGCTTCTCTTGAGAGAGCACCTGTCTATTAAGTCCACTTTTTTCTGCAAAACAAGGTGTCTGCTTAAAACAGGTGTATCAAAGTTGGTCCCTCTTTCACAACCTTTTTGGAGGGCTAGTCATTGTTGAAACAAACACCCATTAAAAATACAAGTCTGCAAAAATCATTTGATTATCCATGTGAGCAAATTGTTTGAACACTGAACTGGCCAGTAGGCCCATGCAGGCCCAGTTGGGAACTTGAATGTCAGCATATCAGTACGGTGCCACCTGCACTGTCTGTACTTGACGGTCTACTGATGGAAGTTGAGGCTTTAACCCCATAGTGCATGCAGCCATGCACCTAAACAGTACTGGTGGCTTCATTCACAAGAGGTTAACCCTTTGGGAGTCAGTAGACATTTTGGTCGAGGTGACTCCTGTGGGAATAACCTCAACCAAAATGGCTACTGACACACAAAGGGTTAACCTCTTCACCGCTAGCAGCCACAGATCATGTTTCTGAAATCTTTGTTGATTCAAGGCAAGTCATCCAAAGAACACGACTACAAAAAGAGGCATAGACCCTCAAGAGCCCCCCGCAACTGCAGGGGTTCATAAGGATTCATGTCTCTTGCAGTTGGGTCAAGTTTACTTTTTCTCAGCAATGAAATCTGACCACTCACTTCAATAATCATCTTGTCTCGGAGGGCATCGTACTTCATCTCCAATGCCTTGACAACTTTCCTCTCCTCTTTTTCCTCCTCCGTCAATCCTTCCTCCTCCTCCCCTCCGTCCTCAGTCTCTTCCACGCCCTTCATTTGGTGCAGAAACACTCGCACTATGTTGTCATGGCGACCATGCTCTTTGCTCTTGATGATGGAGTGTACCAACTGCTTCAGACTGTCAGAGTCCTAGGAAAAATTATAAAAAAAACTAAATGCACAGATGAATGAGCGGTACATGAGAAAAATAATGATTTTGTTATCCCTTTCACAGATACAGGATACAGACTGTGTTTCTAAAATCTGTGTTCGTTTCATGCAGAAGAGCCCCAGCCGCCCCAGGAACATGGGTGTAAAGTTGTGTCAGCAAGAGGCATTGATCCTCATGAGCCCCCGCATTTGCGGGGGCTCATGAGGATCCATGCCTCTTGCAAACTGGTGGCTGCAATTATTATTACTGTTTCAGTCCTACCAGAGCTCACCATATCGGCAGCAGCATTCATGGTGTCGTTTGACTCTTTGTCCTGAACCTCCTGTAGATCGGCCAGCAGTGCCACCTGTAGGTCGTTGTCTGTGGCTGGCTTCCCTTGGGTTTCAAGCTTGTGTCGTTTGAGTTCTAGTGTGTATGCCATGGCTTCCTGTTGAGGGTGAGTAAATAAAGTCAGAAAAATTCACCAACCAATGCCTGCCAAGCTTATGCTTATGCAGCGAAATGAACATGTTGTTTATTTTGTTGCAAGGATACAGCGCAAAGAAGCGTAGGTCGATATATTTTCGTATCAGTCCTTGATAACTACTACATGAATAATAAATAATGGCACAAAAAACAACAACAACATGATACAAATAAACAGATACATGTTTAAAGGGAGCACCTAATTAGCTTGGCTAAATGATAGTTCAAGGGTAGGCTCAGCACTACTAAGGTGTCAATACAGTCTGCAGTGCTACCCTTGAACTATCATGGTTGATTTATGCTTTGCAACTGGTCCATGGAGACCTTTGATGTTTGGTCAAAACTAGAACAAAGAACTGAAAGAATTATAATATTAATATAAAATGAACATGATACACTTTAAGGAAATTTAACCCTTTGGCTATTGGGAGTGTTCTTGTTGCGGTGGTTGCGGCAGGAGTGATCGTGACAAAAAAACGCTACTGTCAGCCAAAGGGATAAAATGTGAATCATTTGGCTCTCAAAATGATCCAAAACTGATTCCTGTTATATGTCTACCTCAAAACAAAAGTAGTATACCTTCAGCACCTCCAAGTCCACGTTGTCAAAATGTCCAAGGACGCCATCACTGGAACGCCAATGCTGAAAAATCTCGCTCATCTCCCTTAGCTTGTTTACGATGTCTGCGAAGGTCATTTCCCGCGCAGCATTCCTTTGCTCTCCATCTCTTTGCTCTTCAAGAAGCTAAAAACGATTACCGAAAGAAAACGTTAGGCCTGACACCACTCTTCATGACATTTTCTGGAAGTTCTATGTAAAAAATCAAGTAATTCTCATTCTCCACTGCTTCATTTTCTACTAGAAGTGAAGTATGCAGTGGACAAAGACAGGTCAGGGTCAGTATAACACACATCAAAGTATCAAAGGCTCCCAAGCAGATACCCAATAACAAAAAAGTCCTCAGGCCGACTCCAGCCTTAGTTGGCCCACGCACGGCCATGTGTGGGCCAACTAAGGCTGGAGACAGCCTGAGGACTTTTTGCTTTCTGTGTACTTTTTCTTCGTAAATCTAGGTAAATATAGCACCACAATAATGTGAACGCCAATAATGCTGTCTGACATTATGGTTCCCAGGAATCGTGATATAATGAGAGGCTGACCTGTTCAGTAGCTTTCCCAACAATGACACAACTTGTTGACAAGAAACTTGTAAACAACAAAATCAATGTCATCATACAGAAAAAAAAAACAAAAAACAAACAAACCTTCATCAGCAGTTCTCTCTCTGATTGGTGCTTGAGGTCAAGAGAGTTCAAGGCTATTTCCTGCAGTCGTGAAATGTCATGCTCCATCTCCAGATCACTGGCTGCGATTTGGACCTGGTCGTCCTTGAGACTCCGCCCTTCCTTCCGCCGCCGACGAGCAGCCTCCAGTCTCTCTTTAGCAAGCTGCTCCTGACGTCTCCTGTCCATCTGTCTGTCCTTCTCCGTCCTGAGATTAAATCAGTCAGGTCAGAAGTTGGTCAAACATCGCACACATTTCAAACATTGCATGGATTTAGCCAGCTCAGTCTGTCTCAGTCCACAAGAGGCATATATTCGCATGAGCCCCTGCAGTTGCAGGGGCTCATGAGAATATACGCCTCTTGCTTGCAAGGAGTTGCATCACTGACATCCGCATGCAGTTTGAGCTACTCGTCTGGTAGTTACAGTATGACCCCTTCAATAATGAATGCCATGCTGTTCTCATATATGCAGCACAAAAGCCATAAATCTGTATGCAGCACATCTCAAATGTGTTAACCCTTATCATGCGGAATGCACCAGTGTGTGAAATACGTTTGACTAAAATAGTTCAAGGGTGGTGGCAGAATAGCTTGGCGCCTCTAGGCGCCAAGCTATTCTGGCACCACCCTTGAACTAAAGTCATTGGTCTATAGCCTTATCTGTAAGTACTATAATGTAGCTTGCATATGGCAGTGTACAAGTATGAAGCTTTTAGCCTCAGTATGATATGGGTTAACCAGTGATGGTGGTACCTGAGGTCTATGTCATTTCTGGCGGATGGCGGCAAAGGTGTGAACCCACTTAGCCCCAGCACACTACACCAGGTGATGGATCGACCATGATAATTCAAGGGCAGTGCCAGATTAGCTTGGCGCCATCAATCCATCTCCTGGAACTGGTACATAGTTGTTAAGAGGTGCCTGTTAAATTTGAGAAATGCGGCCTTGGGGTCAAATGGGTTGAGAAAATAAGACAGCTACTAACTGATCCTGCTGATTCAGCAAAAGAGCCATGGTGAACACATCGTCCTCACGCCGGAGCCGACGCTGTTGTAGTTTCAACTTCAGCATCTTTTTCTGTCGCTCCCTCTCCGCATTCTCTCCCTCTGTCAGCTGTCGCATAAGGGCCTCTCGCTCCTGCCAGGGAAAAAAAAAGGATAGAAAGTGTGAAACCCGTTAGTGTCATGGAACGTAACACTCAGGATTTGAATCTATGACCTTATGATCTAGAGTCCATGTTCCTTGGACTGCTGTGGCTTTCAGGCGTTGAATAAACAAAGATTTCAGAAGCAAAATATTAATTCAGTGGCATTGTTCATGCTCTACAAAGAGATGACCACTTAACGCATTACATCCTGAGGCTGACTGTTTAAATTTGCTTATTGTCCTATGATGGCTACATTACAGATCTGGAGATAAATCAATCATTTTAGTTCAAAGGTGGTGCCAGAATAGCTTGGCGCCTTAAGCGCCAAGCTATTCTGGCACCAATCTTGAACTATCATAGTCAAATTAACTTCCAGCAGTAGTGTATCAGGATGAAAAGGGTTAATGACTCACACCCTGAAGGAGAAAAAGAAGAAGCAAAGCCCACCTTTTCATAATTGTGTTCCAGATCTTCCAGTACATTGCGTCTCCTCTGCCTGGCTTCCTCTTCCTCTCTCTCATCCTCCTCCTCTTCCAGACGATTACACTCCTCCTCACTCAACCCTGCCATCGAAACATGTCACACAGTCATAAGTATACTGACGAGCAAAAGAAATGCAACATTTTGCGAATCATCAGTAACACTGAAGAGCAATAGAAATGCGACATTTTTGGAATCACCGGAAACACTGAAGTGTTTCCGATGATTTCAAAAATGGCGTATTTCTTTAGCTCATCAGCATATATGGCATGGCCAAAGGAATTTAAGCTTTTAACTCATTCAGCCCGACGGTCGTGTTTCCCAAATTTTGGAGGCGTTATATAATGACTATGCACCAGTTGCAGGGGATGGATCGACCATGACAATTCAAGGGCAGTGCCAGATTAGCTTGGCACCAACAGGCGCCAAGCTAATCTGGCACTACCCTTGAATTATCATGGTCAACCCATCTCTTGCTGTAGTGCGTCAGGGCTCAATGGGTTAAACAGCATAAGGTTCTTGTAACCCCATCACTATACCTGTCACAGAGAGTGTCAGAAACCTTTCTAAATTCAATGCCAAAGAGACAAAGCCGCCCAAAAAACATGGGTACAAAGTGGGGTCAGCAAGAGGCGTATATCATGAGCATCGATGACTCTTGCTGTTGGAGTGAGTTCAGCTATTTTTTTCAAACCCTAGGCAAACAGGAAGAAACGTAACTGAAACATCATTCTGTCCTGATGTGTGGTTTTGGATGTCATGTTGCTGCTCTGTATCCTGTAAGGAAATAATTCTGGCTGAGAACACAGACTAACTTACAAGTATTAGTTATGCCCTAAGACAGCGACCCTTGCATACCGCCACTTTGATGGCAGTCTTCCATCATACCTTTCCTCCAGTCAAGTATTAGTTATGCCCGAAGATAGCGACCCTTGCATACCGCCACTTTGAAGACAGTCTTCCATCATACCTTTCCTCCAGTCAAGTATTAGTTATGCCCTAAGACAGCGACCCTTGCATACCGCCACTTTGATGGCAGTCTAATTACTTACCAGCCCTCTCGCTCACTGCGTTCATCAGAAGAGAAACTTCTCAAAGTTCAAAGTTCCATTTCAAATCTGCTGGTGAACACTCTGAGATATAATGCTCCATTTATTTGGACTAACTTACCGACTGAGCTCAGAAATGCCTCCACCCTTGTGCAGTTCAAAACAAAGTTACAAACTTACTTTTTCTCTCTACGGTATATCTGTACACACACCCTGCAGACTGTGTGTATTTGTGTGTGTGTTTTGTGTGTGTGTGTGTGTTTTGTGAGTGTGTGTGTGTGTGTGTGTGTGTGTGTGTGTGTGTGTGTGTGTGTGTGTGTGTGTGTGTGTGTGTGTGGTTTTCGCCTGCACATTGAGTTATATAATAAATATGAGAAAAGTGCCATATAAATACCATGTATTATTATTATTTATTATTATTATGCAGGTCCAATGCGTATGCATGTGCACACACACACATACACACACACACACACACACACACCACTGCCATTACCAGAACCACCGTTAACAACAATATCAATGCATAATCCTCACCCTCAGCAAGACGCTGTTTCCTTTTCTCTAGCCGTTCCTTTAGTTTGCGCTCGTATTCCTCCCGGCTCTCCCCCATCAACTTTCTCAAAGTCGCTTCATTGTTCATGGCATCACCTGGACAGAGATTGGATAAGTACATATAACAAATAACAAACATGTACACAAATATTGTAGAAAATAAACAGAACAAAAACGACACAATAAAACATGTGCTGGACTGTGATTTTGGACCTTACAGCTTTCAGCCATAAGGTCCAAAATCACGGTCCAGCTCACAAATATGCAACAGACATTTTAAGAAAATAATAACAAAAGAAATAAAAGGCAATTACAACACAATTTCAAACCCCTTGTGCATGCAGCCACCAGTAAAGTAAACAGTACTAGTGGCTGCATGCAAAATGGGTTAAGGGTTGAGCTCTCCGAGAAATATGCCACACAAACCTAACAAAGAGGCCAGCTCATCATATTTGCCATCCCGGCGCAGATGCCTCTCTTTCAGCTTCAGATCTGTTAGCAGTTTCATGCGCTCACGCTCTGACAAGTTGCGCCATTTGTTCAGTCCAATCTGCAAATCATGAAATGCATCCACTCAAGTCAACTTCAAATGTATGAGAATACCAGGGAAACCGGAAACCAAATCTTTACAAAGGTGATTGCGAAGCATGTACTAGTGAAATGCAAAGAAAATCCAGAGAAAGAAAAAAGCACATTTAAAATGGACAAGTACAACAAACTTTATTAACCTTTTGAGTGTCGGTAGCGGTTTTAGTCACGATAATTCCTGTAGGAATCATCTTGACTAAAACCACTACCGACAAGCAAAGGGTTACATTTTTGGGTTAAGCCACTTTTCAAAACAGAGTTACATTCTAGAATACAAAGCACTACCTATCTTTTCGTTTTCAGACGAGCAGTGTAACAGCGAACATTCATCTCACCTGACCAATGAGGGACTCTAAGAGTAGCTTGTCACGAAGCGCGTCATATTTCCCATCCAAAGCTTCGACCATAGGATCTGCTTCAGTTCCACTATTCTTGAGGGGACTGTCAAAAAACACCAGAGCGGCGATGTTCGTGCAGTGGTTGCGGCGAATTTCCTCCACGATCTGCTCCTGGCGCTCCACCATTTCACTCAGTTCCTGGAAACGACGTTTTGAAAATGCAGACTGATCTGTCATTTTGGGACCCCTCTGGCCTAGAATTTGACTTACTCCTTTGACAATGACATGCAAAATGCTTAACACATTTAACATCAAGGGCGTTTTTGTCATTTTGGGACCCCTATGGCCTAGAATTTCATTGACCAACTACTTTGACAATGACACGCAAAAGAATTAACCCATTTAACCCCAAGGGCTCATTTCCAAATTTTGGAGGTGTCACCTAATGACCATGAACCAGTTACAGGAGATGGATCGACCATGAAAATTCAAGGGTAGTGCCAGATAAGCTTGGTGCCTAATGGCACCAAGCTTATCTGGCACTACCCTTGAATTATCATGGTTGATCCATCTCCTGCTGTAGGGCGTCACGGGTTTATGGGTGGAACCCCTTGACAAGTACTGACGATACCAGGCAACATTACTATTTGTCTTTTCTGCCGCACAGTATCATCAGTAGCAGTCATGAGGTTACAGCACTTGAACAAAGCATGATAAATATCCTGCCAACAACCATGAAGTATGGCTCTGAAATCATCAGAAAATTCAAAGCCCTTTCATCCTTTTGCCAGAAAAATAATTAGGAACAACAAAAGGCGTATATTCTCATGAGCCCCCACATCTGCAGGGGCTCACGAGGGTCTATGCCTCTTGCATTCGGGTGTTGTTCACCACATCTTGGCTGTTAAAGGGTTTAATCCCCTTTCCCTCTCAGAGCATTTAAAACCACCCATGACAAAAATCTCTGCCCATGATAAAAGGGACGTCTTCAAATCTCAAGCTAACCAAAAATACTATAAGCTGTCACGTAACGGATGTGACATGTTGTTTTATTTTTTTCGCCAAGTCGTTTTTCTGTTAATAAATGTAGATCGCCGAATTCTGTACATAGCCTTAGTTTAGGGAAGTTAATAAACGTAGTGTGAGCGTAATCGTAAAGCCCGTGCAGCAAGCTTAACAGTGAGCGAGTACAGCGGTTGCACGCTTTAGCCAAGTAGCTTTAAACCGAACAGTGTTCAGAAGCAAAGTTAACCTGCGAGGTAGCAGTAGGATATTAGTCGGTCAGCGGAGGTAGCCAGCGAAGTGAGAGTCTGGGTCAGGGTGCGTCCTCGTTTGGAGCCCTTGACAAGCTGTGTGAGGGTTGTTTTACCCTCCCTGCAAGACCACGGCCAGTGTTCCTGGGTGTGGGTGTCCCGAGAGACTTGCGACCACGGCTGCTACTCACCAGAAGACCCCTCCGGTTCGTCTTCGTCTTGTTTTGTCTCGTCCTGCCGGAGGACTCACCAGTGACAGGTAAATTATTCATGCCATTTTTCTCAGTTAGCTGCTGTGCTCTCGGGTGTATGAATGTGTACATAGGGGCGGAAGGGTATGTTCGTCTAGTTTTTTAGTGATGTTTTAATTGAGTCTTTAACCATGTTTTTTAGGTTGGGTTGTAATGTGGTGGGTGTCGGATTTAGTTTATGTTCGGCTGTCGCCGAGTGAGTATATTTAAAGGGCCATGTTGTAAAATGAATTAAAGTGGGTATCCTTTCAAATATATATTGGTATTAAGTCCTAGATGTAATGTAATAAGATTGTCACGTGGGGTGGTTGCTGGTGATTATTTCATATCTTTGTATGTACATCTGGATATTTTGATAATGTTGGTTTTAGCAGTGGCAATGTTATTATACAAAAGTGGTTGTGCTAGCTTAATGCTAGTGTAATAGAATAGTGCAGACCTGGTGAATGTTGAATGTACATAGGAAGCTTTCATATCCATGATTGTATATTTAATATGGCCAAGGCAGGTATTAGGGTGAGACGAGACACAACTCGCGTGGTTTGTGAGTAGGTGCGTGTCAAATAGGCCAGAATTAACGGTGTTGGCACTTTGACTGAAAATGCGCCCTTTTCCAGTGCACTGGCTTCGATCATTGGCTTCGAAGATTTCGTTCTTCGATCTCATCATCCACGACCAACGGTGACGCATCATCGGGAGTCGGAACGCCTTCGCTAGCCGGTCCTGTTGGACAAGTACGTTGGGCTACAGCAGGCTGATTCTACGTTCTGAGCGTCGGTCACAGGCGTGCGTGGGCAAGCGCGGCTACGGTGCTCTGTGGTGCAGGGGTAGTACTCGTACGTTATGAGCCACCCTGTCTAGTGTGGGACAGAGGACACTGTACAGAGACAAAGTTACCCGCCTTGTATAGCCGTTGGCCATATTAGTCATTTTCGTCTGTTAGTCATATTCACCTGTTAGTCATATTCACATATTAGTCATTATCACCTGTTAGTCATATTCATCTGTTAGTCATATTCACCTGTTAGTCATATTCACCTGTTAGTCATTTTCACTTGTTAGTCATTTTTTATATGTTAATCTTTTTTAAGTGTTAATACGTTATGAGTGCATGTGTGGGTATGTGTGAGTGTGTGGGGCGTTAGTGGGTTGGGGTGGGAGTTAGAGTAAGGGTAGGTAATAAAGGATTTGTTTGTTGTTTATCACTGGCGTTGCGTTATTTATTTAGAGTGGGTGGGTTTTCTCGAGTGTCTGCACTCATATTGTCCACGGCGCCCTGACTCCGTCAGGCGTGTCGTGACATAAGCATATTGGAGCTGAGTGATTTGAGCTGAAATGAACCATTTGAAAAATGACTTTAACATGTTTTCTCATAGAAGAAACTTTCTGCTCTATTGGAAAATGTTCTTTCCTTGGAAACTGAAGAATTGTTTAGGCCACACAAACCTCTGTGACAAAGTCTCCTAGATGCTGTTCAGCCTCAGAGTTCTGTAGCCACAGTAATCCTGCCATCATTTCACAGTGAAGGTGGAGATCATCCTCAGGGGTCCAATCACGACCCTGCCGACCTCGCATGACCTCTCGTAAAACCACCAAAGCCTCTTGCAGCAAGGCCAGGTTGTCAGAAGTGGAATCTTGTCACAGAAGAATAACTTTTATCAGGAGGATGGATCAGAATACTAGGGAGAGGGTTCATGCTCTACAAAGAGATGACCACTTAACCCATTACATCCTAAGGCTTATTTCTTAACTCATTCAACTCCGACACACCACGGCAAGACATGGATCGAGCATGATAGCTAGTTCAAGGGTTGTGCCAGAATAGCTTGGCACCCATAGGCGCCAAGCTATTCTGGCACAACCCTTGAACTATCATGCTCAATCTGTTTCCAGAAGTGTAATACAGTCTTCAGGGGGCAACTTCAAAATTTGCAGATTTCGGTCCTGGAGCAGAATGTGTTAAAGTTGCTTATTGTCCTATGAAGGCTACATTACGGATAAGGAGATAGATCAACCATTTTAGTTCAAGGGTTGTGCCACGACAGCTTGGCGCCTAAGCACCAAGCTATCCTGGCACCACCCTTGAACTATCATAGTCAAATTAATTTCAAGCAATAGTGTATCAGGCTGAAAAGGATTAAAATCTAATCTTCTTGCAAACGGAGATTGGCTCCATATACCTCTACTCATGCAATGCACATGCACGCACGCATGCGTGCGCGCGCGCACAAACACACACACACACACACACTGTGCAGCCTTCTAACCAAGGTTAGTGCTCTGTCGTTTTGCACGAAGTGCAGAAAGACGGTCTGCACGCTGTTGACTGGATTCAAGTTGTGCTGCTTTTTGCACGTCCTCAAAACGTGAGGTGATCAACATCTCCACCAACAGCTGCCGTTCTTCTGTGTGTTTCTTCAACAGCAGGGCCAACACAGCATCCTAAAAGGACACAGCAAGGGATATGTAATATGTAATCATCAGTCATCAATCACCAATACAATTTAACCCAAAAGTCAGACAGCGTTACTGGCATTCACGTTCATGTGGCCCTGAGCTTACACAGGCTTATAAAGAAAATCACACGGTAAGCGAGATGTCCCCTGGTCAATTCCAGCCTTAGTTAAGCCAATTTAACCCCAGGACCCTGCAGCAGGACATGATAATTAAAGGGTGCGCCAAGCTCATCTGGCACTACCCTTGAATTATCATGATCAATCCATCTCTGCAACTGGTACATAGTCGTTCAGTAACACTTCCAAAATTTGGAAAAAGCACCCGTGGGGCTAAAAGGATTAACTCACTTGGGTGCCACAAACCTGACCATGCAATATCCCATTTTGAGATATCCTGATGCGCCTAACACTGAGGCTGTGTGCTGTTGTGTCTAAATCTACCTGTGCAACTACAGCGATCTAATGTCAACCAAAACAAATCAACTATGAATTGTCCAAAATTTGAACAGAGTTGTTCAAAATGGACAACAAAAAAGACAAATCCTTAACCTCTTCACTGCCAGAACATGATGAACATCATCAAACACTGATCCTCAAGAGCCCCTGCTTCTAAGGCAGCTCTTGTGGAGTCAAACCTCTTGCTGACCTCCTGTGTATCCATGTGCCGTGGTAAACTTGTGATGGTTTTACATGTTCACTGCCCAAAAAGCTGAGCACACCCAACTGCAAGACGTATGTATACTGACCAGCAAAAGAAATGCGACATCATTCGAGTCATCAGAAACACATCAGTGTTTCTGATGACTCAAATGATGTCACATTTCTTCTGCAACATCATCTGAGTCATTGAAAACACCTCAGTGTTTCCGATGATTAAATTTCTTCAGCACAGTATATATAAGGAGGATAACTCCTGGAGCTATTTCTTCACCTGCAGTGCCTCCCGGTTTTCACTGCGGTCAATGGTCAAGCTGTCTTTCTTGGAGCGGCCATCTCTCCCTGACTGTCTTGCTCCATATTCATGACGAGCCAGCAGTCTGTAGCGCTCGCTGTCATGTTCCAATCTGCAAATAAACACCACCCCACTTTTAAAGGGACCTTCTCCATGCCAAAAAAGTGTTAACCGTTTGGGTGTCCATAGGGGTTTTAGTCACAATGATTCCTGGCAGAATCATCACCACTAAAAGCACTACCGACACCCAAAGGCTTAACAGTTTGTAAACATCTCCTTTATAAATGTTGTTATTATGTCTTACAATTTGCTGGATGAAAGGCTATAAATATAAAGTTAAAATGTCGTAAAAAGAAAACGTTTTTCCTCTCTCCTTCAAATTTTGTACATATGACAGTTCCACCGACATGGCTCTGTTGCGAGTGCCTGCTCACATGGATTGGAAAAGAAGGTATGAAAAAGTTGTAGGAGAGGCATGACAGCATTGAAAACCTGTTGTATTGGCAAATTTTAGCAATGAAAGGACGCCCTTGAACAGATAGCTTTAAATTAACGCAGTAATAGTGCAGTAAATTTCATTCATTGCAATGTGGGATATAACAAAGGTTGTATACAACAATGCTGTTTCTGAGGTCCCGACCACACTTTTTCAACTTTTTCTAACTTACTTTGATTATAACAAGCTTCAGATATTGCAACTAGCAAGTATGGCATTTTGCTGTATCAGAAGTTTATTGCAGGGAAATGAATTTTTCTCTAAAATGTATTTTTTCGAAAAATACTTACCGATGACACTACTATATGGAAGTGTCTACTACTTACTCGATTTCAGCCTAAGAACCTGTTGTGTTCCTACACAACCAGGGAGGCAACTCAGGGCACTGTAACCAGGGCCGTGAGTAGCTTCCCGCCCCTGCCCATCCGGTCACGTGCCATGTGGTGTGACAACCAGTCGGAATACTTAGCTTACCAGTGGCAAGTGGGGCAGATGGGAGGGTCCTCCGAGTAATGTCAACGGTTAGTATTTTTCGAAAAAATACATTTTAAAGAAAAATTCATTTGTTTCCTCAAAAACATTACCGCTGACATTACTATATGGAAGAATTGCGAAAAGCTACCCCCTGAATAAGAGCTTTAGTCCGAGCCATCCTCCCAATTGCAAACTCCCGACGATTTCAGCTAAGTCGTACCTACGGCGCCTCCGGCGCTGGGAGGGAGTGTTGCACTGCGGCGATGTCCCCCACCAGTGCGAGGATGTCGCGCTGGCCTGCCAGATCCCGGAGGTAGAAGCGGGCGAAGGTTGATTCTGCCCGCCAGCCCACTGCTGCCAAGATGTCTTGGACGGCACAGTTGCGGTCGAAGGCGACGCTCGTGGCCATGGCACTGACCTCGTGTGCGCGTATCTTAAGCCTCTTCGCTCCCTCCGGGGAAAGGTCCTGGTAGGAGGACCGTATGACCCAGCGTAGCCAAGGAGATATTGTCTAGGCCGTTATGTCAGTTCTGCCTGGGGCCAATGGCAGAAAGTGGCGTGACCGTCCCCGTCGGACGGGCTTGGAGCGGCGTAGGTATACGCGTAGGGTGCGCACTGGATCTTGCTGCCTGGTCTCTCGGGGAAAGTTCACATCTTTCAACGGCCGTATGGTTATCACCTGGGGCGCGGTCAAGGGAGACCTAGTCTTGGCGAGGAAGGAAGGGTCAGTGAGCAGCTGCATGGAACCATCTGTCCGGAACTGCAGGCAGGCAGGGCATGCTGAAAGCGCGTGTAGCTCGCTTACTTGGGCCGCCGTGACGAGGGCCAACAGGAAGCAGGTCTTACGTGTCACATCCGCGAACCAGGCCAAGGACAGCGGTTCGAATCTGTCAGAATTAAGCCACGTCAGTACCCAGGGTAGGTCCCAGTGTGGAATCAGCGAGCGGGGAACCGGACGGACGCTGAAGGCCAAAGTGTGTCATAAGGTCAGCGAGGTGTTTGCATTCGCCGGGGTCCGGACGGTAAGTGTCCACAATCATGGACAGGTATCCTCTGATCGTGATGGGGCCAATCCCTGGTCGCCAAAGAGTCAGAGGAAGAAGTCAGTTCGGTGGGGGAGAGTTGCTGGTCAGTGCACCAGGACCATAGTACTCGCCACTTTCACTCGTAGACGCGTCTGGTCGAGGGTCTGCGGGCTGTAGCGATTGCTTCCACTGCTGCACTCGAGACGCCTCTTGTGGTGAGAGCTTGCCGCACAATCTCCAGGCGTGAAGGAAAAGCCGCTCTGGGCACGGGTGGAACAGCGGCTGGCGGGGTTGCTTGAGCATCGTGCTCGGGGTGGGCAGCAGAAGGGGGGGGGGGGGGGGGGGAGGGGCCCATGGCGAGACTGAGCAGGTCGATGGTCCAAGATCTGTTGCAGGAGAACGGGGAGACCAGTAACATCACCGCATTGCATCCTCTGAATTTGAGCAGGACTTTGAGGACGAGCACCGTCGGGGGGTACGCGTAGGCGATCAGTCCGTCCCACGGAATGGAGAGCGCGTCGACTGCCCAGGCTAGGGGGTCTGGAATCGGGGAGATAAAGAGGGGAAGCTGGTGATTCCACCTCGTGGCGAATAGGTCGAATCAATGGCATCTCCCAGTGAGCACAGATCATCTGAAAGATGTCCAGTCGTAGCGTCCATTCCGTGTGGAGTAACTGGCCACGCCGAGAGAGGGAGCTGGCTAAAACGTTCAGGTGTCCTGGAATGTGTCGATGTCACGCCACGGGTTTTTTTCGCCTATTTTTGTAGGGGAGTAAGTTTAGAGGGGTGACAGGGTTTAGTTAGTCACCGGGTAGCGATAGCATAGGTGTCTAGTAATTGGCCTGTACATGAGTATTTGCTGCCGTGCGAGAGTTTGCAGGTCGGCGTTACACACGTGATCGCTCAGTCTGACGCTATCGGGTGGTGCTTGTTTCACGTGAACTTTCACCGCTCGATTTACTGAGCGCTTTTTTGGAATACGTACGATAATCAAATTGTAAAGACAGTCGCATTCCAGCTGCGAACGAGAACAGTCGTCTTTTCAACGTAGTCTCTGAGGGGGGTTTGTGCGGGCGTGGTTTTCCATTAGCCGCCAGCCTCAAGTAGCCGTGTCGTCCCTCTGTGACGGTCCTACGAGACGGCCCTGGTCGAGCCCGGGAGTCGGTGTCCTAAGATGAGAAAGAAGAGCTGCGACGACTTTAGCCCTGGCTTGTGTTGTCCTTGTTTGTCTTCGTTCTAGCCGGGGCGTCTTCATGGATGGCATGCATCCAAATCTGGTTCCTAATCTAATCCAATGGTGTACTGAGAGTGGAGGCTGACTGTGTCACTCCGCCTTGTGGGGTTACGACGCCGAACCTGGGTGCCTTTGCGAGTGTCGCGGCGTGCCTCGTGTTTAGTCAGATCGGGTCGTCCCGTTTAATTATTTCTAACCTGTTTAAGCAAAGTTCTGTTTGCGTATAATCATGTAAAGAGCATTGTGATATTTATTTCATCTCCTCGTAGTGACAGTATTGTGAGAGGAGCTTTGTCACAGTAACGGAAAGTTTTCGAGAGATCGTATTATTTAAAAGCAGCCTGTGTTATGGAAGACCTTATCGCGGAAGCAAGAGCGTTGAGCTGAGTTGAGCTTAACGGTTGTGCTTCCGGCGAGAAGGTCCAGTGACATGAACTATATTGAGTTTATTCAACTTTCAGTCATGTTAAATTAAGGACATTTGCTCCATTTGCATACGTGATATTGTTTATTCTGAAACGTGCTAGTTAAAGAAGCTTTGTTTATTCTGAAACGTGCTAGTTAAAGGAGCTTTGTTTATTCTGAAACGTTGCTAGTTAAAGGAGCCTTGTGTTGTGAGTGTCTAGTGTGCGAAAGCATTTGATTCGAACTTGTCGTTCGTGATCCCGCTAGTGAGATTCATTTTTCTCGATCTTCACTTGTGTTTTAGTATGCATATTTGGTTCATCATATAGTTGATATTGTGCTGTTTGAAGTACTGTTTCTTAAGGAGCCACATGCTGTAAGGGACTCTTTGTGGAAGCAAAGGCGTAGGTCTGTTGGCGTTAGCGCTTGACGCTTATGCTTCCGGGGTCTAGTGGCTGTTGATTTAAGCTTTTCAGTTTGAGTTTTCGGTTGTATTATTAAGGATAGTCGTTATTATATATTAGTTTAATTAAATATGTTTCCGTATTTTATTAGAGATATTTGGTTATATATTAGTTTTCTCAACCTTTTGTATTTTAGGGACATTTAGTTTATTATATATTTTGTTATTTTGTATTGTGTAACGGGTATTCAGGGTGGGGAGTTTGGACGTGTGTGAGTGTGAATGTGATGCGTGAGTGCGTGGTTAAAATTGAGTGAGAATAGTTGGCTGATTGTTAGGGTTACATGTAATAAATGTTGTCGTCATTGTTCCTCTGGTGTTTGTTAGGTTTGTGTTAGTGTGGGTTGGGTGTATCTCGAGTGTTAGCGCTCATAGTTCGCGCCCTGGAAGTGGGGTCGTGACAGTCGAGCTCGGAGGGAGATGCCATGTTCTTCGCACCAGCGCATTAGTCGGTAGAGGAGTATGCATAGGTCGGGGGAGCACGTCCCGCCCTGTTTCTTAATGTAGGAAACCACCGTGGCGTTGTCCGAAAGGACGAGTAGCTCCTGGTGATGGAGGCGCGCCTCCCACGTGATGAGGGCTTGCCAAACCGCTTTCAGCTCTAACTAGTTGATGTGTCTGTCCGCTAGGTCCGGAGGCCAGCGGCCAGACGTCGTGAGGAACCTCGGTAGCAAGTGAGCACCCCACCCGGAGAGACTTGCATCCACGCAAAGCGAGAGCTGAGGAGACAGTGAGGCAAGAGGAACTCCCGAAGCGAGCCACGAAATGTCTATCCAGCGCCGCAGATGGGGACGAAGAATCTGAGTCACCGGCACCGGGGCAGCAATGTCGCCGGAGGACGGACGCTAATGGAGAAGGAGGTGCAGCTGGAGCGGCCGGGAGTAAAGACGACCGAGGGGGAGTAGATCCGCCGCTGCATTCATCAAGCCGAGAAGCTGAAGCCAGACTCTGGCGGGAACTGCATCCTCCTGGGCCACCTGGCCGGCTAGGGTGGCCAGCTTCTGGATCCGAGGCTCTGGTAACCTCACCCTGTTGAGGTCGGTCGCGAAGTCCATGCCGAGGTGTATAAACGGGCGCGAAGGAGTGAGGTCCGACTTGCCTGCATGGACCAGGAACCCCAGCCGCGACAATAACCAGAGCAGCGCATCTCTGTCCGTCAAAAGGGTGGCCTCTGACTGGTTCCTCAGAAGGAGGTCGTCTAGCTAGTTCGAGGTCGGACTGGAAGACGACTGTCTGGCCTTGTCAACGACGGCGTCCATGATGCGGCTTAAAACCAAAGGGCTGAGGTTGAGACCAAATGGAAGGGCCCGAAACTGGTAGATCACGCCGTCGAAGGCTAAAAGCGGAGATACCTCCTGGAGGCAGGGTGCATGGGGACGTGGAGATACGCGTCGGACAGGTCCAGACTGACAGCAAAATCCATGGGCTGCACGGCGGCCCTGAGGGGACTGGCGGTCTCCATGCGAAAGGTCGGGGCCGCGATGTACCTGTTCAGTGCCAAGAGATCAATGACAGGTCGCCACTTGCCGCCCGGCTTGGGCACCACGAAGAGGCGACTGTAGAAGGCTGGGGAGTCGGCACGCGACACTACTTCTGTGGCGGCCTTCTGCAGAAGTGAGGCGACCTCTCCGCGCAGGGCGATGGCCTTGAGCTCATCGATCAGAATCTCGGTCCACAGTGGAGAGTCTCAGCGGCGGTGGCAAACGGAAGGTGATCAGGAGGCCCTCGGTGATGGTGGAGAGGATCCAGGGGTCGTCTGGAAGCAGCGAACGCCACACCTCGCTGCAGAGGGCGAGCCTCCCACCGACAGAAGACCCCGGAGCGGTCAGCGGGGACTGGAGTGGGGAGAAGTCAGGGGGCCCGCCCGTGCCCAGGGCAGCGGACAGGCCTGGACCAGGTGGGGGCAAGGGTCCGGACGGGTCTGGAGCGGCCAAAGGCGGGGGCCCGCTGGGCGGCCCGGGCGCGAGTGGGGGTGGAGGACGAGGAGGGTCTGGAGAACCGCAGGGCGCGACCCACGGCCTTGTGGGCCACCTGAAAGCAGGGAGGAGCCAAGCTGCTAGGCCAGCGGTCCGAGTTCGCATCCTGCACCGTCTGCCAGGAAGCGCCGAAGAGGAGGGGGCCACCAAGGGGAGCGCGACGGAGCTGAGTCCTCAGATCGGGGGGCATACCACGGCAGGCTTGCAATTTTTTTGCAGCACGGCATCCCGATGCATCAGGTCACAGTTGGAGGCGGCAGCCATGGCGTTGACCGAGGAGTGATACGCTGCCCGGTTGGCCGCTATGGCGAGGGCGAGGAGGTCTCCTAAGAGGGGCTTAATATACGGGTGCCAGGCGCCCTCGATGCTACGGACAAACGCTTGAGTGAGGAGCTCCAGGAAACCCGAGCAAGCCAAGGTGTTACGGACCAGGGACGCAGTCTTGTCCAAGCCGCGGGGAAGGGCGTGCTTCAGCTGAGCGGCGCTGCCAGCCTGCACTAATGCCGGTGGGTCCACAGAGGGTAGAGGACAGGAAAACTTCTGGGAATGGCCCGCATACCAGTCCTGGCGGAAGGCGATGTCGAGTCCAGCCGGCCACCTACGGTCAGAGAAAAAGTCGTACTTCCGTGAAATCGGCCTGTTTGAGCTGGGTGGAGAGGGCGTCCCTTAGGTCTCTAAAGCCGGGGGACTGGGGAAGCGACTTGAACCTCTTCACCTGACGGCCCGCGTCAACGAAAGCAGATACCTTCCTCTTGAGTGGAGGGGGGGGGGGGGGGGGGGACGGGGAGCAGGCCTCCGCAGGAAGAGCGGCCGCGATCAGACGAGCTGCTTCATCCAGGGCAAAAAAAGTCTCCGCGCGCGGCGCCGAAGGGGGAGCAGCTGTCTATGCCGAGCAGGGCCGAGACAGAGTCCTCGGGCAGCAGGCTCAGGGCCTCGTCGTCATCAGGGGGAAGAGAAGTCCGGCTGGGGGGCCGGGGGGGTGGAGGTCCCGCTAGCAACATCCCGTCGTCTTGAGTGAGAAGCAGGCAAGTGTCGAATCCCCTGTAGGCTCCTCTACCGAAGACGGGGCGACGACAGTGGCGAGGCGTGCTGGGGCGAAGGGTGGCTGGCACAAGCTGAGTGCCTGTCACGTGGGGAGCGACTGTGATGACGGGAGCGCAGCCGACGATCTCGTTCGGGGGAGCTGCTACTAGGGCGCCTATGGGGTGAAGGCGACGGATGTTGTGGCCGGCGAGGAGAGGCCTACCGGGACGAACGTGAGGTTGGATGCGGAAACGAGGCACGAGACGTGGTCGAGTGCGACGAGGACGAGGAGGGTCGGGGGCTGCGTCTGCTGTCACGTAGCGCATCATGTTCCGTTCTATGGCCGTCGCTGGAAGAGCAAGAGTGTCTGGAGCCTCTGGCGTAGTGCGAGGTCTCAGGTCTGCCAGTAGTCTTCGAACGAGGGGACACAGGTCTCTGCAGGCCGGCCTCAGTGAGGCGGGCGCTCTGCCGGCTATTTGACTCCCTGTAAGAGTCAGCGGGCTGCTCCATGTGAGACACATCAGGACTGTCAATGGACAACGGATGGCGCGAAGCGCGTCTCTGCAGGCCGGCCTCAGAGGCGGGCGCTCTGCCGGCTATATGACTCCCCCGTAAGAGTCAGCAGGCTTTGTCCGGGCGGGTGCCGTGGAAGACGCAGTCCTGTGG
>BTPG01000003.1:145920027-146162527 GCA_036245525.1 Semisulcospira habei
AAGTGCACATGATGCAGGCTCAGGCTGTGAAAAATTGAGCTGACCATGAGAGTATCTATGCATCTTGCTGGCAGTGGCTGGCTCCGTTTTTCACGATTTTAACATAACAAATTGCATGGCAATTTGTATCTCCTGCAGATGGATCAGGCTGAGTGAGTGATTGTTGCTGTCCATATACATAGCCCATGTTTTATATTACAAATTTTTTTTAAAATAAAGAAACGAAAATTCAACACTACAGCAGAACCTATTTTGAGTAAGCACCTTTTTGTGAGAAAAACAGGGGTCTTAACCTGTTTAGTGCCCATTGACGGAAACTGTTTCTGCGATCTTCATCAGTTTAACATCAACAAACCCTAGCTGTCCTAGGAAAATGGATACAAAGCGGTGTCAGCAAGAGGTATAGATCCTCATGAGCCCCCGCAATTGGAAAACAAAAACGAAAATCAACACCACCTTCACATACACGTCCGTAAGCTCTGAGTCAGCATCCACTCGCGTAAGAATAGTCATGACAGCCGATGCCTGCTGCTGGTCGCGCGATTTGTTCTCTTCTTCAGTTCTGTCACCCAGTGCTGACTCATCCTGTGATATAAACACAAATATCATGGAACTTAGTTTTTAAACCAATTTCTAAAAACAAATCGCATTGTATGCCTCAAAAGGTTGAAATTTCAAATGTTATTTTGGACAGGTGGAGGTGTGTGATCCATCCATCATAACATTAACAGACGCATGTTTAAAACATATTTTTGTTTAATGTTGTTTTATTAACACATTGAGCCCTAGGGTTTGAGTTGTCCTTTAAAGACTGTTCCAGAGACAGACAGACCATGATAGTTCAAGGGTGGTGCCAGAATAGCTTGGCGCCTATATGCACCAAGCTATTCTGGCACCGCCCTTGAGCTATCATGGTTGATACAGATCTTGTTGTAGCATGTCAGGGCCGAATGGGCTAATTTGTTGTTTACCATGTCAATGATGCCCTGCAGACGCTGAGCCAGCTCGGAATCGTGAAGGTCTTGTAGCTCGGTCAGCAAGGCAATGCAAATTTCATCTTCTATCAGAGCGCGGCCCGACTGTCGCCGTGCCAACGCTCTCACCCCCACAACTCTCAGAGCCGCTGCCTCTTCAAGAATGCTGAGATGATCCTCTCGACCATCTATATAAAAATCAATATGGAAAGAAACTGCACAGGTGAATGTTTTTGGAACCTGTGAAAATACAGAGAGGCATGTTGGGGTCTATCTATCATTTGATGCCAGAGGTTCTGATAAATAATTTGCACGTTTTAAACAACCTCTCTAAACACAAAATTTCTATTTTTGCAATTTGTGAGAAAAGGTTTGATTTTTTTTAAATAATCGAAATTTCTGTAGGATAATGATTTATGGATTATCATCTGTTTGTAAACTTTCACAGATGCATTTTTTTTTTTATAACAACCATGAAAAAAGACTGTGCTAAGTGTGACGAGCTGTGTTTTGAATATGTTTTTAATATTACGTTTTATTACGTCACCCCTCTAGTCGTTGGTTAATACATTGTAGCATGATTTTGTGCGGCCGGTGCCACTTAGCAGCTCAGTGTGGGTTCTGGCAGAGGTGACCTACTTAGCCCCCCAGTCTTACCCTGGCTCTTCTTAATCTTTCCCAACAGTACCTATTGCTACCAATAACCATTCATCCACCCCTTTTCTTACTCTCCACCCCCGGGGCCCCTTTTTTTTCCCGCCTAGTGATTTTCCTTTTGGCTGCCCCATCTAAATTTAGCTGGCAGTGACCAATCATTTCATTAGACCAGTGCTAGAACATCGACCTTGACCAGTAGCACCCCCTCATGTTAGCGTCCCCACGCTAGGAGCGTACTTGTTGTCACACCACGACGGAAGCCACACCTATTTGAGCATCAAATTATCTTCACAAGTTTTGTCTTACTGGGCCCCTGTATACTGCCTCCTTGGTGGGGAAATAAAAAATCTTCACAAGGCACAACATGGCCTCCCTGTCTGTTTTGTAATAATCCGCCCCACCACATAAGTAACACAGCACTTTGAAACAAGGTCTAAATTATCAAATCTGTGAGTCATCCTCTGTTAACTACATTACAGTCAAGGAAACAGATCAACCTTGACAGTTCAAGGGTGGTGCAAGAATAGCTTGGCACATTCAGATGCCAAGATATTCTGGCACCACCCTTGAGTTATAAAATTTTGAAAAATGTTTCGTCTTTTACTTTTTTTTACTTTTTTTTAGCATGCTTCGTTTTCTGTTGGTTATTTTGCTTGAGCTTTACCCTGTGTAGAGAGGTCCAGAACCTGTTGTTTATCAGCCAGCTGTGCCAATCGCTGCCATCTCTCCTCAGCCGCCATCAGCCCAGCCGCCTCAACCAGGTCCCCAAAGCCTGGATCCTGCAGCAGCCGCAAAAGCAGTTCCCGTTCACTGCTTTGTCGTCTGAGCATGCTGCGTACGAGAGCACACTGGTAGGACAGTTTGTCACCTGCAGGGGAAAATAGTTTGAAATTTCAGAAACCTGCTGCCAGAAAACTTTTTGTAACAAGTCAAAACAGAATAAACTTTGGATACAATAAATGCCAGTTTATGCAGAAACCATTATTTGATAAACATTTGTCATCAACAGAGTAAATGATATTAAAAATGTATTTTTCTCTAAAATGTATTTTTTCGAAAAATACTTACTGATGGCATTACTATATGTAAGGTACACTTAGCTTACCAATTTCAGCCTAAGAATCTGTTGTGTATACATACACAACCAGGGAGGCGACTCTAGGGAGTCATTACCAAGAACCCTGAGTAGCCTTCCTTCCCTCCCTATCCGGTCATGTGTGCTGTGGTGCCACGCCAGTCAAACGCTATAGCGCTCCGGCAGAAAGCGGGGTAGGCGGGGGTGGGGGGGGGGCATTCGAGTAATACCATCGGTAAGTATTTTTCGAAAAAATACATTTTAGAGAAAAATACATTTTAAATATCATTTACTCTGTTGATGCTGCTAGAAGTGACTCTTAAACCTTAGTAAATTCACTGCCATTTAAATCTTGCTGCCTGAGCCATTCAAATTAAAAACTGTTCAGCATGAAGGCATAGATCCTCATGAGCCTCCGCAACTGCGGGTGCTCATGAGGATCTATGCCTCTTGCATTTGGATGGCATTCATCACACATCGGAAGTGAAAGGGTTAACATCATCAGTAGACAAGCCCATGATAGTGAAACCAGGTGGCATCTCTTCCACGGTACCCTACATCACCACCAAAGATACACAGCACTGTGAGCAAGAAAGCTCTGACACTTGCCATGCTCGAAGAAAAGTATCCCCAGGAAGCATGGATACGGGCATACACCGATGGATCAGCCACAGATGCAGTTCAGAATGGAGGGGCTGGGGTGCACATTCAGTACCCAAACGGAAAATGGCAGGCAGAGGCAGTACCAACAGGCCTTCACTGCACAAATTACTGAGCTGAGGTGGAAGCCCTGGTCCACGCTGCAAACACCCTTAGTGGCACTGCAGACCCTGATGCCCAGATTGTCTTCCTGACTGATGCCATGTCTGTCCTTCAGGCAGCAACAGCAAGCAAACTGCCACGTCTACAAGAGGCACTGCAAAACATCAAGTGCACCAGACTGGTGCTGCAGTGGATCCCTTTACACTGTGACATCTACGGCAATGAAGAAGCTGACAGAATGGCAAAAGTGGGCGCAGAGGAAGAACAAGATGAAAATAAAGTCAGCTTCACAGAGATGAAGACCATCATTAAGTCTGTTTACAGACCACCACAACGGCCCCTAGACAGTTACCATCAGCTGTCCAGACAAGAGCAGGTGACCATCTTCCGTCTGAGGACCGGGCACAACCGACTCAATTTCCACCTGCACAGACGCTTCCACCGCGTGCCATCTCCCCTGTGCCCTTGTAGAGAAGCAGAGCAGACCACAGAGCACATCCTCCAGGACTGTGGGAACCACCAGCTCCTGAGGGAGGAGATATGGCGGAAGCCCGCCACTCTACAAGAGAAACTGTACGTGCCTGTGGAGGCACTACAGAAGACCACAAATTTCATTTTGAGAGCCAAACTCCAAGTGTGACGGCGTTCGAGAAGAAGAAGAAGAAGACCACCAAAGGCAGACAGACAAGTATCTTTTCTACCAACAATGACTTTTTCTTACCTGGGGTAGGAGGCTTCTTGTCCTCGGCAGGACTTTTGTACACCTCCCCTTGACGAGTGCGAACTTTGTGTAAAGCCACTCTCTTGGCTGCCAGTCGCCGCTGTTTTTCTTTGTCACTCATGGCCCTGGAAACGATCAAACGCACTTGTGGATCTTACCTCTTTCAAGCCTGGGAGCTGATTTCACCAATTTGGCAAGCGTACTCTAATAATTATGCACTGGCTGAGGGAGACGAATGCATCATGATCGTTCTAAGGCGCCAAACTAAACTGGCGCCACCTGTGAATTATCACTGTGAATTAATTTCCACTGTAGGATGTAGAATGCATTATACTGTAGTTCATGGGTAGTGCCGGATTAGCTTGGCACCTAGTAAGGCGACAAGCTAATCTGGCACTGCCTGTGAACTACAGTGTAGCTAACCTGGCACTACCTTTGAATCATCATGGTCGATCCATCTCCCACTGCTGGCACACAGCCATGTTAGATGACTTCCAAAGGTGGGGAAGTCATTATCAGGTTTGAAATGTTATAACCCCTGGGCTGTCTGTGGCACTTTTTTGTGGAAGTGATACCTGCAGGAATCATCTCCACAAAAAGTTCAGCAAGGTTATGGTGCACTCACGTGGTAAATTTGTAAAGATAAATGATATTTTTTCATCTAAACTTAAAACATATTACAGATTTGTTATCATCTAAACCATAAGTCTATTACTCAAAGTGTACAACACGTTGGCCACACATGTAGTAACATGTTGTAACTTTAGTCGACACGTAATGTTCGATCGCCCTAGCTTGAAGGTTCTGTAGCGATGTAAAAAACGTGGTTCGTCCATCTGATAATTATGAGACCCATGCTGAGCAGCATATTTTTGTTTGCTTTGTTACATCTGTGAAGGTGCAAAAAAAAAGAAAAAAAAAAAGAGACAAAATCGTAGCCTTTTCTTTTGACATCTCATGCAGCCATTTGCCCCCACCACACCCCCTCCCTCCCCCTTCCCCCCAGCCCCCCTACCCCCACCCCACCCCACCCCACTGCCCATGCTCTACTCTACACATGTCGCACAAAATCCTACACTGTCCAACAAAAGTATACATTACATGACGTTTACATGCCAATACGTCATAAGACGAACATTTTATTACGTAAAAGATTTCAGTGTAATGTCGTTTACATGCCAATATGTCATAAGACGAACATTTTATTACGTAAAAGATTTCAGTGTATCTGGCTCATGCTATACTTTTTACCAGTATGCTCTTGACAGCCTGTCTTAAAATAGACACTTAGAAAATGCCTGTTCAAATATGCGTCGCCCGCGACACTAGGTGTCGATTTTTTTCGATAGGCGTTGCACACCTATAGTAATAGACTTATGTCTACACATAATTTTTTTTCAGCAAGATAGTGTGCTGCCTCTGACAGGGTCATCACAGTAACAGAAAGAAGACTATAAGACCAAAACTGAGCGGGCAGGTGGTCACCTTATACTGGTGGTCTCCTTAACTCATTGTACCCGAGGTATGAAATATCCACATTTTGGAGTGAACTGCATTACAATTCAGGAGACATATCGACCATGACAGTTCAAGGGTGGTGGCAGAATAGCTTGGCGCCTATAGGCGCCAAACTATTCTGCCACCACCCTTGAACTATCATGGTCGAGCCAGATCTTGCTGTGGTGTGTTGCGGGCAGAATGAGTTAACAGGTCTGACTGTCCTGAAGACATCTTACCATCCTATTAGTCACCATATATGGCTCATAAACAACAATTAAGCCACATGCAAGCTAGACGTCTCACAACCATAGAGCGACGAAATCAAAATCCAACCTTCCACTTGGCACTGTTTGAATCCTCTCCAGAAGCCCGAGAGCCATGAAGCCGGCCTCGTAGTCTGTGTCCACACCCATCACAAACTTCTCCGCCTCTAAGCAAACCAGATCCACAAGTTTCTGTCTCAGACCTTCTGAGTCCTTGACCTCTTCACTGTGTAACCATGCCAACAGGGCTTCCTGCTCAAGGTCGAAGCGAGGGGCAAGGTCGGCGAGCAGGTTTTGAGGCTTGAATGTTGTGTCTGCTTTTGATGCTGAGAATCAGACAAAAATTAACTCATTTTCTGCTGAGAAAACAATGAACATTATCCAACTGCCAGAGACACAGATCCTCTTGAACCGCACAGCTGTGAGGGCTCACAAAGACCTATTCCTCTTGCTGACACACAATATTTGTATCCCTGTTCCTCAGATGGCAGTGGCTTTATGATTGTGTTACATTAATAAATATTTCAGAAAAAAAAACAAACTGTGACCACTGGCAGTATAGGTACTACAGAAATGTAGTTCACAAGAAATTCATAAGAACTCACATTTTCCATACTTTTTGTTTTCCCCAACTAGAGACTGCAAGGATGGCAGAGCCTGAAAACAAACAGTAAAAAACAAATGGACTTTGTAGGCAGAATGAGTCAACACTAGAATATGTAAAAACTCAACTCACCTGTTCAAGGGTAGTGCAAGACACAGATCTGGCACTTCCCTTGAACTATCACGATCAGGAATAATAACAATTTAACTCACCCGAGATTTTGGGCCAATAAGACCTGCCATTTCCGCAAAGCGCCCATCGCCCCTCATTTTCTTCTCCTCTTTTCGCATGTGAGAAAGTTCACTCTGCCTACTTTCACGACCCATGCTGCAAAAAATGAACAATAAACTTATATTTAACAATGGGAAATGTTTTAGTACACAAATCATCTCTCAAACTTGATAATGCTGATAATTACAACATTATCCTCTTTCAATGCTGCCAATAAAAGCAAACATAACCCAACTGTAATTGGCTCAGAATCTCACAAAACCTGGCAGGTGCAGGGATTCATGAGGTTCTGTGGGTGCGTGGTGGTGATGGTGGGGGCGGGAGGAGGGTGGGGGGGCTGTGGGAGGGCATGGGGTGGGTGGGGGGAGCTGGGGGGCTGGGGGAGGGAGGGGGGGGGGGATCAGTATTTCTGTTCTAATCGTCTTGATCTACCAGCTGCTACTTTTCCTCTCCGTTATTTGCCTTCCAAAAGTGGTAAAATATGAAGTGTACCTTTAACAGTACCAGTGGCAGCATGCACAAGAGGGTTACAATAAGTATCACAGAATCAGCACAAACCAGTAAAATAACATCAGTATACTCTAATCCATGCTCATCTAAATCTACTTCTGGTAGGGATCTGTCTCACTTCCCTGTGCCTCATAGTGAAAGAAATCTCACCTATTCCAAGCAACCTGACCATGCTTTTCCTTCAGCGCAAAGACAAACACCTGATCTCGCATGGTCTTGTATTTTTCGCCCAGTGCGTCTACATATTCCTGATCCTGTTGACTGAGTTCCAAGACCCCAAGAATGACAAATGCGATGTTGTCAAAGTGCTCCTGGTAGCGGATACGACACTCTCTCTTCAACAACGAGATCAGGGAGTCCACATCCTGCAAGCGTAAAGATGAAAAAAAAAGAATTTAAGAATAATACAGCTTTCACAGTCATAAAGAGTGGTGTCAGCAAGAGGCACATATCCTCATGAGCCCCCACAACTGCGGGGGCTCATGAGGATCTATGTCTCTTGCAGAAAATGGCTGACACTTCAGCATGGTCTGTTAACCCCTTACCTGCGCTTCTGAAATTTCAGTTAACTCAGCACCAAAGAATGTCATCCATCCAAGAAACATGGATACAAAATAGGGCCAGCAAGAGGCATAGATCCTCATGAGCCCCTGCAACTGGAGGGGCTCATGAGGTTCTATGCCACTTGCAGTTTTTGTGGTTTTCACTTTTTCTTGGTAGTGAAGGGGTTAAATAATACAAGGTACGGAACAGCCACTACTGCCTGCACGGTTCTCTCCTTTGGTAGTGCCTATGCTGAACCCATTTCGCCCCAACGCCCTGGCAGGAGATGAACTGACCATTATTCAAGGGTAGTGCCAGATTAGCTTCATGCCTTCAGGCACCAAGCTAATCTGGCACTAGCCTTGAATTATCATGGTCAATCCAATGACATGGTCGTCACTTTTAAAATCTGAGAAATGCGGTCATGGGGTTGAATGAGTGAACTACTTGGACCTTCTCTTGGATGTAAGTGCTATAGCAGAGTCATTCCTGCAGTCTTGAACTAAACACACATTGTCAACATAATGCAGAGAAACTTGACTCACTCACACATTCCTTCTCTCAAAATATTCAATGAAATACAGACACAAATTAGTCATCTGTGACCCCCACCTTGACTGCCATGTCCTTCAGGCATCGCGCAAAGTCCAACTCTTGTTTTTGCTGCATGTCGGCCAGCACAGCTGCATTTACACTCTTGTCGGCCACGTTGTGAAGTTGTTGCTGCAGCTGGCTCTGACGCTCCACCCAGTACAGGCCCACAGCTATAAAATACGGCAAGAAACATTTTTGTAACACACTCACCCTTTTAACCCTTCCCTGCTGAGAAAAACTGAGCACGGTCCAAGATGGAGATGGATCGAGCATGAAAGTTTAAGTTTAGCACCCAGAATAGCTTGGTACATATCTGGGAAGGCACCAAGGAAATCTGGCACCACCCTTGAACTATCTTGGCCCATCCGTTTGCCACAGTCAGCACACAGTCCTTTTAGATGCCCCCTAACCTGGCAAGACAAGTTTTGATTATATCAAGCGAGTAGTGGATATGGTCGATCTGAATGACTGAAGTTAATGGAGATGTCCCTAAATCAGAAGTAGGTCAAACATTGCACATACTTCAAATGCCCTGTGGATTCATCGAGCCCACTACATCTACAAGATGCATATATTCTCATGAGCTCCTACTGTTGCAGGGGCTCATGAGAATAAATATTCATTTTTCTCTAAAAGGTATTTTTTCGAAAAATACTTACCGATGACATGACTACATGGGGAATATCTACTTCTAGGCTCAATTTTAGCCTACTTGCCCGTTGTGTGCCCACACAACCCGAGAGGCCCTCGGGGAACCCCCCAGAGGGGCCGAGAGTTATCTTCCCATACCTGCCTTACCAGATCCGGTCACGAGACCATTCAGTCTGATACTTCGCTCGAAAGCGGCAAGCGGGGCAGGAGGGAGGGTTATCTGAGTCATGTCATCGGTAAGTATTTTTCGAAAAAATACCTTTTAGAGAAAAATGAATTTATTTCCTCAAAAACATTACCGATGACATGACTACATGGGAGAATTGCGAAGAGGAGGCGGGTGCCGCCCACAACTCCCCCAACAGGACAACGCCGTCCACCCCGTGGCACACTCCCGACAATTTTAGCGAAGTGCATACCTACGGTGCCGGTGGCACCGGGAGGGAGTGTTGCGTCGCGGCGATGTCCCCCACCAGTGCGAGATTGTCTCGCTGGCTAGCCAGGTCCCGGAGGTAGAACGGGCAAGACCGACTCGGTGTTTCAGCCCACGGCTGCCACGATGTCCCTGACAGTGCCGTTTCGCTCAAACGCGACGCTCGTGGCCATAGCTCGTACCTCGTGTGCGAGAATGTGCAGCCTCTTAGCTCCCTCAGGGGCTATCTCTTGATTAGCGGAGCGTATGACCCAGCGGAGCCAGGAAGAGATCATCTGGACTATAATGTCACGCTGTTTGGGTCTTAGAGGTAGGAAGAGGCGCGACCGCCCCCTGCGGACGAGCTTAGATCGCCGCAGATAGATTTGAAGGGCGCGCACGGGATCCTGTAGCCTGGTCTCCTGGGACCGGGGTCAGTCTCTCAGCGGCCTAATGGTGATCCCTTGAGGCGGAGTTAAAGGAGACCTGTTATTGCCAGAAAGGCCGGGTCCGTGAGCAGCCGGACGGAGCCGTCTGTTCGGAACTGCAGACCGGCAGGGCGCGCTGAAGGCGCCTGTAGCTCGCTCCCGCGCGAAGCGGTAGCAAGTGCCAGCAGGAAGCAAGTCGTGCGTGCCAAGTCCGCGAGCTGGGCTAAAGGTAATGGTACGAAGCGGGCGGAGTTCAACCACGTGAGCACCCAGGGTAGGTCCCAGCGAGGAAGGAACGAGCGGAGTGTCGGGCGCTGGATGCCGAAGTGTCCCATAAGGTCGGCTAGGTCCTTGCAGGCGCCCGGATCGGGTCGTCCCAGGTGACGATAGGTGTCCGCAATCATGGACAAGTAACCGCGTACCGTGATGAGGGCTAGGCCTTGGTCTCGGAAGAGCCAGAGAAGAAGTCCGCCAGCGGAGGATGCGTCAGATCCGTGGGCTTAAGGCCATGATCGGTGCACCAGGAACAGAGGACTCGCCATTTCCCTCGTAGACTCGAAGGGTCGACAGTCTCCGGGCCGCAGCGATCGCCTCCATTGCTGCACCTGAGTAGACTCTAGCTCCGAGAGCTTGCCGCACAACCTCCAGGCGTGAAGGAGGAGACACTCCGGGCAGGGGTGGAACAGCGGCTGGCGCGGTTGCTTGAGCATGGCCCGCGGGGTGGGCAGCAGCAGGGGCGGGTCTGTGGCGAGGCTGAGCAGGTCGGTAGTCCAGGAGCGGTTCCAGACGAACGGCGCGACCAACAGGAGTAACGCCGAACAGCCCCAAGTTAGAGGAGGACTTAGGGAACCAAGACGGTAGGGGGACAGGTATAGGCCACAAGTCCGTCCCCGGGAATGGAGAGCGCATCGACAGCCTAGGCAAGGTGGTCGGGAAGCGGGGAGACGAAGAGGGGGAGCTGGTGGTTCCACCTCGTGGCGACCAAGTCGACCTGGGGAGTCACCAGCGGGCGCAGATCATCCGAAAGATGTCCTGTCGCAGGGTCCATTCCGTGTGTAGGAGGTGGTCGCGGCGAGACCAAGAGTCGGCCAGGACATTCAGGTATCCGGGAACGTGCCGGGCTTGAAGGATACTGCTCCGGTCCTCGCACCAACACATCTTCCTGTAGAGGAGCATACACAGGTCAGGGGAGCGTGTGCCACCTTGCTTCTGGATGTAAGCGACCACCGTCGTGTCGTCCGAAAGCACGAGAAGCTCCTGGTGTCCGAGGAGGTACTCCCCAGCCTGAAGGGCTCGCCAGACGGCCTGCATCTCCAGCTAGTTGATGTGGGTGTGCGCCAAGTGTGAGGGCCAGGAGCCCGCCGTCGCGAGGAACCGGGCAGGAGGTGTGCCCCCCACCCCGAAGGCTGGCATCGACGCAAGGAGAGACCTGTGGCGGGGGGGGAGGCTAAGGTAACTCCCGACGCTAGCCACGTAGGGTCGGTCCACCGACGAAGGTGCAGGCGGAGCATCTGGGACACTGGGACCGCGGTCATCAAGTCTCCAGAAGACGTGAGCCAATGGAGAAGAAGATGCAGTTGAATTGGCCGGGAGTAGAGACGCCCTAGCGGGGTAAGATCCGCTGCGGCGGTTATGACACCGAGCAACTGAAGCCAGACTCTGGCGGGGGCTGCATCCTCCCGAGCTAACTGGTCGGCTAGAGCCGCCATCTTCTTGATCCGGGGCGCCGGAAGGCGTACCGTGTTGAGGTTGGTAGCTTATTCCATACCCAGATGCCCAAACCGGCGGGAGGGAGAGAGATCCGACTTGCCGTCGTCTACTAGGAAGCCCAGGTGTGCCAGGAGGTGCAGGAGAGCATCTCTGTTCGTGGCTAGCGCAGTCTCCGAATGGGTGCGCAACCGGAGGACGTCCAGGTAGTTCGACGTGGACTGGAGGAGGACTGTCGGGCTAAGGCGACTAAGGCGTCCATCAGCCGAGTGAAGACCCAGGGGCGGAGGTTGAGTCCGAACGGCAATCCTACCGAAGGCGCTCAAGCGGTGCGCATCAGTGTCCTGAACTGAAAGTGGAATGGCAGGAGTCGGGGGCGCGACCGAGTCGCGCAAGCTAGGGCTGACGTCTCTGCTGGCCAGACTCAGTGAGTAGGGCGCTACGCCGGCGTACAGATCCTCCGGAAGGATCAGCGGGCTTAACAGGGAGAGACGGGAGAGGAAGGCCAGTCACGTGGGACGGCACATGGCGGACTGCTGCAGGCCGGGCTCAGTGAGGCGGGCGCTGTGCCGGCAAACAGACCCTCCGGAAGGGTCAGCGGGCGTGGCAGCAGTGGCAGTCCTCTGATCAGCCATCAAGTGACCTGAAAGTGGAACGGAGGGAGATGGAGCGCGACCGTGTCGCGCAAGCTAAGGCAGAAGTCTCACTTGGCCAGACTCCGAGAGCAGGGCGCTATGCCGGCGTTCAGATCCTCCGGGGGAAGCGGCGACGATCCCGGCGAGGTGAATGATCCCTCCAGCGACGCTCGAGGGGCGAGCGTGAGTGTCTCGAACTGACGGTGGAACGGGATGAGTCGGGGGCGCGACCGTGTCGCGCAGGTTGAGGCTGACGTCTCTCCTGGCCGGACTCAGTGAGAAGGGCTCTATGCCGGCGTGTAGATCCTCCGGACGGATCAGCGGGCTTCTCGGGGAGAGAGAGAGGATGAAGGCCAGTCAACGTGGGACGGCTCATGGCGGACTGCTGCAGGCCGGGCTCAGTGAGGCGGGCGCTGTGCCGGTAAACAGACCCTCCGGAAGGGCCAGCGGGCGTGGCAGCAGTGGCGATCCTCTGGTCAGCGCACAACGCCGGGTCCCGACGAGCAGACCGTTCCGAGGGGCCGATGCGAGGAAGGGCGGTCGTTACCGAAGGGGCGGCGGAAGTGTCCACAGGATCCGGACGAGAGATAGTAGACGGAGGTCGCTCTCGCCGATAAAACTCCAGAGGTCCGACAAAACGTCTCCGGCCAAGTCGCACAGACATCACGAGGAACGAACCGCCGACCCGTAGACTGAGTCGCCGAACAGCAAGGGTCCACCCAAGGGGGCACGGTGAAGTTGCGCTCGCAGGTCCGGCGGCAACGTACTGCAGGGGCGGAGCAGGGCATCTCGACGCATGAGGTCGCAGTTGGCCGCAACCACCATCGCGTTGACCGAGGAATAGTAGGCGGCGCAATTGGCGATCTCCGCGAGGACCAGCAGGTCTCCTAGGAGGGGAGAGATGGAAGGATGCCAGGATACCTCCACCCGACGAACCAAGGATTGAGTGAGGAGCTCCATAATACCCGAGCAGGCGAAGGTGTTACGGACCAAGGTCGCTGTCTTGTCCAGGCCCCGCATCGGGGACCGCCGCAGCAGAGTCAGACCGCCGGCTAGGGACACCGCCGAAGGGTCCAGCGTAGGCAGAGGGATGGAGAAGGCCTGGGAGAGTCCAGCATACCAGTCCCGCCGAAACAAGATGTCTAAATCCGCGGGCCAGCGACGGTCGGAGAAGAAGACCGGCTCCTGGGACGTGGCCAGCTGTAGGTGCGACGAAAGGATGTCTCGAAGACCCTTAAAGCCGGGCGGTTGGGGAAGCGACCTAAACTTCTTGACCTGCCTCTCCGTGTCAACGAAGGCGGCGACCTTCCTCTTCAGCTCCGGGGAAGCTGCCGCGTGCGAGGTCGAGCGATCCTCGTCCAACAGAGCCGAGACCGAGACTTCGGGTAGCAGGCTGAGCGCATCGTCCTGCAGGGGGCGTCGAGAATCCCGCTGACGGTGCTCGCAAAGCGAGCGAGAGCGCGGGCGTCTGGAGGAGGAACGGTGAGGATCAGGGTCGCAGCTGCGTCGCGACGGACGGTGCTGACGTCTCTCCGGGCCCTACTCCGGAAGTAGGCCACTATGCCGGCATGGCGATCCTCCGGAAGGATCAGCGGGCTTGGTGCGGGGAGAGTGGAGAGGACGGCTCGTCAACGACGGACGGCTCAAGGCCGACTGCTGCTGGTCACTCTCAGTGAGACGTGCGTTAAGCCGGCAAACAGACCCTCCGGAAGGGTCAGCGGGCGTGGCCGCAGTGGCGGTCCTGTGGTCAGAACAAACCGCGAACCCCGAAGCGGGGACCGTTCCGTGCGGGAGTGGCCGAGGAAACAGCCAGGGCGGCCAACGTGTCAAAGGGCGTTGAACGCTCGTAAGCCGGGCGGGCACGCTCTCGGCGGTAAAAGGACCAAGGTCCGCCCACATAACCTCAGGCCAGGCCGCACACCGCTTACACTCTGGTATCAGAGTCAGTCCACCCAATCAATTTCAAATACAACGATTTTGAACTTCCAAAATTACAGCAGCTCGCTTGAGCTTGCCCTTAGCACCACGTGAAAGTTCTGTGTTTACGTTCCGTGTGTGAGTGAATGCGCGTAACTCGTGTGAGCGCGCTTGTTTGACCCAGTTCGGGGCAGCGCTTTGAGCCGATTTTCAATTGGGAAAAAGCGCCTATTTAACGTGCTTATTATTATTATCATCATTATTATTACACCTGCGGTCCGAGGAACCACCGAACGCGGTAGGGAGACCGCGTGAGTGTCCGTCGGCCAGCTAAGTCATCGCACCGGGAGCACAACGACATTAACGAAGCGTAGGCGGGCTCCCGGTGAAACGTAATGGGGCACTCTCGGAGGGCTAACGGGCTTTAAACGGGCTAACACACACGGAGCCCAAGGCCCACGTGCAAAACGGGCGCGACACGGCAACAGCCGACCGTGAGCTAATCAGGCACTACGCACTGAAACGAACCCCAAAGCAAAAGCAGGGAAGCACCCACAGGCAGCCGGCTCTCAGCCCGAGGGCCGGCCGAGGGAACTACCGCTACCTTACCTCTGCAACGAAGGGAAGGGGGGGAAGGGCAGTCAAACCGCCGTCCACAGAAGCAGAAGAATCCCCGCAAGTGGCCCAACGAAGCAGGAAGAGAAGGCCAGATAGAAGGCAGGGTAGAAGCGGGCGCAGAGCACACAAAGTCGGCAACCAGCGTCGGTAGGCAGAAGACCGGTCGAGGCAGCGAGAGCGCGGGCCAGACACGTCTTCTCTCCACGAGCGAAGTAGAAAGACTGGGTGGTCTCGTGACCGGATCTGGTAAGGCAGGTATGGGAAGATAACTCTCGGCCCCTCTGGGGGGTTCCCCGAGGGCCTCTCGGGTTGTGTGGGCACACAACGGGCAAGTAGGCTAAAATTGAGCCTAGAAGTAGATATTCCCCATGTAGTCATGTCATCGGTAATGTTTTTGAGGAAATAAATGAATTTTTCTCTAAAATGTATTTTTTAAAAAAATACTTACCAATGACATTACTGTTAGGAATAGCGTCTTAGCTAGCCTAATTTCAGCCAAAATTGGTTGTGTACCTATATGGCAGGGGAGGCAACAAGGGGCGCCATAACCTAGACAGTATCCCGAGTAGCCTCCCTTCCATTCCCATCCGGGCACATGCCCACCGGATTCCTGCTAGTCTGTTTGCTTAGTTGACCAGCGGCAAGCGGGGCAGGTGGGAGTGTCATTCAAGTAATGTCATTGATAAGTATTTTCGAAAAAATACATTTTAGAGAAAAATTCATTTGTTTCCTCAAAACACATTACCGATGACATTACTGTTAGGAAGAATTGCGAAGAGGAGGTGGGTGCTTCTTATAACGCCCCTAACCCCCCAAAACCGCCAAGCAGACCCGCCCTCCCTGGAGCAACCTCCCGATAATTTCAGCTAAGAATTGTCTACGGCACCAAGGGTGCCGAGAGGGAGTGTTGCGCCGTGGGGATGTCTCCCATCAGCGCCATGTTTTCCCGCTGGCCGGAGAGGACCCGATAGGATCTCACGCTGGCTGGAGAGGTCCCTCAGGTAGAATCTGGCGAAAGTCAAATCCACTCGCCAGCTCACGGCCACCACAATGTCTTTGACGGCGCAGTAGCGGTCGAATGCGAGGCTTGCAGCCATGGCTCTGACCTCGTGCACCCTGATGTTCATTCCTTTGGCTGCATCAGGGGGGAGGTCCTGGTAGGCGGCGCGTATCACCCATCGGAGCCAGGAGGATACCGTCTGGGCTGAGATGTCATTTCTACCTGCGGACAGAAGGAGGAATATGCGGGTGCGTCCCCTGCATATTAGCTTGGTCCGGCGCAGGTACCGGCTCTCACCGGATCCTGCTGTTTGGTATCCTGGGCAGGGCCTGAATCCCCCAAGGGCCGAATGGTGACCATCTGTGGGGCAACCCATGGAGACCGGATCTTGGCTAGGAAGCTGGGTCGGTCAGCAGTTGCACAGAGCCATCCGTCCAGAACTGTAAGCCTGAGGGGCGTGCTGATAGAGCGTGCAGTTCGCTGACCCTGGCAGCAGTGGCAAAGGTCAGTTGGAAGTAGGACATCGGCCGTCCATGCCAACTGGAGTGGTTCAAAGCGGTCCGAGTCGAACCACGTTAGCCCCCCAGGGTAGGTCCCATCGCGGCAACAGCGAGCGAAGGGCAGGACGTGTAGACCGAAGTGGGCCAAATTAGGTCGGCGAGGTCTTTGCAGTCACCAGGGTTGGTCGGCCCAAATGGCAGTACGCGTCAGCGATCATGGCCAGGTAGCCCCTAATGGTGATTGGTGCCAAGCTGGTCAGTAAAGAGCCAGAGGGAGAACTCCGCCCACTGGGGAACCGTCAGGTCCGTGGGGGAGAGGTGCTCGTCATCACATCAGTCGCACAGGACTCGCCACTTTCCCTCGTAAACTCGCCTGGTCAAACGTCTGCAGACTGTAGCGATAGCTCCCACTGCTGCCCTTGCAAAACCTCTAGCGGAGAGGGCTTGCTGCACCACCTCTAGGCGTGGAGGAGGAGTTGCTCAGTGCACGGAAGGTGCCGCGCCCGCCGTGGCTGCTAAGCATCGTGCATGGGGTGGTGAGCCGCAGAGGGGCCCCGCGGCGAGGTTCAGGAGGTCGGCAGTCCACGAGTATGTCCAGCAGCATGGAGCCACCAGGAACAGGACCGCGTTCTACATTGAGCTTGAGCAGGACCTTGGGGACGAGCACCTCAGGTGGGTAGGCATAAGCGACAAGGCCGTCCCATGAGAGGGAGAGAGCGTCGACCGCTCAGGCTAGCGGGAATGGAACGGGGGAGACGAAGAGAGGAAGCTGGCGATTCCACCTCGGCGCGCTGAGGTCGATCATGGGGGTCTCTCAGCTGTGCAGATCATCCGAAAGATGTCCGGACGGAGTGCCCACTCGGTGCGGAGAAGCTGGCCGCGTCGCGCAATGGAGTCGGCAGGCCATGCAGGATGTCTCTTGCTCGGAGAGCGATGCCTCGATCTTCGCACCATCGGAGCACCTGGGAGAAGAGGAAGGATAGGGAGGGGAACCGCGTCCTGCCCTGCTTCTGGATGTAGGCGACTACTGTGGCGCTGTCTGAGAGGACGAGAAGCTCCTGGTGTCGCAGACGTGACTCCCACGCAAAGAAGGCCTACGAGTTATTGTGCTGGGCCACGAGGTCCGGGGGCCATACGCCAGAGGCTGTGGAGAATCTTGGTAGCAGGTGAGCGCCCCAGTTGAAGAGGCTTGCGTCGACGCAAGGCACAGCTGGGGTGGAGGTGAGTAGAGGGGAACTCCCGTCGCGAGCCAGTCGGGACCCACCCAGCGAAGAAGGTGAGGACGGAGCATCGGCCGCACCCGAACCTGAGACTCGAGGTCGTCCGTCGAGGGTCGCCAGGGGAGAAGCAGGAGCAGCTGATGCGGGGGGCAGTAGAGACATCTTAGGGGAAGTAGGTCCGCTGCAGTACTCACCAGTCCCAGAAGCTGAAGTCACAGTCTGCCGGGGAACGCCCCCTCTTGAGACACCTGCCGCGCTGGGTTCGCCAACTGCTGAACTCGCTGCTCCGGAAGCCGCACTTCGTGAGGTTGGTGCAAAATTCCATCCCTAGGTGTACAAGCAGCGCGACGGCGTGAGGTTGGACTTGCCCACGTTGACCAGGAAGCCGAGCTGTCGAGGAGATCTAGAAGTGCAACTCGGTCCTTCTCCAAGGAGGCCTTCGACTGGTTCCGCAAGAGAAGATCGTCTAGGTATGTCGACGTGGAGCACGAAGACGTCCGTCTGGCCTTGTCTACTACGGCGTCCATGATGCGGGTGAACACCCAGTGGCTGCGGTTGACACTGAAGGGAAGCACGCGACACTGGTAGACCACACAGCCGAAGGCAAACCGGAGGTAACGGCTGGAGACGAGCAGAATGCATCCGACAGGTCCAGGCTGACGGCCAAGTCCATAGGCTGCACTGTGGTGCGAAGGCTCGGGCAGCCTCCATGTGGAAGGACGGGGCGGCGATGAAGTTGTACAGCGCGGAGTGCGTCGTCTGTCATGGCCGCTTCCTAAACGGTCGGGAGGTCGAGGCCGCAGCGCAGGTGGCATCCTGAAGCATTAGTTCACAAGAAGTGGCAGCAGGCAAGGTGTCGACCGTGGAGTGGTACGCAGCATGGTAGGTGGTGACCGGCAAGCCAGGAAGTTCCTTAACCACGGCGGGTGGAGGGTGTCTCCGATCCTCGATGCGCGGAACGAAGTCCCGTAGAGGCTCAGGCACGCATAGTCAAGCGCCGTCTCCACAGGCCGACACGCGACGTCCCAGGACCGGAGATATTTCGTCCCAGAGCCCTGGGAGCCTGGTGGGGACCCTGTGTCATCCGCCGAAGCTACTAATAAGAATAAAAAACGATCATTATCATACAGTGCTTAACTTACCTCCCAGCTCTACGCGCTTTACAATGTGTACACACAACTAAAAAACCGTGACGTGTACAGAAAAACAATTCTAGTGGCCGTGAGGAATCGTGAGGCTGAACAGGCGGGGAGGCGGGGCAGACAACTCGCTGTGGGCCAGGCTCCAAGCTCCGTGAAAGGTGAGCGGCCACACACTGGTCCCGTAGTCTAACCGGGGCGAGGGTATTTGTTACTGACCTTGGGATGGAACCACTTTGTTGGGCTTTCCAAGGGTTTGGACGGCCGTACTCCTGTCTTGGAGGCAGGCCTAGGGTGACAGCTGGCATCCAAGTTGCGGGAAGCAGTCCGCAGTCGTGGCGGACTGTCCCGCGAGCAGGACCACTCGGGAGTCCGCTCGGTCCTTCTAACACCCAGTGGCCCGTCTGCCCGGGAGGGTAGATGGGGTGTGCGATCTCGTCGTGAGCCCGGCTCGTCCCTTTAACTTTTATCCGACGAGCAGGCGCACGTTAGTCCAGCAGTCTTGTCCGGTTGTGGGCGCCTGTCACTGACCTTGGAGTGGGACGCTGAACGTCTGTGCTGGATCTGTGCCGAAGATTTGGAGGGCCATACTCCAGAAGCCGTGTCCGGACTCGCGGCCGGAAGGCGGGTCGTGCAAGCACGTTGCGGGCCAGACTCATACTGGATACTCTCAGTACTTAACGAGCTGGCGCGAAATCGGCCGAAGTCCTAGGAGTGGTAACCCGTCCTGCGGGCCCGGCTCGTAGGTCCATAATGGCAAGCGAGCGCCCCCTGGTCCAGCATTCTCGTCCTGCCGAGGGTACTTGTCACTGCCCGAGGCCAGGACGTCATATGTCTATGCTGGAATATCCCCTGGGTTGAGGCGACCTGTCCCATCCACACGGAACTCCTAACGCCATCCATCGTGGCGCAACGGGGTGTTAGGCGGGACGAAAACTCCTTTCTTTCTTGGACAGGCTCATTGTACTCTCTCTGGCTGATGAGCCGGCTGTCTCGTTCCGGGGTACCTGTCACTGACTTTGGCCGGGGCGCCGTACATCCACGGATTAGTGCCGCATTGGAGGGGTAGGCATGGTGAGCAATCGTTGTGGCTGCGCTCGTAGTACTCTATGTGCCGAGCGGGCGCCCAAGGCCCAGTAGTCTCGTCCTGTCCAGGGTATCGGCATTGTCCCTGGGCTGGCCGCCGTATGCCTGTGCTGGGCCGGTATGCGTGTGGTGTAGCCCGTGCAGCCCGAGTGTCCAATCAGGAAGTATGTGGGTCGAGCTAGCTCGCTGTTGGGTTCATCTACTCTCCCTGTCACTGACGAGCGGGTGCCCACTGGTCCAGCAGTCTCGTCCATCCGAGGTACTTGTCACTGCCCAAGGAGTGAGATGATATACGCCTGTGCTGGACTGGTCCCAACAGTTTGGAGGGCCGTACTCCAGAAGCCGCTGCCGGACCCAGAGGTCGGGGTGTGGGTCATGCATGCACGTTGCGGGCCAGACTCATACTGGATACTCTTAGTACTTAACGAGCGGGCGCGAAAACGGCCAAAGTCCTAGGATCGGTACGGGATGGCCTCTCCCGTGCAGTCCGAGTCACCACATCCGAAGAATATGTCCTGTTACAGCCACGTAGGTGGTATGATCATTAGCCAGCAGCTGCTCTCGGACTGGTGTCGGCCGTCACGGCGATAGAAGCCCCTGGCTGGAACCACTGCTCGTCACGCCAGGGTCGCAGACAATGCACAGGTGAGTGGAGGCCCAGCCGGAACAGAATAGGCAGACGGCATGCTGATCACTCGGCCATTGGAAGTCCCCACAAGCATGCAGGTTGTAAACTGCAGAACATAGTCAACAGTGATAGGCGAGCGAGCATGGCTCTCCGAGGCCACGCGACGAGCGTACGCGAGCAAAGGTAGACTTCGTACCCAATGCCAAATCCACGGCCAGTGCCGTCGCCCGGCACTCTAACGTCCCTTCCCTGAGCGCCGGTCGCGGGCAACAACCAAGGTTTTACCTTAACATGTCGGAGAGGCCAGAGGCCAGACCAAGGGCCGTAGGGGACCAACCGTGTCACAGAAGTGAAGCCCCGCACCACCAATGGTAGAGGCCGCACCACGGAGGTAGCTCCAAGCTAGCACTGGAACCCAGTAATCCAAGGCTAGTGCGGAAAACACGGGAAGTAATCCAAGACTCCAGCACCACAAAGTCCGGCGGAAGCCCCCACATGTAAACTAACGAAGGTAAACTCCAAGCTAGCACAGTGAACACAGTAAACCCTGGCTAGTCCAGTATACACGGCAGAACTCCAAGCCACAAGGCGACCGGTCACACCGTACACAGCCAAAATCCAGAACCCCAGTAATCCTAGGAAGCACAGTGGTAAAATCCAAGCTAACGCAGTGAACACCGTAATCCCAGGCTAGCACACAGCACACGGCAACAAGTCCAAGGTCAAAGACGACCGGTCACACTGTACACAGCCAAGACGCAGAAGCGTAGGTACACGCTTCATGGCTAGCTAAGAAACAGACTGTCGGGAATCCGGTGGGCATGTGCCCGGATGGGGATGGAAGGGAGGCTTCTCGGGATACTGGCTAGGTTATGGCGCCTCTTGTTGCCTCCCCTGCCATATAGGTAAACAACCAATTTTGGCTGAAATTAGGCTAGCTAAGACACTATTCCTAACAGTAATGTCATCGGTAATGTGTTTTGAGGAAACAAGCCTCTTGCTCTCAAGGAGTTGCTATATGGACATCTGGTATTAACAGTAAACCTTACCAGGATGCATGCCGTAGTGACTGAGGCAATACAACCAATTGTTTCCGGTAGTCCTTAAAATAAAGGGGCACAACCCATTGTCTTTTCTTCCTACAAAAGAGCTCGACCTACTGTTTTTGACCTGATTCTGGTAAAAGAATAACTTCTAGCCAGATCTACAATCATCCAAACCAGTGTGTGTGTGAGTCTGTGCCTTTGTGCATGTGTGTGTGTGTGTGTGTGTGTGTGTGTGCACTGCCTGTGTGCACATACATGATTTTGTGTCTTCTATAAATGACTGTTAACCCATTTAACTCCACAGCTGCATTTCCAAAATTGTTGGAGGCGTCACCGTACGACTATGTAACAGTTGCAGGACATGGATCGACCATGATGATTCAAGAGTAGTGCCAGATTAGCTTGGCACTGTGAGGCGCCAAGCTAACCTGGCACTACCCTTGAATCATCACGGTTGATCCATCTCCTGCTGCAGTGTGTATGGGCTAAATGGGCTAAACAAAGAGAGCCCCCACCCCCCACCCCCCCTGTTCTTACCTTCCTGCAGTATTTTGTAGTTGGGGGATGAATCACCAGAGTTGCCACTTCTCCACTGGAGGTGGTGGTTGCGTAGTTTTGTCAACTGCTTGCGTCTCTCGTCAGCAGACATCTTCTGCCCAACAGCCCTGCTCTCAATGCTCTCTGGCCCTTGCAGCATGTAGATCAGTGCCTGTGTCAAAAATATTTGAAATGAAGAATGAAGTTGACTGTCTCCATTCTGGGCAAAAAACAACAAGACTGGTTCATAAAATTGCAATAATTGGGACAATTATCTCATTCAAGACGTGCTGCCTCTGGATACATGGCTTATGCTGCGTATCCAGAGGCGGCACGTCTCAAATGAGTTAACACCTTTGTGTATGCGCCACAGATTCTGTTTAAAGTACTGGTGGTGGCTTGCAGGAAAGGGCAACTCTATTGAATGCCAGCAGTCACAGATTGTGTTTCTAAAATCTTTGTTAACCCTTTGGATGTCGATAACAGTTTTAGTCGTGATAATTACTGCAGGAATCATCACGACCAAAACCATTACCGAAACCCAAAGAGTTAAATTAGTGCCAAACACTCAGAAATGCTCAAGAATCATGGATACAAAGTAGTGTCAGCAAGAAGAATAGATCCTCATAATACCCAAAACTGCAGGGGTTCATGGGGATCTATGTGTCTTGCAGTTGCATTGAGTTCAGTTTTATTGGCAGTGAAGGGGTTAAGCCTGTAGAGTCAAAAACTGCTGGATTCCCAACTCTTTAATTGCGTCAACAAAATGCAACTCGACAAAACCATTTCAGCAAAGCCCGCAGTTGCCCCTTAGATGGGTGCTATGGAGAAGAGTACATTATGTGAACAGGTGGGCAGACTGATGGCTGCTGATTCTTCATCAGTCAAATGCTGCCAATGCCTGACTACAATCAGAACACTGAGTATGCAGGAACCTACTGCTTTTGATTGTTATGCGTGGCTCCTTTGGGCGTATGTCACCACATTCCCAATCCTCTCCCAATCCTCTCACCTCGCTGGGTGATCTTGACAGTGTTTAGCTTAAGACACAGCAAAAACACTATGATCTAGACCAACCTCTCTCTCTAGATGGTGGCGCAGTTCCACTTGGGCAACCAGCTGAGCCCGAACACCAACTGTTCCAGACTCCTGCAACTCTGTCACATCCGGTACCTGTGATGTTGTGCGTTCGGCCGCACGGCCGTACCTAGCTGCCAGTCTCTCTCTTGCAAGCTGCTCGCTGCGATCTCGATCCACGCTGTAGCTTTTAGGACAAAGTGTAATACATAAATTTACTCTTAAGAAAACATATAGCAGGAGGTAGATCTGCCATTATAGTTCAAAGGCACTGCCAGATTAACTTGCAGCCTAAATAAGGTAAGACAAAGTGACATACATTTATCACGGCTGGAGATCGACTGCAACTATCTGCTCTTAATAACAAGTCTCCAAACATCATACAAAAAGTATGGCAAAGCCAGGCCTTAAGGCTCACATGCATGAGTGATCCTGTTCTAAGGTGTATAAAGAGTTGGCTTTTGACCTTGGAAATTCTATGTTTTCTCAAAATTTTTGCATTTTTCACACTTTTGTCATTTTCCCATGACCCTTGACTTTTGCAAGTAGTAAGCCAAAATAGTATGCATAGCAAGGTCTTACCAGCTACATTTCTGCCAAATTTTATTAAAAAGCTCTGCAAAAGTATTGGTAAGAGCTAAAATTTTACTTTTCTTCGTATCATTTGCTCATCTCTTGTGACCTTTGACCTTTCTGAGGGGTCATCCGAATCAGATTGCATATGAATGTCTTATCATCAGATATCTCTGGACCAAGTTTGGGTTTGAAGCTGTAAATAGTATTAGAGAGAGAAAAAATTGTCAAGAAATCGCTGTGACCTATTTCCTGATCTTTTGTGACCTTTGGCCTTCCCAAGGGATCATCCAAATTAGCATGTATAGAAAGGTCTTACCATTGGGTATCTTTGTACCAAGTTTGGGTCTGAAGTTATGTACAGTATTTGAGGAAAAAATGAACATCTTTTGTCAAAATATCGCAACATATTTGACCTACTTCCTTATCTTTTGTGATCTTTGACATTTCATAGACATCACCGACATTAGTATGCCTAGAAAGGTCTTGCCATCAGGTATCTTTGTATAAAGTTTAGGTTTGAAGTTGTGAATAGTATTTGAGGAAAAACAAATGTCAAAATATGGCTATTTCTGACCTATTTCCTGATCCCTTGTGACCCTGACCTTTGAGAGGTCAATGAAATTGGTATGATTAGAAAGGCCTTGCCACAGATTATCCTTGGCCCAAGTTTGAAGACTGAGGCTTGAAAAGCCTCCAAGAAAATGCCAACGTTAAAGTTAATGATGAACGATGCCAGATGGACGACGAACGACAGACAACGAACAGATCAGAGACTCACTTTTGCTTCGCATGAGCCGAAATTTGGACCATTGTCTAACACCTGCATGCCACACGGTACCATGTGACAATATTTTAACCCTTTGGCTGTCCGTATCAATTTTTGTCATGATGAATCCCACAGGAATCATAGCCATAAAAACTGCTACAATCAGCCAAAGGGTTAAATGTTGTTTGGTTGAAATGAAAACACACACACACACAATGACTGTGAACTCACTATTGGGGTCTGTACATCTGTGGCCGCTCAGCCAAACCAACGGCCAAAGCCGCTAATAGAAAACCGTCCACATCTCTGATCAGTGCATGCTGACGCTGCAGGCGACACAGCTCTTCCCAGGGCAATGTACCCAGATCTTCAAGTCCTCGAGCCACTGACATTATTAATTCTCTCTCACTGGCTCTACGTTGGAAGAGGTCGATCAGTCCTTGTCCACAGGTCAATGGTCCTATAGAGACAAGCATGATAAGATAAGGGAAGATAACAGTAATTACTGCTGTATGCATACAGGAAATACAATTGGGAATTTTCTGCTGTACCCATTCAGCCCCGGCTCGTTTGATTGCCACAGGCATGACTGAAAGTGTACAACTCCCATGTCTCTTCTAAAACATTTATGGTCACAAATATGTGTAATGAACGGCACTGAATCTGTTACAACACCCCCCCCCCCCACCTCAGCACCAGGCAGTACAATTTAACCCTTAGACTACTACTGATGATACTGCTCTGTGGAAAAGACATGCAACTATCCGAACGCTATCGTCAGTACCAGTCAGAGGGTTAACCCATTCAAACCCAAGGCTGCATTTCCCACATTTTGGAGATCTAACAGCTGTGCACCAGTTGCCGGAGATGGATCGACCATGATAAATCAAGGGCAGGGCCAGATTAGCATGGCGCCTAATGGCGCCAAGCTAATCTGGCACTACCCTTGAATTATTATGGTCGCCCCTAAAGTCTGCCGACGCTACCATCAGTAGCTCGGTGGAAAAGATGTGCAACTATCTGTCTTTTCTGATGAATGCTATCATCAGTAGCAGTCAAAGGGTTAACCATTTAACGCCAAGACTGCGTTTCCCACATTTTGGAGATGTCATCTAGCAACTGTGCACCAGTTGCAGGAGGTGGATCGACTATGATAATTCAAGGGCAGCGCCAGATTAGCTTGGCACCTGATGGCGCCAAACTAATCTGGCTGGCACTACCCTTGAATTATCATGGTCATGACTAATTACCATTTGTAGCATCTGAAACCTCCTTCTTCAGGCACTCCTCAATGTCCCCTTCAGACTTCCCCTCAGCTTCCATCTTCTGTCGAAGTGAATTCAACTCCAACTCTCGCTGTGAGTGAGCTGGGCGCAGGTCTCCCATCAGATACATGACTGTCCTTGGCAGGGTCGCTGACGCTCCAGGCAGGGAGTCTGTATCGCGCAGTTTCTCCTTTCTGGTCAGCTTGGCAAGTTGGCGTTTGATCTGTTGGGTGATTTCAGCTTTCTCGCTTTCCATGTCTAGACAAACAGTTAAATATTTGAATGTAAAAATCGTTAGCTTCAGATATATAAAAAGCACTAGAGACTCAAATTTGTTTGTTGTTACGCCTAAAGTTTGTGAGTAAGCAAAGTCATTTACACAGAAAAATTAATTTTTCTCTAAATGTATTTTTTCGAAAAATACTTACCGATGACATTACTGTCTGGAAGTGTCTACTACTTGCTCAATTTCAGCCTAAGAACCTGTTGTGTTCCTACACAACCCGGGAGGCACTCGGGGAACCCTGACTAGGGCCGAGAGTTGCCTCCTGCCCATGCCCATGCCCATCCAGTCACGCACCACGTGACCCAATCAGTCGTGATAATTAGCTTACCAGCAGCAAGCGGGGCAGGTGGGAGGGTCCTCTGAGAAATGTCATAGGTAAGTATTCTTCGAAAAAATACATTTTAGAGAAAATTTAATTTGTTTCCTCAAAACATTACCGATGATATTACTGTCTGGAAGAATTGCGAAAAGGGGGAGGGTGCTGCGCCCAACTTACCCACTGAGAAGGCTTAAGACAGAGCCATCCACCTAGTCGCAAAACTCCCGACAATTTCAGCTAAGTTCGTACCTATGGCACCTCCGGCACCGGGAGGGAATGTTGCGCTGCAGCTATGTCCCCCACCAGGGTGAGGTTGTCTCGCTGGCCCAACAGATCCCTGAGGTAGAAACGGGCGAAGGTTGATTCTGCCCACCAGCCCACTGCTGCTACGATGTCTCGAACAGCACAGTTGTGATCGAAGGCGACACTCGTGGCCATGGCTCGAACCTCATGTGCGCGTATCTTGAGCCTCTTCGCGCCGTCTGGGGAAAGGTCCTGGTAGGCCGACTGTATGACCCAGCATAGCCAGGAAGATATCGTCTGAGCTGTTATGTAGTTTCTGCCTGGGGCTAAAGGCTGAAAGAGGCGTGACCGTCCTCGACGGACGGGCTTGGATCTGTGTAGGTAAACGCGGAGGGCGCGCACAGGATCTTGCTGCCTGGTCTCCTGGGGAAAGCTTGCGTCTTTCAGCAGCCGAATGGTTATTACCTGGGGCGCAGTCAAGCGAGACCTGGTCTTGGCGAGGAAGGTCGGGTCTGTGAGCAGTTGCACGGACCCATCTGTCCTGAACTGGAGGCAGGCAGGACTTGCCGACAGCACATGTAGCTCGCTTACTCTGGCCGCCATGGCTAGGGCCAAAAGGAAGTAGGTCTTCCGCGTTACATCAGCGAACCGAGGAATCAGTGAGCGGGGAACCGGACGCTGCAGGCCAAAGTGCACCATCAGGTCTGCTAGGTCTTTGCATTCGCCAGGGTCTGGGTGGCCTAGGTGACAATAAGTGTCGGCAATCATGGACAGGTATCCTCGGATCGTAATGGGGGCGAGGCCTAGATCTCCAAAGAGCCAGAGGAAGAAGTCCGTGAGCTGTGGAGTAGTCAATTCGGTGGGAGAGAGATGTCGGTCCTCGCACCAGGACTGGAGTACTCGCCACTTTCCCTCATAAACTCGCCTCGTCGAAGGTCTATGGGCTGAAGCGATAGCTTCCACTGCAGCACTCGAGAAGCCTCTTGCGATGAGGGCTTGCGCACAATCACCACGTCCAGGCGTGAAGGAGCAGCCGCTCCGGGCACGGGTGGAATAGCGGCTGGCGGGCTGCTTGAGCATAGTCCTCGAGGTGGGCAGACAAAGAGGGGGACCCGTGGCGAGACTGAAAAATGTTTAGGGCTTAACGTCTTTTGTCCACCACGAAGGTGATTTCAAAGACGGGGCACCGATAAAGGGTCTGAACAAATTTTGACCCAAGCTGGATTCGAACCCGGGACCTTTCGGTCGAGAGGCGAACACTGTTACCACCAAGCCACCCAGCTCCCCCCGTGGCGAGACTGAGGAGGTCGGTGGTCCAAGACCTGTTCCAGGAGACCTGTTGCAACACGACCGCATTGCAACCTCTGAGCTTGAGTAGGACTTTGAGAACGAGAACCGTCGGGGGGTAAGCGTACGCGATGAGCCCATCTAACGGAATGGAGAGCACGTCGACTGCCCAGGCTATAGGGTCTGGAATCGGGGAGACAAAGAGGGGGAGCTGGCGATTCCACCTCGTGGCAAATAGGTCGATCATGGGTGTCTCCCAGTGAGCGCAGATCATCTGAAAGATGTCCGGGTGTAGCGTCCATTTCGTGTGGTGTAGCTGGCCGCGCTGAGAGAGGGAGTCTGCCAACACGTTCAGGTGTCCTGGGATGTGTCGAGCTCGGAGGGAGATGCCACGGTCCTCGTACCAGCGCATGTCGGTAGAGGAGAATGCACAGATCGGGAGAGCGAGTACCTCCCTGCTTCTGAATGTAGGAAACGACTGTGGTGTTGTCCGAAAGGACGAGAAGCTCCTGGTGGCGAAGGCGCGTTTCCCACTCGATAGGGCTTGCCAAACCGCTTGCAGCTCTAGCCAGTTGATGTGTCTGTCCGCTAGAGGCCGGACGTCGAGAGGAAGCTCGGGAGCAGGTGTGCACCCCACCCGGAGAGACTTGCATCCACGCAGAGCGAGAGCTGAGGGGGCGGTGAGGCGAGAGGAACTCCCGAAAAGAGCCAGGAGGTGTCCGTCCAGTGCTGCAGATGTGGGCGAAGGATCTGAGGCACAGGCACCGGGGCATCTATGTCGCCAGATGATGGACGCCAATGAATTAGGAGGTGTAGCTGGAGCGGTCGGGAGTAAAGATGACCGAGGGGCAGTAGATCCGCCGCTGCATTCATCAAGCCGAGCAGTTGCAGCCAAACTCTGGTGGGGACTGACTCCGCTTGTGCTACCTGGGCGGCTAGGGAGGCCAACTTCTGGATCCGAGGCTCTGGCAAACTCACCCTGTTGAGGTCGGTCGCAAATTCCATCCCGAGATGAATAAACCGGCGAGATGGCGTGAGGTCCGACTTGCCCGCTTGGACCAGTAACCCCAAACGCGACAGCAACACTAGCAGGGCATCCCTGTCCATCCTAAGGGCGGACTCTAATTCCTCAGGAGGAGGTCGTCTAGGTAGTTGGAGGTCGGACTGGACGATGACTGCCTGGCCTTGGTAACGACGGCGTCCATGGTGCGAGTGAAAACCGGCGGGCTGAGGTTGAGACTGAACGGGAGGGCCCAAAGGGTAGATCACGCCGTCGAAAGCGAAGCAGAGATACCTCCTGGCGGCCAGGGTGCATGGGGTAATGGAGATACACATCGGAGAGGTCAAAGCTGACCGCGAAGTCCATCAGTTGCACAGCGGCCCTGAGGGTCCGGGGGGTTTCCATGCGAAAGGTCGGAGCCATGATAAACTTGTTCAGCGCCGAGAGATCGATGACAGGACGCCACTTGCCGCCCGGCTTGGGAAACATGAAGAGGTGTCTGTAAAAGGCTGGGGAGTCGGGACGAGACACTATCTCAGTGGCGGCCTTCTGCAGAAGCAAGTCGACCTTTCCGCGCAAAGCGATGGCTTTGAACTCGTCCGACGGAATCTCTGTCCACAAGGGGGAGCGTCTCAGCGGCGGGGACGAACGAAAGGAAATCAAGAGTCCCTCGGTGATGGTGGAGAGTACCCAGGGGTCATCCGGCAGCAGCGACCGCCACACGTCGCTGCAAAGGGCGAGCCTCCCGCCGACAGGAAACCCTGGAGCAGTCGGCGGGGGCTGGAGCGGGTGCAAGTCAGGGGGCCCGCCCGCGGCCAGGGCAGCGGGCAGGCCTGGGCCAGGCGGGGGCAGAGGTCCTAATGGGTCTAGTGCGGCCGAAGGCGAGAGCCCGCCGGGGCGCCTTGGCAGGAGCTGGAATGGATTGATCGATTGTAAATTGCTTAACGTCCCGACAGCAACAAGGCTTTCTCAGGACGTGCCTGCACTGCTTGTGAAAAAAAACTAAACAGAACATTGAATGTATGTCGCCAGCCGGTCCAATACGTTAAATAAACCTAAGACACGGGGCCTAAATAAAGCTAAGACCATTTAGCAACACACATCCAATATCAAGAGCTACAGGCAGTGCAGACAGTAGGGAGAGTTTTAAAAAGGCAAATACAGGTGAATGGACCTCGGGTAGACAGAAACACATGCCCCAGAATAGAGAGGAAAACCCACCCTGTGGGGCTGACCAGGGTGACCCTGGGAACTAAAAAGTAGTTACCCCACCCAAGTCCCCCAGGGCAGACCCGGGTGGGGGCGGAGCTGGAATGGAGAACGTGGAGGGTCTAGAGGTCCGCATGGCGCGACCCACGGCCTTGCGGGCTGCTTGAAAGCAAGAGGTGGCTACTCTGCTGGGCCAGCAGTCCGAATTCCCATCCTTCGCCTTCTGCCAGGTCTCACCAAAGGGAAGGGGGCCATCAAGGGGAGCACGACGCAGCTGGGTCTTCAGAACCGGGGGGCATTCCACAACAGGCTTGTAGGACGGCATCTCGACGCATGAGGTCACAGTTGGAGGCGGCAAACATGGCATTGACCAATGAGTGATACGCTGCCCGGTTAGCCGTGACCGCGAGGGCGAGTAGGTCACCAAGGTGGGGTGTAAGCGAAGTGTGCCAGGCATCCTCGATGCAACGGATGAAAGCTTGCGAGAGAAGCTCCAGAAACACGCGCAGGCCAAGGTGTTCCACACTAGCGACGACGTCTTATCCAAACCGCGAGAGAGGGCGTGTCTCAGCTGAGTGTTGCCGCCAAGCTGCGCTATCGCCGGAGGGTCCAACGAGGGAAGAGGACAGTAGAAAGACTGGGAATGGCCCGCATACCAGAATTGGCGGAAGGCAATGTCAAGGTCAGCCGGCCACTTGCGATCAGCAAAGAAGGAGTACTCCTGGGAATTGGTCTGGAGATGATTGGAGAATGAATCCCTCAGATCCTTAAAGCCAGGGGGCTGAGGCGGCGACTTGAACTTTTTCTGCTGATGTCCCGAGTCGATAAAGGCGGAAACCTTCCTCTAGAGTGGGTGGGACGGGGGTGTGCCACGATCAGACGAGCAGCTTCATCAATCCCGAGAAGCATTTCTGCGTGCGATGTCGAAGGTGTCCTAGGTGACGCAGAATCATCCGTCACAGCAGAGCAAGGCGAGGGGGAGCGGCTACCCACGCCGAGAACAGCCGAAGCCGAATCCGCCGGGAGTAAACTAAGAGTCTCCTCATCCCACGCAGGGAGCGACATCCGGTGGTGGGTCCGGCAGGGGGATATCGTGCTGACCACGTCCCGACGAGAAACGGTAGCCGCCGGCGAGCGTCGTGTCCTAAGGATATGGCAAAGAGGGGACGGGGGCAAGGCGCGACCGGGAGGCGAGCCGTGTGCCTGCCACAGCGGGAGCGACTGTGATTACGGGAGCGGCTGTGATGACGGGAGCGACTACGATGGCAATCCCTGTCGGCCGAGGTCCTATTACGAGGCCTGAGCGGTGAAGGCGACGGGCGACGTAACCTGCGTGATGTGGAGCGTGGGTCCGAAGCTCACGAAGTAGACATCTGCAACGAGGATGAGGCGTGTCGGGGGCTGTGACGGCCGTCGCATAGAGCATCACAATGCTTCCTCCGTTTGTCGCTGGACGCGCCAAAGTGTCTAGAGTTGCTGGCTGAGTGAGAGTTGTCAAGACTATCAGTAGTCCATGGACGTTTGGACATGGGTCTCTGCCGACTTAGCGACTCTCCGTAAGAGTATGTGGGCTTCCCCTGGCGAGACCTCTCAGGACTGTCCACGGACAAATGACGGCGTGATACACGTCTCTACAGGCCTGCCTCCGTAAGGCAGTCGCTCTGCCCTAAAGCGGACTCTCCATAAGAGTCAGCAGGCTTTGTCCAGGCAGGAGTCACGGATGACGCAGTCCTGTGGGAAGAGCTGGGCTCAAGTGTCCGACGTGTCGTCTGTTCCCCAAGGTCAGGGCGAGCGGGTCTGGGTACAGCGCCGGGCACGGAGGGGAGCTCCAAGAAGGATGAACGGTCACTTGCTGGAGTCGGGCGCTCGTGCCGGTAAAACCCCCACAGCTGCGACCAGCGTTGTTCCGGCCAGGCTACGCAGGCATAACAGGTGTGGTCAGACGCGCAGCCAGCACAGGGAAGGCAGAACTTATGAGTATCGCTCGGCCACTGGAGGTCGCTGCACAGCGGGCAGGTGAGCACTTGGCTCTCCTGAGTTGTGGGGATGGGGGAAGGAACCTCCATGGTACCCACAGCGAGCATCGGAGGAAGAATTCCCGGGCGGGCCCGCGACTCAAAGTCCGCACTCAATCACCGAAAACACCAAGGAGAGGAGAGCCAGGTTGGTTAGTTCGGGTTTAATGTCCACAGCACCAAGGTGATCATGGACGGTCCTGACGGGCAGGTTATGGAGGACACAGGAAATCTATTGCCTATGGAGTACGACCTGAACACTGATCAACTCAGGCGCACTCCAACTGTGCCACTTTGATTTACCAGGACCTTTCAACGGACATGCTATTGAACAAATCCGTTTTTTCCCCCTGGATTGTGAGTCCAGCTACCGGGGCCGGGACGGGATTCGAACCCACGACCCGGCGATTCCCTTCGCTCTCCTGCTCTGACGTTTAACCGCCTGAGCTATTTCGGACTCTAGGAGAGCCAGAAACCACAGCCCCCCCCCCCCCCCCCCCCGAAGTACAACGCAGCGTAATCCAAAGCACACAAGGGAACACAAAAGCGCACAAAGTCCAAGGAACACAGTAATCCAAAGGCGACCGGCCCTTTAAGAACTGGTGAAAACCGGTCCAGGTCCTGTAGGCTACACACGTCTGAACAGCACGAGCTAAGTAGAACGACTGATTGGGCCACGTGGTGCGTGACCGGATGGGCAGGGGTGGGAGGCAACTCTCAGCCCTAGTCTGGGTTCCCCGAGTGCCTCCCGGGTTGTGTAGGAACACAACAGGTTCTTAGGCTGAAATTGAGTAAGTAGTAGACACTTCCAGACAGTAATGTCATCGGTAATGTTTTTGAGGAAACAAAGTGCATTCTGGACCTATGAAAATGCCATGACATATTATATCCAACTTGTGTTATAGATGACCTTACTACAAACAGAGTTTACTAAAATATGATGGTTGTCTTATTCCACAGATGATTTGCAATGACATGTACAAAACTTGAGGTAGTCTACATGTGTGCGGCTCTAGGATTTTGGACCTTATAGCTTTTGGTGCATCACACAAGCCTTATGAATGTTCAGCGGTTATGTGCACTGACACAAACACACAACAACTATCTTGTCTTAAAACCTCTCTTTTAGTTTGGATTTTTACCCTTCCTGCCACAAGATGGCCTTAGTCGCCTGCTGGACATTAAACCCAAATAACTAACCAACTAACTAAACAAAATAAAAGTATGAGAGAAGGAACCATCTGATCTTATTTAGAACTAATCATTACAAAAATGTATTTTTCTTTAAAATGTTTTTTCTTTTAAAGAAATACTTACCGATGACATTACCATATGGAATCGTGTCTACGCTAGACTAATTTTAGCCAAGTGTTGTGTACGTAAAGGGCAGTGTTGGCAGGTGAGGGGCGCCATAGCTAACCCGAGTAGTCTCCCCTTCATCCCCATACGGGTACACGCCTTACCATGAGCACTCAGTTTAGTTTCTGAGCGGACCGGCGGCCAGCGGGGTAGGTGGGAGGGTCATCCGAGTAATGTCATCGTTAAGTAATTTTCAAAAAAATACATTTTAAAGAAAAATACATTTGTTTTCTCAAAACACATTACCGATGACATTACCGTATGGAAGAATTACGAAGAGGAGGTGGGCGCCGCTATAACGCCCCTAACCCGCAAATACAGGCAACTAGGCCCGCCCTCCCTAAGCAACCTCCCGATAATTTTAGCAAAGATACTACGGCGCCGGGAGGGAGTGTTGCGCTGCTGCGATGTCTCCCACCAGCGAAAGGTTCTGGCGCTGGCTGGAGAGGTCCCTCAGGTAGAATTGGGTAAAGGTAGACTCTGCTTGCCATCCCACGGCTGCCACAATGTCCTTGACCGTGCAGTTGCGGTCGAATGCGAGGCTAGCAGCCATGGCTCTGACCTCGTGCGCCCTGATGTGCATTCGTTTGGCTGTATCAGGGGAGAGATCTTGGTAGGCGGAGCGGGTCAACTATCGGAGCCAGGAGGATATCGTCTGGGCCGAAATGTCCCTTCTACCTGAGGACAGAGGGAGGAAAAGGCGGGTGCGTCCCCTGCGTAGCGGCTTGGTCTGGCGCAGGTAAACACGTAGAGCTCTCACCGGGTCCTGTTGTCGGGACGCATGGGTGGAATCTGGGTCTCGCAAAGGTTGACTGGAGACCACCTGAGGAGCAGTCAAAGGAGACTGAGTCTTGGCGAGAAACGCCAGATCGGGGAGCAGATGAACCGAGCCATCTGCCCGGAACTGCAAACATGCCGGCCGCGCCGAAAAGGCGTGTAGCTCACTGACCCTGGAAGCGGAGGTGAGAGCCAGTAGAAAGCAGGTTTCCGCGTCACGTCCGGCAGCCGCGCCAACTGGATCGGTTCGAAGCGGGCAGAATTGAGCAAAGTAAGCACCCACGGAAGGCCCCAGCGCGGTACCAGCGAGCGAAGAGCGGGACAAAGTAGCCCGAAATGCGCCATCAGGTCAGAGAGGTCCTTGCAGGCACCCGGGTCGGGGCGTCCCAAATGCCGATACGTGTCTGCGATCATGGCCAGATAACCCCGAATGGTGATCGGCGCCAAGCGCTGGTCGGTAAACAGCCAGAGGAAGAAGTCCGCCAGCTGGGGAACTGTCAGATCTGTGGGGGAGAGGAGCTTGTCACCACACCAGTCGCACAGGATGCGCCACTTGCCGTCGTAACTCATCTGGTCGAGGGTCTGCGAGCCGTAGCGATAGCCTCCACTGCCGCACTTGAGAAGCCTCTAGAGGCGAGGGCCTGCCACACAATCTCCAGGCTTTGAGGAGGAGACACTCGGGGCATGAGTGGAAAAGCGCCTGCCAGGGCTGCTTGAGCATCGTGCGAGGCGTGGGAAGCCATAGCGGGGGCCCGTGGCGAGGTTCAGGAGGTCTGTGGTCCACGACTTGGTCCAGCAAAGAGGAGCCACAAGGAACAGGATCGCATTGCATCCCTGGAGCTTGAGGAGGACTTTCGGGATGAGCACTGTCAGGAGGTAGGCGTAGGTGACAAAACCATCCTAAGGGATGGAGAGAGCGTCGACTGCCCAAGCAAGCGGGTCCAAAATTGACGAGATGAAGACCGGCAGCTGGTGGTTCCATCTCATCGCGAACAGATCGACCATGGGGGCCTCCCACGCTGCTCCGATCATCCAGAAGATGTCCGGGCGAAGCGTCCACTCTGTGTGAAGTAGCTGACCGCGACGCGAGAGGGAGTCCGCGAGAACATTCAGATGGCTGGGGATGTGATGTGCGCGGAGAGTGATGTTCCGATCCTCGCACCAACAGAGCACCTGGTGGAGTAGCATGCAGAGCAAGGGAGAGCGAGTCCCCCCCCCCCCACCCCCACCCGCTTCTGGATGTAGGCGACGACCGTGGAGCTCTTGTTGTCGCAGCCGTGTTTTCCAGGTGAGCAGGGCTTGCCAGATCGCCTTCAACTCCAACCAGTTGATGTGCTGCGCCAGCAGATCCGGGGGCCAGACGCCGGAGGCCGTGGAGAACTCTAGTAGCAGGTGAGCGCCCCAATCGGAGAGACTTGCGTCGACGCACAGGGACAATCGGGGAGGTGATGAGTAGAGGGGAACGCCCGCGGCAAGCCAGACGGGATCCGCCCAGGACGGAGCATAGGCAGCACCAGAGCCTCGAGGTCGTCCGTCGAGGGTCGCCAGTGGAGAAGCAGGTGCAGCTGTATCGGTCGGGAGTGAAGATGTCCCAGGGGAAGCAGGTCCGCTGCCGCACTCATCAGTCCCAGAAGCTGAAGCCAGCGCCTGGCGGGGATCGCCGTCTCCTGAGACACCTGTTGCGCAAAGGTTGCAAACTTCTGAACACGCTGCTCCAGCAACCGGACGTGGTTGAGATCGGTGTGGAATTCCATTCGCAGATGGAGGAAGCGACGTGACGGCATGAGGTCAGATTTCCCCGTGTTGACCAGGAAGCTAGCCTGTCGAGAAGGAGAAGCGCATCCCGGTCGACCCGCAAGGCGTCCTCGGACTGGTTCCGGAGAAGGAGATCGTCCAGGTAGTTCGACATGGGGCTCAACGACGTCCGCCTGGCTGTGGCGACCACTGCGTCCATGACGCGGGTGAAGACCCAAGGGTTGTCAGGCTCGATGTAAGTGACGGACGTACAGCAGACGCCATGCCGTTCCCTGGGCCAGCACGGTCAGGTAGGCGGGTCGTGCATGTGCTTTGTGGAACAGGTATCAAAGTCTTACTCACATTGCTCCCCACGCTGACGCGTCGTCCGTGCGAAGAACGAGTGTCGGAGACGACCGTAGCAGAAGGTGTCGACCGTCCCCCAGCCGCCACTGGAGGAACACGCGCCAAAGCCAGCATGGAGGCCGTGGGAGCAGTAGAAGGAGTCTGTTCCCGGGCCGGCGACGGGCGTTCATGGCGATAGAAGTTCCACAGTTGCGACCACCTCTCTTCTTGCCAGGGGGCGCGGACCACGCAGGTACGAGTGGAGGCACAGCCGGAACACGGCAGGCAGACGGTATGCTGGTCGCTCGGCCACTGAAAGTCGCCATATCTCGGACAGGTGCGCACTTGCCAACTGCAAAACTGAATGAACAGTGAAGGCAGACGAACGTGGCGCCGCGAGGCCACGCAACACTTGAGTACAAGCGAAGCGAACGCGAAGTCGAAAGCCATGGCACTGCCGCCGCCCAGCGCTCTATATTATGCCCCCCAGAGCGCCGGTCACTGGCAGAACCTAGATGTTACCTCGTCATGACGAAAACCCCGATACCATGCAGAGGCAGAGAGGGAGCCCTCGGCAGAGAAGGGGCGAGGCCGCAAAGACGCCGGACACACTGTCGCACGCACGTGGGAGGAAGTCCACAGAGGCCGGCGCATCGCTGAATCCCCCAAGGAGCCCTGACGAAAGCCAAGTCCAGTGGTCACTCGAGGACAGCTCACGAAGGCAGCTCAACAAGGCACTACCTGTCCCAGGATGGGACAAGACACCGCAGTGACGAAGGTAAGAAGACCGGTCGCACTGTACAAGTCCAAGCACAATGAAGAAGCACAACGAAGAAGCGCACAGCCCGTACACAACCGTCCTAGACTAGCGAAGAAACTAAACTGAGTGCTCACGGTAAGGCGCATACCTATATGGGGATGAAGGGGAGACTACTCGGGTTACTGCCTAGCTATGGCGCCCCTCACCTGCCTACACTGCCCTATATGTACACAACAATTTTTGGCTAAAATTAGGCTAGCGTAGACACGATTCCATACGGTAATGTCATCGGTAATGTGTTTTGAGAAAACAAATATACCCCCAAAAGATTTCACTGAATGAATGCCTTTATAAGAAAAGAGCTTTCACACCAAGGTGATGTAAAAATGTATTTTTCTTTAAAATGATTTTTTTCGAAAAATACTTACCGATGGTATTACTAATAGGAATGGTTTCTTAGCTAGTCTAATTTTAGCCCAAAATTGTTGTGTACGAGTATGGTCATGAAGGCAGGTGAGGGGTGCCATAGCCTAGGCGGTAACCCGGGAAGCCTCCCTTCCAATCCAACCACGCATGCGCTCAGCGCTTAGTACCTCAGTCAGTTTCTTAGCGGACCAGCGGCAAGCGGGGCAGGTGGGAGGGACCTTCGAGTAATACCATCGGTCTAGGACATGCCGAACTTCCTTAACCCAGTGTGGGATTTTCAGTGGGGCGACCATCCCCAACCTAGTGCGTCCCCGGGTGGCGGATAGGGGAACGGCCTTCAGATATGGAGGCTAGCTGCGCAAGCAGTCGTGGACCAAATGGCGATGAGCTTACCAGGACGGGGCGGGGTAGCAGGTGGCACTGTACCTCCACTGAAATTCCCCATGTGTCCAACGATGGGTTTATCATGCGAACAAGAGCCGCATAAAGCTCTAGCCACCCTGTGTTCCCAGGGAAGGTCGCATACCAAAAGCTAAGGGTGAGGTAACCCCGACAGAAACCTCGAATGCTGAAGACGGAGGACCCAGGCCGCACGGCGCATTCTGATAAACCATGGATCCACGCAAACACGCAATCATGACTATACGGCCAACTACCATTGACGATAATGGCGCTTACCCACTGAAGACTCTCCAGGGTGGAGCAGCGTCGGGTCCCATGCCTCTAAGGGACCCAGCCTCAGCTACTGGAGGTCCCTCACGTCCGTCTTGTCATGCCAGGGGATGCGGGAGGAGAGCTACTGGCACCACCACAACCAGGAAGAATCCCAGTCAGCAGCGACCTTTTCAGGTCATGCACTGGAACGCAGAAAGCATTCTGAACAAGAAGACATATCCTGCATGAGAAGAACATTAACATCTGCTGTATTCAGGAGACGCACTTGACACCCCAAAAGTCCTTCAAAGTGAGAGGCTACCAGTGCTTCAGGTCCGACAGAACAGATCGAAGCAAGGGAGGAATCTTGACCCTGATCAGGAACAACATCAACGCCTGTTTGATCGATACGCACATGGAGAACTCCGAGTACCAAGTGATTTGGATCCAGACGAAGACAGCAGATTTCCAGCTGGTCAACTTCTACTGCCCCAACGACAGACCACTCACCCTTGACACGATCCCCACTAAGGCCTCCAACTTCATTGTGGTGGGCGACTTCAACAGTCACTCACAAAGTTGGGGATACGACCACTTGGATCGGAGAGGAGAAGGAGAGGAGAAGAAGTGGAGAACTGGCAGGACGACAACGATCTCATTCTGTTGAACAGTCCCATTGACTGCCCCACGTTCTACTCCAGAAAATGGCACACTACATCGACTCCTGACCTAGCCTTCTGCACAGAAGACATGCACAAGCAAGTCAGCAGAGAGGTCGGAGAACAGCTAGGTGGAAGTGACCATCGGCCAGTCTTTTTTACCTTGGGCACGGAGTCCTGCGCTGATGCAACCTTCCCACGGTGGAACTACAAAAGAGCGAACTGGTTCCTCTTTAGACACCGCACCAGCGAACTCACCAAAGACATTCGAATCGAAGGTCGAGACATCAACATGGTGGTGAAGGACCTCAACATAAGCATCCTCAGAGCAGCGCGTGAGTCCATACCCAGAGGTGCTAGAAAAGACTATAAGCCCTACTGGAGCAATGAACTGCAGGAACTGGATGATGATCTAGCAGATGCCAGAAGAGAAACAGAAGTTAACCCATCACAGGCAAACAACATCTGCCTCCAGGAAGCCAAAGCCAAATTTCTCAAGAAGAAGCTACAGGCAAGACGCAGGAGCTGGCAAGAGAAAACAAGCTCCCTGAACCTTGAGAAGGATGGCAGAAATCTCTGGAAACTGACCAAGCAGTTGAACGATGAGAACACGAGCAAAGGAAACATCACCTTAGAAGAAAATGGGAAGATACTAATAGGAAAGCATGCTGCCAACCAATTTGCTGAAAGCTATGCAGCTGAGAGCAATCTCCATGTTAGCCCCAAAAAGCAGAGAGAAGCAAGAAGAGAGCAAAGAGAGAGACCTGCCAAACAAGCAACAGCGGACGTCATGAATCAACCACTTACACACAAAGAGCTTCATATAGCTCTCAAAAAGTTGAAGGCGAAGAAGTCTCCTGGTCCAGATGGCATCACCAACAAGATGCTAACCCACCTTGATAGTGCAGCAGAAAACAAGCTACTTGAGGTCCTCAACAGGAGCTGGCAAGAAGGATCGCTACCACAACTCTGGCGAGAAGCAATCATGATCCCCATTCTAAAGAAAGGGAAGGATCCAAAGAAGGCCACCAGCTATCGCCCAATCAGCCTCACCAGCTGTTTTGTGAAGACCTTGGAGAGAATTGTGAACGAGCGCCTCAGGTGTTACCTGGAATCCAGGAACCTCCTCGCCCCTGAACAAGCTGGCTTCCGACAGTTCCGCAGCACCGAAGACCAGGTCACTTGCTTGGCGCAGGAAGTTGAAGATGCCTTCCAGGAGCAGAAGCTGGTCTTTGTAACCTGGATTGATCTTCAGAAGGCTTTTGACAAGGTCTGGAAAGATGGGCTGCTTGTCAAACTGCTGAGAAAAGGCGTGTCCAGTAACATGTTCCAGTCGATATGCTCCTACCTCTTCAACCGCAGGGCAAGAGTCAGCGTCGACCAGACCAAAAGCAAGAAATTCCTCCTTCGTCATGGCGTCCCGCAAGGCGGAGTCCTCTCCCCTACCCTCTTCCTTCTCTTCATCGACGATCTGGTGTCTGAGATGCCCAAGGGAATCAAAGCTGCACTATACGCAGATGACCTTGTGATCTGGTGCAAGGAGGAGCATGCAAGTACTGCCACCTACAGAATGCAGCTAGCGGCAGACAAGCTGAATGCATGGGCAGAAAACTGGTGCATCTCCGTCAACAAGGAGAAATCCTCCACCACCCTCTGCACACTGTCCCCAAAGCAAAAAGCTGGAACCATCAAGCTTGGTGGAACCCCTCTGAGAGAGGATGAAGAAGCTACCTACCTTGGTGTCACCTTCGACAGACGTCAGACCTGGAAACCACACATTGCACAGGCAGAAGCGAAGGCCCGGCGCAAGCTGGCCATACTCAGGAAACTGGCAGGCACCACCTGGGGAGCGAACGAGAAGATACTGAAGACAGTATACCAGGGAACAGTCAGGCCCCACCTCGAGTACGGCTCCACAGCGTGGTCAACCTCAGCCAAGACGAACCTGCAGACCCTCGACCGAGTGCAAAACCAGGCTCTTCTACTCATCACTGGTGCAATGAAATCCACACCAATCAAGGAAATGGAGAAGCTGACCACAATCCAACCTCTCAGCTAGAGGAGAGAAGCCAAAACAGGCGGAGAAGCTCAGGTGCTTGCCTGACCACCCCATGAAGCACAGACTGAGCAACCTCACCAAGAACCAGCTCAAAAGAAGCAGCTTTGTCCATGAGAGCATGCGACTTTCTTGACAGTACAGGGAAGTCCTTCCACAGAGCACTCTACCTCTGATCACAGAAGAAGAGGAAAACCCTTGGGCAGTGGACAAACCAGACACCCAGATCTGCACCAGTGTCCCACATGCTGCCTCAGGAGACAGTCAGGATGACACCGTTCGACGGGCACTCACCCTAGCCCTGATCGACGAACAGTACCCAAAGGAGGCATGGATCCACATCTACACTGATGGATCAGCAACAAATGCCATTTCCAATGGAGGTGCTGGCATCCTGATCCAGTTCCCAGAGGGACATACAGCCACATCCAGTGTAGCCACCGGCAAACACTGCATAAACTACAAAGCTGGGAGCTGCCGGCGTTAAAGTGTGGGCTCGCGACCGAAGTCCCGGCGTTGACGGTTCTGTCACCTGGTAAGAGCCACTAGTCGGGTCTGTGGGGATTACCGGCGCTGCATCCTTGTGCCGAGAAGGGGTTCTGTCTTGAGGCCTAGCTCTCGGAGCTCGAGTATCTGCGACCGGACAGTGGTCACTAGGCGGGACTGTGGGAACTGCCAGCACAAGAGTTTGGGCTCGCTGCCTGAGCCGCGGCATTGACGGTTCTGTTACCTGGTAATAGCCACTAGTCGGGTCTGTGGGGCTTACCGGATCCGTGCTGGTGTCGGCCGTTCGCGGCGGTAAAAGCTCCATAGCTGGGTCCACTGCTCTTCCAGCCAGGGGGCGCAGACCAGGCACGGGTGCGAGGAGGTACAGGCGGAACAGGGAAGGCAAATAGCATGTCCGTCACTCGGCCATTGGAACTGTCCACATCGTGTACAGGTGCGGACTTGCCAACTGCAAAATATAGCGCACAAATGAAATGCGAGCGATCGTGCCCCCGCAGGCACACAATACGAACCCCGTAAACGAACGAAGAAAAGTTCATGGCGTATGCTCATGCACGGCGCTCTACCCCTTCCCAGGAGCGCCGGACGGAAGCAGTGACCGAGATTTTACCTTGCCATAATGCAGAAGTAGAGGAACGTAAAGGACGGGACAACCAGTGCACCCAGGCGCAGCCCCACCAAAATGGCGCCGAAGACCGGCTTTCCTCAGTCCAAGGTCTGGAATGGTGTAGCACACAGAGACCACAGTCACAACCGGTCCGCGAAGTTGGAAACACCACCACGAGTCACAGGAAGCATTCAAGCCTACACAGGGTCCTCGAGGCTAGCAGAAGGGCGAAGCGCGAGGACACAAGGCAGAGTCACAAACTGTCAGCAGGACCGGCCACGAGCGAGTGAGAAAAGTTCACAAGGCACTGTCACGTCAGGACTAAACCACACGCAAGCGTCCAAGCCAAAGGCTCACAGTGAAGGAAAAAAAACCAAGCACACAAAGCTTCCACCGAAGAAGACACAGTCCGAATCGTAGAGAGACACTGACGTACACAACCTACTATCGACTAGCAAAGAAATTGACTGAGGTACTAAGCGCTGAGGGCATGCGTGGTTGGATTGGAAGGGAGGCTACCCGGGTTACCGCCTAGGCTATGGCGCCCCTCACCTGCCATCATGATCACACTCGTACACAACAATTTTGGGCTAAGAAACCATTCCTATTAGTAATACCACCAGTAATGTGTTTTGAGGAAACAAGTTTACTTGTGAGTAGAATGTCTCATGCATTTGTGAATGAGTTAACTAGTTATACATCCATGGATAGTTTACAGTTAGAGCAGGGAGCTAGCTCAGCACCTCCCTGCTCCAACTGTAAACCATCCATGAATGAATATAACCAGTTAACTCGGTCACGATAGTCACTGTGATTGTTAGCTTGGAGCCTCACCACTCTAATTCTAAACCATCCATGGATGGATACCCAGTCAACTCAGTGACAGCGCCACAGTGACTGCTAGCTCCCCCCCCCCCCCCCCCCTCTAATTGTAAACCATCCATAAATGGATAACCAGTTAACTCAGTCACAATCACCACTGTCATTGTGAGCTCGGTACCTCCCTGCTATGAATGTAAACCGCCTGTAGATACAAGATAAGTCAGTCACATGCATTTGCACACTTACTTGCGGCAAAGGTAGCCATCTGTGCAATCAACATGTCCGTCAGCAAGGAATATTTAGTCTCCAGCGCCTCCATAAGCTCTGAAGCTGTAACCGCATCCTGGCGCCTCATTTTCTTGGGTACATCTTCTCCTTCCACATCCTGTCCATCATCTGTGAACATGGCTTCCAAGCCCCCATGCTGCCACCTAGATAATAACAACAGATGACATGAAATAAGTGATAGATATCTCCAGCTTGCATCACTTTACCCACTCAATGCCAGTAGATGCAAACATATGTTGCTAAATAAAAGCATGGCAAATTCACAATACCATAATTATAATCCCATCAATTCAAGGAACACAGATACGGATCTGCAGAGGCACATATTGTTCTTTGCCTCTTGCAGTTGGATGGTGTTCACATTTTTTTTGGCAGTGACGGTGTTAAATGAAGGCAATGGATGAAATAGGACAGTTCAAGGGTAATGTCTAATTAACTTGATGCTTCACTGATCCGTTATGATTTAGAATTGTATTTGTAAGAACAAATAGCTAGATTAATATCACTTTGGCCCTTGATAGCAATTATTGTCACAATGATTCCTGCAGGAATTATCATGACAAAAAGGAGAACTAACAGCCAAAGGGTTAGATTACTAACATGATAGTGCGCAAGTCTGTGATTTTGTATCATACTCTCTAGAGACATACAGTACAAAAATGACCAGCATTAGTGATCTCAATCCGTAAGATTAGTTGTGAAATAGCTTTAATTTTACTCACTTTTGCAGCTTTCTCTTTGCGTGCCTCTGGGTTGTTTCCATGTATTCATCAGTGTCATGATCTTTTCCATCTTCTCTCTGTAAAAAAAAAAAAAAAAGTTAATAGTACTCAGTTTCTAACCGATGCACAACATAAAACAAAAAACTCAAGTATAGAACATTCTAAATAACAGAAATCATATGGTTAGTCAGTCTGAAATTTTGAAAAGACTGGTACAAAGTCCACAGTTCAGCTTTCTGGGATAAGGTAAATCAAAGATAGAAGACTATGGAAATTATAAGCATAAGCTTTGACTCATTTAACCCTTTTAGTCCCATGGGTGCTTTTGAAAGTGTTACTGAACAACTATGTACCAGTTGCAGGAGGTGGATTGATCATGATAATTCAAGGGTAGTGCCAGATGAGCTTGGTGCTTTCAGGTGCCAAGCTCATCTGGCACTATCCTTAAATTATCATGATCAATCCATCTCCTGCTGCAGGGTTCTGGGGTTAAATGGGTTAAACACACTGAAATAAAGGCTGCCAGTTAACAATTTCAAGCAAACCAACAAAGAAAAGAAGAAAACATGCAAAATCGATAAGGTATCAAACTGCATAAGCCATCCTGTGTATGCAGCCACTGGAACTGTTTATAGTGCCAGTGACTGCATGCACAAATGGGTAGTTTACAACTTGACTGATGAGTAAAAATCAACACGATCCAACTGCAAGAGACATAGGTTGTCATGAGCCCCCGCAATTGTAGGGGCTCATAATAATAATAATAATAATAATAATAATAATATCTATGCCTCTTGAGGACACCACCTTAAATCTATGTTCCTGGGGCTCTGGTGATTTCAAACTCAGTCTGCGTCCCCTGGCAGTTACAGGCTTAATCAGTGATACACCAACATACCTGCAGACATTTGAAGGCCTCATAGTCTCTGTAGTAATGGTTCCACTGTGTCTGCTCAAGATGGGACAACTCCTCATGCACTTCTCGATCTGCGCTGGGCTCCCCGCTGGGTACATCACAAAGCCAAGCACGGATTTCATCAAAGAAGACGTCAGCGTCCGGGTCTACACGACTCTTGAGGAAGCGATGCCAAGTGTGCAGAGAGAACAAGTCGCCATGATACTCTTGGAATAGGTTCAGTGCATCCTGCAGGCGGATTCTGTGACTGTGGACAAAATAGCAAATTTTATTTGATAATACATATATTGATATACAAGGGCGGATCTTGAGGGGCGTGGGGGGGGGGGTCCAGAACACCCTCCCACCCCCCGACCCAAATTTTAAAAAAATGCTATAACAAATTCCCTTTTGGTGGTTTTTGGACCCCCCCCCCCAGCCCACCCCCCTCCCACCCTACACCCCACTTCCCCCCCCCCCCACCCCCACTTCCCCCCCCCCCAACCCCTCGTTGTTTGATATTTTGGCGAATGGCGAGAGTCTTAACCAGGGTGGAGAACAAGCTCAAGTAAAAAATCTCTGAAAAGTGGCCGGGGGCCAGGGGCCGCCTAGGCCCCGGTGGGGGTCCAGGGGCAAAGCCCTGGTAGGGGGCCTATGGGGGCATAGCCCCCCCCCCCCAAAAAAAAAAAAAAAAAAAAAATCCATATTTTTCATTTTTAGAGGTAAATATTCTGGCTTCTTGTGAGATAGCACACAGAAAAGGCTCAAATTTGACTACATGCAAACTCAAGATTACAGAGTAAAATACATCATCAAAGGGTCTCCCCGGTTAATCACTCGTGAAAAGCATGACATGGTAGGCTATTGATCAGTATCACAATAGACTAACAATGGCCGACACAGAGGACTGACCTTCCGGTGAATCGCCAAACGTTCAACATCACTATCACCCACTGTAATCAAGTGATGAGTATTTATTAACAGGGCTTCTGTTTTCACAACAGGTTAAATGGTCTGTAGACCCCCAGGTATAAATTTTAGAGGGTACACAGACTCCCATCTGAGCATAATAGAGGGTCCGCAAATTTATTTAAGATCAACTGCATCATCTGTATGTTCTTTAAAATAAATTAACTCATTTTGCTCTCTCCTCTTTAAATTTGTTGTGACAGTGTCTGTGTGTCCTTTCCATGATACTGATTCTTTAACTGGTGAGCTGTCATGCAAAAGCCTGTATTTATTTGTATGATCATTTGATAATGTATTTTACCTGAAAATAATATAGCCTTTTCTGCTGAATGCAGATTGACAACCAAAGTCTGACTTGTCTAAACTCTCTCTCTCTTTCTTATGTGTGTGTGTGTGTGTGTGTGTGTGTGTGTGTGTGTGTGTGTGTGTGTGTGTGTGTGTGTGTGTGTGTGTGTGTGTGTGTGTGTGTGAACTGATGTACTTAAAAGTTGGTTTAAACCCATTTAACCCGAAAGACCTACTTCTCCAATGTTAGAGCTTTTGCCTAATAACTGTGTACCAGAAGATGGATCAACCATGATAAAAAAAACTGACAAACTTATTTCTGTTCAAATTTCTGGCCTTGCTTTTTGAGTTTGCCTCCATGCATATTGCGCTTGTCATCCATGTGCCGTCGTGCTTTAGCCACGGAAATACACGCAACCATGAACTCTGAAACTGTTGCAGCGGCGATGCCACACACAGCCCAGGGGTATCATTTCTGGTACTGTCACTTGTCGATGGAGATGGCAGTGTCGAAGTGGAACTTTCTTCTAAGCGATTATCAAGATCAGACGGTGGCAGATTGAAGAATCTGAAGCATTCCAGCTTCCTTTGCTTTTGCTCCGCCATTTACAACTTCGTTCAAGATCAAAAGTGAAACGCGCGATGCCGCACCCCATAATAGTAGGAACGGTGATATCACAGCAAGTAACGTGTTCAATATGTAGCGCGCACTTTGTAATAACATGCTGACACCACACCAGGCGTAAACTTGCCCGTCCAGTGTGACACTCGCACGGATCCCGGAGTCAGGGCGATTCTGAACGCAGCCGCGGCCAAGCGAGCGGCTAAACTAACCAACTCATCACTAAAAGTTGTAGAACGACTGTCACCGACCTCTGTTAGCATACGCATGGTGGCGCAAGGATGATGTGTCTCGGACGAATTTTAGTGCTGTCTGACTACCCTTTAGTTACATTTTCAGTACTGACGTGATTTTGAGTTTTAGTGTGCCAGAGACGCACAGACGCACTAAAACGGAAGCCCTGTGAGTAAGCCTTTTACTTATATTGGGCAGTGCATACAATGTTACACTCATGGGCGCCGTGTTCAGTGACGAGAAAGTAAAAGCTGGACACGGACCTGAACTCGTCCTATTTTTAAACTCGGATCGAGACTTGGAGAAAATGTGTTTCGTGAATTTTTCTCACAACTCTATTTCATTTTCTTGGAAGTGATGCTACCTTTCCTCGGAAAATCGCGGATCCGAGGAGAGTTCTCCACCCTGCTTAACACACACGTGCCTTCTCTCTCTACCCACCCCCCCCCACCCCCACCCGCTTTTCGATTTTTGGGCCCCTGGAAGCCCAGGAAGCAAAGTCTAGCGTCGGGGAGGCTGAAGGTCCCAAACAAAAAGTTGGAACCCCCCCTCAAGGTAACTGATCCGCCCCTGATATAAGTATTATCTGAGTGCAAGGGAGAATTGAAGAAGCTACTGTCATGGATATTATTTTCTAAACAACCAACCTGCCATTAAAATCAAGAGCCTGAAAGTCCCAGTAAGCTTGTTCATCCAGGGCATGTCGTCGCTGCACTTCTTCCAGAACATCAAGAAAAACATCCCTGCTTATTTTGCCTCCGCAGCTTGGCCCACACACTTGAACGACTGCTGCCTCAATGTGATCTCGAGAAACTTTTGTGTAGTAGACTGATTCATGCAGGGCTGTCAGCTGGTCCACAGTAACAAACCCCTGATTTGCCACATCAAGGCGATCAAAGATAGTCACAAAATCTTGAATCCCCATAGCGTGATGTTTAACACGCCAATTAGTTTGTATCAATGTGTTTATTTGCACTGCACAGATGAAAAAATCACAGATAATGAGAAAGGAATGTGCATTACTGAATTATATTTCTACGAATCAAGGGTGATAAATATGCACTATTTCTATTTACGCATGTTATCATTGAAACACAGGTCAGCCTCAGTTTTATGGGCTCTAGTTTACCACAGTATATGATATTCACATAGGTTTCTGTCTCCGACAGGAATGTTAGTGAGCAAAAAGTCCTCGGGCCGACGTCAGCCTCTGCCGGTGCAGGCACAGCCGTATGTGTGCCAGCAAAGGCTGGCATCAGCCAAAGGACTTACCAAGTGGTTTTACTTCACGTCTAATTGATAAAGAAAATAACCTGATTGCGAATACAGTATTGCAATATATTGCGGCTGACCTGCAGTTGTTGTATGTATTTGGTTCTTTTTATTTGAACAGTCGAAATCCTAGCCAGTGTGACTGTACAGCAAGTAACGCGGGAACTTCCATATGGAATAAATTTGTACAAAAATAATAACTAAATCATCATGCGTTCTTACGACATGAATATTACAAAGACATCTAGATATCGACTTGTGTTTAGTCTTGTTATGGTCAATACACTAGTAAAATGGAAAAGTACCACAAATATTCGTATTTCTGTGAGAAAAGGGTATCTCATCTACTGCTACTATCCGCCATGTTGTGTACAAGTAACTAGCAAATTTTGATGACGATTTATGGGGGTCCGTCGTTTTACCCAAATACACCTAAATAATACTCAAATGACCATGTCACGTGTGCACATATACTCGTGTGCCATGCAGAGGCGCAGGCTGCTTTGGAATACTGTGTCGACTTTGTTTTCGGTGTCCAACCCACTCCTACAACTAACAACAAAGAGACACCCTACTGCTACAGATTCAGAAGCGCCACCTCAAGGGCACGCATGTAACTGCAATCAGGTACTTTCAATGAATAAATATTGATCTGATTTATAATTTGTTAGCTGAAAATTTTAATTTATAAAAAAAATTACAAAAATTGACAGAACAAAAAGATCAGTTGTGTGAGTTGTTTTCACAACTGTGTTCGTAAAATCTGTTGACTATTAAAATTAGACAAGCAGATTTTAAATTTGGATGAATTTTCGATGGCCTTTTTGTGTGTTTTCGCGCCTGCATGTGTGTGTGAAAATGCATTTCTTTGTCAGTCGGATGAAATGTGAATTTTTTATTTTTTGATCTGAGTAAATATAATGCTGTGGATTAACATGATATCATTAATGATTTAATGCATGGTTGCTTGTGTGTGTGCAGATGAGTCCAGTGGAGAAACTGATGTGGGGGGAACTGCAGCAACAGGTGGTTAGGACAGCAATTCACCAAGAAAGCAGTCTTTGAAGAAAAGTCTCAAAACTGTGCGCAACAGATTGTACTGCCTGCAGAAGAAGTGTAATTACGACAGAAAGACGGCAAACAAGGAAAGAAAAGACATTAACACTCAAAGAGAAGAAGGATGCAGCAGCAAAGAGCCGCTTGCCCCATTTTTTTTTAGCCTGATTCACGTGTTCAGTTTATTTCAGCACAGTTGCGTGAAATACACAAAAAGAAACAAGGCCGGAGATGAACGGAGACAGACAAAACAACAGCTTTATCTTTGTTTCATGCAAGCCCAAAGGCATATCGCCGGTATGCTTGCAAAAATCTTTGTCCTCCCATCAGTTTTAACCTTACGGAAAACTATGCAAAAGGTTTCAGTCTGCCCCGGCTTTAATGCCAAGATTCTGAAAGCGCTTCAGATTAAAGTGTCTGTACTGCCGCCAAAGTCAGATCTGTGTGCAATAGTACGAAATGACGATAAAAGAACAAGTCACCTACAACAACAAAAAAACGTGACCAAATAGAAGGGGCAGAGGATTTTGGGGAGGATGAGAGGACAAAGCTTCTGGCAAACCATGCGACTGCCTTTGTTGTAAGGGTTTAGTTTCCCACAGGAAGCAGCCGAAGGTCAGGTGGGGGAGGAGGGGGTTGTTGGAGAACATAATTCTGATCGGTGATGATATGTTTATCTGTTTACCAGGTAATGACTTTTAGATCTAAAGACGGTGGGCATTTGACTGATGGTATTGTCTGTTGTATGTCTTATGATAATTCAGCCTAATGCATGTATTCATGTTGACCTGCTATTTTGTGTATGATGAATAATTTTGTCGTGTGTTGGGTGGAGGGATGAATGGAGAGGAGGAGAAAGAACAGATAAACAGTGATAATTTCTAACCCCAGGTACTGTTTACAGTTTCTGACGGGTGTATGCATAAGGCGGTTAGTGTGGCCTGTGTATAATCACTATTTGGTTTTGTTGATACTATCTGCTGCAAGTTGAACGTGTATTAATAAACTGATCTTGTGAGATTATTCAAAGCAACTGATGTTTGCTGTAAATTATTTCTTATTTAGTTATTTGCTGGTGGTTTGTTTGTATGTGTGTTCGTATGTGTGTTTGTGTTCACGTGTGTGTGTGTGTACTAGACATCAACTCACACAGCAACAAATGCCTGATTTATTTATTTTTCTATTAGACTTTCCGTGCTAATTTCCACTTTCCCGAAAAATCCTCTGATTAGGAATAGAAAAAAATATCTTAAAAGCAAAGCTCATGTGATTTTAAAACAGTTTTCTGCAATGCACACATGAAAAGCACCTGTTACCCTTCAAAAAGCCTCGCATCAGAGCTCGAGCCCATTACCAGATAGTGATAGACATATGGCCACAACCAGAGTTGGAAGATTTAATGATTTAACAAATTAAATTTTTGGTTAAAGGAAATTTTAACGCGTTAATGTTTTTAAAAAGTTAAAGAAAATTCAACGAATTAAAAAATAAAAGTAACAATTATCGATTTCTTTCGTTAAAAATTTTGTTACTTGTTCGTTTTTCCGCCACGAAAAACGGGTGCCTATGCGCAAGCCGGTTTGACCCAGTTGCAGCCGGTTTGAGGCGGTTTGGAGGATCTATGCCTCTGGATGAAAAACTTAACGGATCCCCTTTGCTTGAGAAGATCACGAGCGTAGATTATCCCAGGAAGAGGCATAGATCCTAACGAGCCCCCTGCAGTTGCGGGGGCTCATGAGGATCTATGCCTCTTTCATTTGGGTGGTTTTCGTTTCAGGAGTAAAAAAGCAGATGGTACAGCAACGATTGGACAGGTGAAAAACTTAACGGATCCCCTTTGCTTGAGAAAATCACAAGCGTAGATTATCCCAGCAAGAGGCATAGATCCTCACAAGCCCCCGCAGTTGCCGGGGCTATGAGGATCTATGCCTTTTTCAGTTGGGTGGTTTTCGTTTCAGGAGTAAAAATGCAGATGGTACAGCAACGATTGGACAGGTGAAAAACTTAAGGGATCCCATTTGCTTGAGCGAAACAAGAGCGGTTGCGGGGGCTCATGAGGATCTATGCCTCTTGCAGTTGGGTGGGTTTCGTTTCAAGAGTGAGAAGGCAGATGGTACAGCAACGATTGGACAGCACAGGTGAAAACCTGAACGGGTGCATGCATACATTTTTAATAGTAGTAGGCATAGATCGTCATTAACCCACCAACCCCCCCCCCCCCCCACCCAAGACTGCTGGGGTTCTTGAGGATCTATGGCTCTTGCAGATGAGTGGATTTGTCAGCAGCTTGAAATAAGATCAAACAAGCCTGAATTGTTCCATTTTTAGCCGCATGACTTTTTCTTGCACTGTGCAATTTTCCGAGTTTTTGTTTTTTCTCTTTTCTTCCCCCTTCTCATAACTACTGCATGTATCTGGCCAGATAGTGTTTTAGATAGTGGGTAGAGAAGGAAATCTGGTGGTGTGTCACTTTTCAACTGCATACCACTTTTTTTGTCTGAGCTGAGCAATAAATGATCATTCATGTATTTAACACAAATTTATTTAATTTTTTAAAAAAATTAAAGAAAATGTATTTCTTTAATTTAAAAAAAAAGTAAAGAAAATTTATTTCTTTAACCTTTTACCAGAATTAAAGAAAAGTTATTTCATTAAAGAAAAAATGTAATGACTATCAACCCTGGCCACAACACGATTACACCATGGGACTCAACTGCTACACTGACCTCGCTTTTTTCGGTAAGCCTTATGAAGGAGTGATCTGTCTTATAATGTATTGTCTTTGGTTGTATGGGCAGACAGCGAATTTCCCCATGAGGGATTAATAAAGTATTATTGTATTGTATTGTATTCAGGACGAGTTAACACATGGGCGAGGTGACCGGCAAACGATTCTTGGGGAGGGAGGGGGGGGGGGGGGTAACCCTGGCCGTAGCCTCAGTTTCACAGTTTTTGGGTGTTTTTTGCTCTCTGTAGTCTGGTTGTTTTTGTTTGTTTGTTTGTTTTTTGTATGCGCTTGGGGTCTACGAGTTAAGGAGGGAGGGAGGATGGGGGTAGGGGGAAGACCAGCAGGTCTCCGGTTAGGTCCGGCAGTAAGGATACGGTGTTGTTTTTTTTTTTTTTAAATTTATGTGTGTTACTATCATTTAAAAAAAAAATATATATATATATATTTATTTTATTTTTTTACACCGCAATGGGACTTAGGGAAGGCCAAAGTCCATGGCCAGGCAGACAGACCCTTTTTGCGAAGGGGAAGTAATGCTCAATTTACTAGAGGGCGCTGCGATCACGTTGCTACCTATAAACAATATGGAGTCGGCGGGAGAGTTCCTAAAGCGGATTAGAAGGCACTGATGCAAAAATCGATAAGCCCATGCGTGTGGACGTGCCTTCCATGGCTCACAAGACTTTTGGAATGCATACGCGAACAAACCAATCAGTTTTTGGAGAAAGGATGGCTGCAGAATCATACCTGTAATCTCACATAACCTGTCATTGAAGTGTGAATTGATTGTGCAGTGATTGAACTTTGAGGTGAGAAGTTTGTGATAAGGAGAAGTGCACTTGGAAAATGTGCTGATTTTTGCGATAGTCGGCATTTTTAGGCAACACGTTATTTTAAAAGGATACAACATAAGCGTATATGATTTTTTTTCACACAATTTTATAAACATATTATTTTTTTTAATTTAATAGTTCGTTGATTATTACTTTTGTGACTGTTTTTTTTTCAGAGATGTACATTTAATTCATGTTTGTTGCTTATGACAAGTATATCATGCATCTTAATTATCATACTTGAATATTACATTGTCATATATATGTAAGAATGAGCTTTAGCTGATCATTTTAACCCATATCATTCAGAAAACACCAGTATGTGAAATAAGTTTGATTAAAATAGTTCAAGAGTAGTGCCAGAATAGCTTGGCGCCTCTAGTCGCCAAGCTATTCTGGCACCACCCTTGAACTAAAGCTATTGGTCTATATCCTTATCTGTAAGTACTATTATGTTGCTTGTGTGTGGCAGTGTACAAATTTGAAGCTTTTAGCCTCAGTATGATATGGGTTAATAAATACCCAAGAAGGAAGGCAATGCACTGACTTGTATTTCCTATGCGTACATGTACATGTTTTCTTTTTTCTTTCTTTGGTATATTTTTGCAACATACATGCTTGGCAGTGACCTTTTGGTCTCGATTTAGTTTATAGTTATTAGTGCTGTGGCAAAACTAGCTTTCATGCTTTTATTCCTTCATTCCTTCCTTCCTTTCTCTTTAATCTTATTATGTCTCCTTTCTCCTCATGTGTCACTGACTGATGATATTATTGATTGTGGTGGGGTTCTTTCAGGGGCAGTGAAAGCGCTCTAGCGCCATGGCAGGCACTGTCTCTGCCTCTCAGTCTCTGAGCTTCATCCCTGGCAAGGCCCCTGAATCATTGACTGAAATGAGTGACATTGGACCTGGCACAGATTCGGAGATGCTGTCCCAGCAACCAGACAGTTTTGACGACATGTCTAGTCGCACAGGGGACCAACATTTAGAGTCAGACTTTGAGGATGAAGAAAATGGATCAGATGGTGATGATAACTGGGACCCAGTGTTTGAGGAGATCAAGAGGAAGCTTTCTCAATCAGGAGGCAAGAGTTCTGTGTCGTCAGACCAAGCCTCTGAGGAAGGTACACACATAAGGATATCAGAAAACTACACCAACATTCCATATGGTATACAGCCAAGAGACACTTATGAGCATGGAAAGAAGGGCACTGATATTATGAGTGGTGAGTACCTCAGCATTAACCCTTATCATTCAGAATACACCAGTGTGTGAAATAAATGTGACTTAAATAGTTCAAGGGTAGTGCCAGAATAGCTTGGCGCCTAGAATAAAATAGTTCAAGGGTAGTGGTGCCTCTAGGTGCAAAGCTATTCTGGCACCACCCTTGAACTAAATCCATTGGTCTATATATCCATATCTGTAAGTACTATAATGTAGCTTGCAAATGGCAGTGTACAAATTTGAAGCTTTGAGCCTCAGTGTGATATTCATCCTTAACCCTTTGACTGTTGGTAGTGCATTTTGTCAAGGTGATTCCTACAGGAATCACCTCAACAAAACACGCTACTGACAGCCACAGTAGAGATGGGTCAGCCCTAATAGTTTAAAGTTAGTGGCACATTCTAGGTGCCTATATAGGCACCATGGTTGTTTGATTCAAGTTTCAAGATATTTATTGTGCCAAAAAGGATGTTCTTGTCTGGTGCTACGTCCTTTGACTGTCATTGCCAATCCACCTATGGCATTGGTACTTGAAAATGTGGAAGTTAACTTTTTTTAACCCTTGTCATTCAGAACACACCACTGTGTAAAATAAGTTTGACTATAACAATTCAAGGGTAGTGTCAGAATAGCTTGGCGCCTCTAGGCGCCAAGCTATTCTGGCACCACCCTTGAACTAAAGCCATTGGTCTATATCCTTATCTGTAAGAGTGTAAGTACTATAATGTAGCTTGCATATTGCAGTGTACAAATTTGAAGCTTTTAGGTTAGGCTTTTGGGTTAAAGCGCTACCAATGATCATAGGTTTAACAAGAACATGTTTCAGGTAGCAGCCTCATTGTGGAGACATGCCACTTAGACAAATTGCAGTTGATGGTTGCATAAAGCAGACTTTCATAATTTTGTTTGCTGTGAAAAGTACATCCTGATTTCTAATGGTTGTCTTTCAATGAAAATGCCAGAGAACCTTGCATAGAAAAATGTTGATAGACAGCATACAACACAAGTATTTGATGTGTGTTCATTATTTTTATGTCTAAATTGACAAATTAAGATTTACGTCCATGCTGCTTTCAATAATTAATGTAATGTTTATTTCAGTAACATACAGTGGAAGGATGAGGCAGTTTATTATTTTGGACTCTAAAGGAATCACAACCTGGAAAAGAGATGCTGTTGACACCAGAAGTAAGAATGTTAGCTCTCTCATATCAAACCCTGTAACTGTTACTGACAATACTCTTCAGTGGAAAAGACGTGTTGTTACACATGTTCTGTGCCAAACAGCATCATCAGTAAAACTATGTGTCTTTTTTACTGAGGGGTATGATCAGTAGCAGTCAAGGGCTTAAATGTAGACCTAAATCCTGGAGACGTTTTGCTTACTGGGATGATGGTTTGTCTGCTTACACTCCTATGTTTGATCCTGTGATTTATGTGAAATGGGTAGCAGACAGAGCTATTATAACTCTTTGGCTGTTGATAGCAGTTTCTGTCAATGATAATTCCAGCAGGAATCATTTGTGTCAAAGACTACTATGAACAGCCAGAGGCTTAATAAATATATGACTTTAGAAGTCCTGCTCATCATGATTCATTTTGGCACACAATTTAAACTTTAAAGGACATATTTATTTCTCTATGAGCTGTTCATGCATAACTTTTTGACTATATATATTTCACACTGGTTGCCTCCTACGAGTTGCTACCGCTGATCAGCAGCCACGAATCAACAGAGACAACCGGTGTGTGTTTATTTTTACCGCTAAATGCTTTGTGTGGGTTGCAGTTTCAAGGGATCTACAGTATCCAAAATACGAGTATCGCCTGATTACCTACTTGGTGTATGCCCGCAAATACAACTGCTACTTCGCTTTAGGCAAGGATTTCTCTCTCAAGGTAAAACAGCCTGTTATATTACTGATATTTCTCAGCACTTTTGCCTTGTGAAGGCAAAAGTCAATATTTGGCTGAAAAGCAACATTTTCATTGTATTAATTAAAAGGAGAATCTCACTTTTCACAAAAATGGACGAGTCTCAGCACATATTTTATTTATTCTTAACCCTTTCACTGCCAGTGACCACAAATTGCGCGTCTAAAGCGCTGCACACTGACTGATAGTCAGGTGAAAAACACAGATGTAAATGGGACCAAACAAAAGGCATAAAAAACACAAGACTAACAAGAGACCATGAGTCCCCATAACTGGGAGTGGAGGAGGGGGTAAGTCTCTTGCAGCATGGTAGCATTCATCTGGCCCTGGCAATTAACCTTTCTATCCTGATACACTATTGCTTGAAACACTTTTGACTATGATAGTTCAAGGGTAGTACCAGAATAGCTTGGCGCCTAAGGCTCCAAGCTATTCTTGCACCACCCTTGAACTGAAATGGTTAACCTGTCTCCTAGGCTGTAACAGAACCTTTATGAGACAAGCAAATTTGAAAAAAAAAAATCAGCCTCAGTATGTAAGGGGTTAATGCTTTGGCTGTCATTAACACTTTTTGTCACAATGATTCCTAAATAATAATGCATAGCATTTATATGGCGCATTTCTCATATTTATAATATAACTCAATGCGCAGAATGTAGCCGCGAACTGAACCCAACAAGCACGCTCACGTGAATCACACGCATTCACTCACACACTGTACGTAAACACAGAAGATTCACGTGGTGCTAAGGGCAAGCTCAAGCGAGCTACTGACGGTATTTGGAAATCGTTTTGTATTTGAAATTTTATTAAGTTGGCTGAAACTGATACCAAAGTGGAGGGGGAGGAAGAGCCGGAGTACCCGGAGAAAGAACCCCCGACGGTCCGCCCGAATTAACGGTGACACTTACTAGAGGAGAAAAATCCGACGCCGGAACCCGGAATCGAACCTCGCACCTTTAGCATTGGTGGCAGGCGCCTTAACCACTGTGCCACGGACCGCCCTATGGGAGTTAAGACAGTTGAGCAGGCTATGGATCTGATGACCTTGAAAGGTGCTGACCTAATCTGGCAGTTACCCTTGCATTACATATTATGGTGGGCTAATCTCCCGCAGATGCTGCACCGTCTTTGTAGATCAGGCCGAAAGTCGTGAAAGTCACGTGTGAAACCCAGTGTGCAAAAGGTCATTAGGCTGACACTGGCCGCTGTTGGCCCACACACAGCTGTGCATGGGCCAGCTGCAGCCCGTGTCAGCCCAGTGCCCGATTGCGCACTGGGAATGAGTTTTTTGATTGATTCAGTCTTATTCTTGTAGGATATACATCGGATGTATTATTGTCTCTGTAATGTTCTCCTATTTGATGATTTCACGACCTTGTTATTTTCTGTCCTTTGCATTGCCTTCGGATTGCTTGTGCCATTTTAACCCTTATCATTCGGAATACACCAGTGTATGAAATAAGTTTGACTAAAATAGTTCAAGGGTAGTGCCAGGATAGCTTGGCGCCACTAGGCGCCAAGCTATTCTGGCACCACCCTTGAACTAAAGCCATTGGTCTATATCCTTATCTGCAAGTACTATAATAATGTAGCTTGCAAATGGCAGTGTACAAATTTGAAGGTTTTAGCCTCAGTATGATATGGGTTAAACTCCAGTAACTAACGGGTCTTTTGCAGGTACTAAATCGAGATTTCTTTGAGACATGCTCAGTGAGTGCTGATCTACGCTCTGTGCTCTTCATGCTTTTCAACCCTATTCGGGATGAGCTTATCACAGGAGGAGTTGGGGGAGCTAAGGTAGAATGTACATTACATTTCTTTTTATTTCTATTTATTTATTCATTTAGTGTGATAGCAATATTGGTTGTCGGTCCAGTTCTGGAGTCTGTGGTAAACTTTAATGTTGGCATTTTCTTATTCAGTTTTTCCATTATTTTTATGACAGCACATTTCGTATTGTTAGGTGAGTGTTTTTTTGTGATGTGTTAAGAGAAAGTTTGGTTTTCTGTCAAGGTGTGGCGCTTCCACCAGTCTGCAGAAAAGGCCTTCACTGAACTGAAACCATTGGCCAACTACCAGCTCACTCTCAAGTAGGTGAATTCAGGGATGGAATTAATAACACTCTTGTTTCTCGACACTTACTTGCACTACACATCCACAGTGAAATCAACATGTACATCTGCAGGATGCATCAGTAGCCCGAAATTAACAAAAATCACATTAGTCATAAGAGGTTCAGAAATCATTGTTTGTTTTGTCTTTGTTGTGCTTTTATGTGCAGTATGTGAATGAATTTAGTTTGCATGCAGATCTGTTTGGTTTGTACTTTGATGTTACTAAGAGAAGTTCTTCTTTGGATAGGTGTTTGTATTGCTGTCTCCAAGTGGCATAGATTTTCATGAGCCCCTGCAGATGCATGGGTGCATTAAAATCTACCCCTCTCCCTGGCCAAAATCAGCCTTTGATGTTCTTCAAGCTATTCTTTTTTTTTTTCTTTTTTTTTTTTTTTTTTTTTGTTGCTACTCCAAGTTTTTCCTTGTCGACCTCAGAGATCTTCCTCTCACACCGCTCGTCCCTGTCAACCCCAGTGTGCTCACCCAGGCTCACTAACTGTTCCAGCCAGACTCCCGGCCCTGCCGCTATATATATGTCAGGTAGTAGGGGACTCCCTCCGGAGGAAACTCCGCACTACTGCTGAGTCACTTCGGTGGTGTTCAGTGTAGCCTACAGGTGACTACACCTACTGTTCCCCCTACGTACAACAATGCTAGTCGCGGAGTCGACGAGTGGGAGCTCCCCCCCAGAGGTGGCGAGTCAACCACTACGTCCTTCCACGCACAGCAGCAGGTCTGGCCAAAGACAACTGCGCACCTAGGGCTCCTGAGGACCGGGATGAGGTCACCATGAGACGGAGACTTGAGGGATCAGAAACCTGGAACAGCGTTTATTCCATTTTGCATGAGGATGAGGATGATTATATGATGGTGCCATGGTGGTCCATGTGGTTGGGGACTGCGTGACAGGGCCGCATTCCACGCTTCCTGTCATAAATATCCTGGTGTTAACCAGGCCCGGGAACTGCGGACACCTGCGGTGCCAGCCGTGTAATCATTCACACCTTGTGATGTGTCATAACCCGGGTAGCACCCCCAAAGTTGCACCCGTGAAGTGGGTGAGTCTCGGCTGCGTGGCATCAGCCTTCCCATTGGGTCCATAGCACACCCGCTCTGGGTAGGAGCCGACCCAGGTAGGAAAAATCCCACTTGACTTGGCTGGGATTCGAACCCGGATCTCCCGACCGCCAGTCCGACACGCTAACCACTGCGCTACGGAGGCCGGTGTGCTTCAAGCTATTCTTGAGTTGAACCCCCTCACTGCTAAGAAATAGTGAACATTATCTAACTGCAAGAGAAACAGATCGTCTGGAGCCCCCACAGCTGCAGGGGCTTATGAGGATCTATGCCTCTTGCTGAAACCACTTTGTGTCCTTGTTCCGTGGATGGCTGGGGCTCTTTGGCATCGGTTAAGAAACATTGTCAAAACACAGTCAGCGTCTAGTGGAAGCAACGGGGTTAAGCGCTAAGCTGCATGCAGTTTCTTAACCCATTCAGCCCTGATGTACTACAGCAGGAGATGGGTCGACCATGATAATTCAAGGGCAGTGCCAGATTAGCTTGGTGCCTGTTGGCGCCAAGCTAATCTGCCACTGCCCTTGAATTATCATGGTCGATCCATCTCCTGCAACTGGTGCATAGTCATTAGATGACGCCTCCAAAATTTGGGAAATACAGCCGTCGGGCTGAAAGAATTAACAGCACAACACACCCCATGGTAACAATGCCCAGCTTGGAAGTTGTAATGTGAAGACTCCATTACTGAACCCCTTCACTGGCAGTGAACGCAAATCATGTCTTTGAAAGCACGGATGATCAAACACCAAACAAACCCATCCATCCAAAGAACATGGATCCAAATGGGGATAGGAAATGGCAAAGAACTACGTCTGCGGTGGATCATGATGTTCTTTGCCACTTGCAGTTGGGGAGTGTTTAATTGTATTTTCCCAGCAGTGGTTGGGTTCATGATTCAGGGTATTGATCAACCATGATAGACTAGTTCAAGGTTGTTGCGAGAATAGCGTGGCCCCAGAAGCATTAAGGTATTCTGGCACACCCTTAAACTATTATGTTTAATTCATCTTCTGTGCCATGTCTCAGGGCAGGATCACACTCAGGGCTTATAGTGCCTATAATTTACCCAATGTGCAAAAGGCCATCAGGCCGACATCGGTAACTGTTGGCCCACACACGTACAGCTGTGTGAGCCAACGGCAGCTGATGTCGGCCTGATGGCCTTTGCATACTGGCAAGCTGACACATGAGCCTTCCACAAGGGCAGAGTGGGTTTATAACATTGTTAATTTATGTGCAGGTATGAGCTGCCGAACGTGGGAGGGAGCTGGGTGAAAAAGGTGGAACTGGACTATAATCTGGAACACCTGTACTTCTGCTCTGACACAGACCTCCATGTTTATGACCTTCAGGGCAAACAACTCTTCAAATTTGAAAGGTGAGAAAAGTTTAGGAATTAAAGCTCACAGTGATTTTCTCTTGACAAAAATATAACGCCAACATATTTGGGTGTGTGTGTGTTTGTTGTTTTGCAGAGGGGGTTGGGGGTGGAGTTGTCTGACAATTTGTTACCTTAATTTTTATTTTTGTTCAACTTTATTTTTAAATCAATCTTTTAGCTTTGAATGATTAAATTACCACAGGTTAAAACTATTTTGTCTGCTTTAGTGTACACTATCCAGTCAAATTACATTCTCACGTTAAACCAAAAATATCCTGCTACCAGGTATAATGTCTGTGTGTTGTTGCTTAGAATGCTATTGATTTTGCATGCATAATTATTTATTTTTTAGTGTCTTTGGTTGATAGGACATTTCAGCATGAAGTATAAAGGCATAAAGTCTTCTGTGATGTCCATATGTGACTTTTGCTTTTATCTGATGTCTGTTGCAGAGCACATACAATGTCCATCACTGGCTGTCGTTACTCAGTTGCTGGCAAGGTGCTTGTCACGTCTTCCATCGATACAGAAGGTAAGATTGTTTTTTTTACTGTAACATTTTGCTTTAGCAGCTGTACATTATAGCTTACTGCACATCTGAAATGAGATAAATGGCATTGCAAATCTACACAGGATTCTGGGTAGGTCCACATTGGGTAGATGTGTGCATTAACCCTTTGGCTGCCAGTTGGATTGCACATCTGAAACAGCTGCACGCTGACAGACATTTGCATGAAGAACACTAATGTGAATGGGACCAAACATAGGCACAAAGAACATAGGAGTGACAATTAGAGACATGAAGCCTGATGAGTCTCTGTGAACGGGGGCTGGTGAGGATTTATGTTTATTGCAGGTGGGTATGAGCGTTTGCTGAGCCTATGCAGCAAAGAGGTTAACTCATTCAGTCCCGACACACCACAGCAAGATATGGCTCGACCATGATAGTTCCAAGTGGGATGCCAGAATAGCTTGGCGCCTATAGGCGGTAAGCTATTCTGGCACCACCCTTGAACTATCATGGTCGATCTGTCTCCTGACTTGTAATGCAGTCCTCACAGGACAACTCCGAAATGTGGGGATTACGTACCTGGGACACAATGAGTTAATGTAGCGAATTGACCCCTTCCTTGATCCTAATTTTTGTCACCCACTATAGTAAAAGTATGGAGCATGACAGGAGGGCTGGTCCACACATTCCGCGGCCACTCACGAGCCGTCACAAACCTGCTGATACACCCACTCAACTCCACCATTGTCGTCACCTGCTCTCTTGATGGATCGCTACGCATGTGGTCGCTTGATACTATGGACTGCATTTACAGGTATTATAAAACAGTCAAGACCTTTTAATAAAGTCAAGACCAGTCTAGTTGGCCACCATGATTTGGAGACCACCTCTGTAATGCTAACTACTACTTTATCGGTTTCATATTTCATATTCCTCCTTCTTTCAGCCCTGAAACCCTACAACAAGAGGTGGATCAACCATGATGTTTCAAGGGTGATGTCAGAATAGCCTGGTGCCTACGGGCGCCAGGCTATTCTGACATCATTCTTGAAACATCATGGTCAGTCTGTTGCCTGGACTATAACATCTTTCAGGGTACAACTCACCACAGTTCAGCCATAGGGCACAATGTGTGGATTTCTTCAAGAGCATTTTTCTTCAAGGTAGTCCATTTTATTATTATTATTATTCTCTTTTTCTCTCAGTCTGGTGGCGTCTGCATCGGGTCTGCTTTGGATGGGCCTTACAGATGACAATCTGCTGTACATCAGCACTGCACGGTCTCTCACCCTCTGGCATCTCAACCTCTTCATTCACTTCTGGAGCCTCACCAGAAACCAAGTCACTCGGCTGCAGCTTGAGGGCTGTCCAGGGAAAACATTACGAGTGTTGGCTGTTGGGGAGGACAGCAGGTAATAATAATAATAATACTGGTCATTATAATATTGGCATTTTACCCATTTCTATGAACTGGCTCAAAATGCTGTGAACTGAACCCAACACACACACTCATGTGAAACATGTGCAGGCACAATTCACGGTACTGGCTGCGAAAGCTTACCAAAATCGGCGAACTTGAGATCTGTTACACTTGAATATGCTCACAATAAATCCTAAAATATACCAAGGTTTAGTTTTTTAAAATGTCTGCTGCAAATTTCCATGTTCATCACCTTGTTAACACCAATAAACTTCGCAACAGCTTGTTGTTGTTTTTTTGCCAAACAAACGTTAACGGATAGTGTACCTACTTCTCTAACTGTGCATCACTTCAGTTACAAATGGAGACATTAAAAACCTTTGAAATTATCTTGATGCAAAATTTTCAGCTGATATGGTTTTCAAATAACGTGAATCCTGCCTGCATTTACTTTGAAAACAAGCACAAACACAGGACATTCATGCGCTATGAAGGGTCAGCTCACTTATTGAAGTTTTTGAAAGTTTGTTTGCTTGTATTTTGAAATTAAAATACGTGGCCCAAAACCTGTACCAAAGCAGAGGGGAAGGAAGACTCGGGGTACCTAGATAAAGGTCCCCCAATGGTCTGCTTGAATTAGTGGACAATCTGCCAAAGTTAATGGTGACACAAGAAAATGAATTTTTCTCTAAAATGTATTTTTTCGAAAAATACTTAGCGTTGCCATTACTACAATGGAACAACCTGTAGCTTACATAATTTTAGCCAAAAACTTACGATGTGTACCTATCAGGCCAGGGGAGGCAACCTAGGGGTTCCGTGACCCAGTACCCTAGGTAGCCTCCCTTCCCACCCATACGGGTAACTGCCCTGTGCAGAGACGCCAGTTTATTCGCTTAGCTGACTAGCAGCAAGTGGGGCAGGTGGGAGGGCCATTTGAGTAATGGCATCAGTAATTATTTTTATAAAAAATACATTTTAGAGAAAAATTCATTTGTTTCCTCAAAAACATTACCAATGCCATTACTACAATGGAAGAACAGCGAAAAGGAGGTGGGTGCCGCGTAACCCAGTAACCCAACCAAGTTAGCAAGACCCGCCCTCCCCAGAGCAAACTCCCGATAATTTTAGCTAAAGGTTTACCTACGGCATTTCGGTGCCGGAAGGGAGTGTTGCGCCGCTGCAATGTCCCCCACCAGGGCCAGGTTGTCCCGCTGGCCTGCCAGGTTTCGGAGGTAGAATTGGGTGAAGGTCGACTCAGACCACCAGCCCATGGCCGCCACAATGTCTCGGACAGCACAGTTGCAGTCGAATGCGAGGCTTTTAGCCATGGCTCTGACCTCGTGCGCCCTGATGTGTAATCGCCTGGCAGCATGAGGGCAGAGGTCCTGGTAGGTGGAGCGTATCACCCATCGGAGCCAGGACGAAATCGTCACGTCTGGGCTGAGATGTCTGATCTACTTGGGGACAGAGGGAGAAAGAGGCGGTAGCGTCCCCGGCAGAGCAGCTTGGTTCGGCGTAGGTACACGCATAAGGCTCTCACCGGGTCCTGTTGTCTGGCTTCCCTGTTCAGGCTTATCATTTTCAGTGGCCGAACGGTGATCACCTGGGGGGCGGTCAATGGGGACTGCGTCTTGGCCAGGAAGGTGGGGTCCGTCAGTAGCTGCACAGAGCAGTCCATCCTGAACTGCAGGCAGGCGGGGCGCACTGAGAGCGCGTGCAGCTCACTTACTCTGGAGGCCGTGGCAAGGATGAGAAGAAAGCAGGTCTTTCACGTTACGTCGGCCAAGCTTGCTAGGGGAATATTCGAAACTCTTCGAGTTCAGCCAGGTGAGTACCCAGGGCAGGTCCCAGCGCGGGATCAGGGAGCGGAGGTCAGGCTGCTGTATTCCGAAGTGGGCCAGCGAGGTCTCTGCACTTGCCGGGGTCCACCCGGCCCAAGTGACAGTACTTGTCGGCAATCATGGCGAGGTAGCCCCTGATGGTGATCGGCGCCAAGTTCTGTTTGGCGAAAAGGCAGCTGGGGGGAAGTCAGGTCAGTAGGGGAGAGGTGACGATCATCACACCAAGACCCTAGTACTCGCCATTTCCCTTCGTAGACTCGCAGGGTCGATGGTCTGCGGCCTGCAGCGATAGCTTCCATTGCTGCACTAGAGAAGCCTCTAGCGGCGAGGGCGCACCGTACAATCTCCGGAGTAGGAGTCTCTCGGGGCACGGATGGTAAGCGCCTGCCATTTTTGCTTGAGCATCGTGCGAGGGGTGGAGAGCCGCAGAGGGGGGCCCGTGGCGAGGTTCAGAAGGTCGGTGGTCCAAGACTTTGTTCAGCAGAATGGGGCCACTAGCAACAGGATTGCGTTGCATCCCTTGAGCTTAAGCAGGACCTTGGGGACCATCACCGTGGGAGGGTAGGCATATGCGATGAGGCCATTCCAGAAGATGGAGAGCGCATCGACTGCCCAGGCTAGGGGGTCAGGAATGGGCGAGACGAAGAGGGGTAGCTGACGGTTCCACCTTGTCGCGAAGAGGTCGATGAGAGGGGTTTCCCACGTTGAACAGATCATCTGAAAGATGTCCGGACATAGGGCCCACTCGGTGTGGAGAAGCTGTCTGCCCCGTGAGAGGGAGTCTGCGAGGACATTCAGGTGGCCCGGGATATGTCTCACTCGGAGAGAGATGCCGTGATCTTCGCACCACCTGAGCAGCTGGTAGAGAAGAATGCAGAGGGAAGGGAAGCCCGTGCCACCCTGCTTCTGGATGTAGGACACGACCGTGGAGTTGTCGGAAAGGACAAGCAGCTCCTGGCGACCGAGAGTCGTTTCCCAAGCGAGGAGGGCTTGCCAAACCGCCTGTAGCTCCAACCAGTTGATATGTTTGTCTGCGAGGTCCGGGGGCCAGCTGCCGGAAGCTGTGGCGAGCGTCGGCAGCAGGTGCGCTCCCCAGCTGGCACGGCTGGCGTCGACGCAGAGGGACAACTGGGGGGTGGGGTGTAGAGGGGGACTCCGGTAGCGAGCCAGACAGGGTCCGCCCAACGGAGGAGGTGCGGGAGGAGCATGGGGAGTACTGGGACGGGAGTCTTGAGGTCGCCTGTCGAGGGTCGCCAGTGAAGAAGCAGGTGCAGTTGTAGCGGACGAGAGTAAAGACGGCGAAGGGGAAGGAGGTCCGCAGCCGCACTCATCAGGCCCAGGAGCTGTAACCACACCCTGGAGGAGACCACCTCCTCCTCAGACACTAGGCGAGCCAGGTTCGCCAACTTCTGTATCCGTGGTTCCGGAAGTCTCACCAGGTTGCGGTTGGTTAGGAACTCCATGCCGAGGTGAACGAAGCGGCAGGACGGGGCGAGATCCGACTTGCCTACGTTGATAATGAAGCCGAGACTATCGAGAAGAGCCAGCAACGCATCCCGGTCCGTCTCCAAAGTGGCCGCCGACTGGTTGCGTAGGAGCAGATCGTCACGGTAATTTGAAGATAGGCTCGAGGCAGTCCGTCTGGCCATGGCGATGACGCTGTCCATGATGCTGGTGAAAACCCAGGGGTTGAGGCTGAAGGGGCGAGCCCAAAACTGGTAGACTATGCCGTCGAAGGCGAAGCGGAGATAGCGTCTGGAGGCCGGGTGAATGGGGACTTGTAGGTAAGCGTCCGAATGGTCCAGGCTGACGGCGAAGTCCATGGGTTGCACCAAGGTGCGAAGGACTCTGGCGGTCTCCATGCGGAAGGATGGCGCAGAGATGAACTTGCTCAGCGCCGAGAAGTCGATGATCGGGCGCCACTTGCCTCCGGGCTTGGGGACCAAGAAGAGGCGACTGTAGAAGGCGGGAGAGTCGGGATGCGAGACTACCTCGGTGGTGTTCTTCTGCAAGAGGGCAGAGATCTCTCCACGAAGCGCGGCATCCTTGAAGGAGTGGACGTCCGCACAGAGCAGGGAGGAAGTCACCGGGCCCTACCCCGCCCCGGCCGACGGACGGGCTTGGGCCAGGTGGGGGCGGGAGCAGGGTTGGGGAGCGGGCGGGATCGACCAGTGGCAGGGGCTCTCGGGGGCAGGCGTCCACGCCGGGAAGGTGGGCGGGAGGAGGGTCTAACAGTCCACAGGGCACAACCCACGGCCTTGCGGGCGACTTGAAACTGGGTGGAGGCGGCGCGTGAAGGCCAGAGGTCCTTGTTAGCGTCCTTCACGGCCTGCCAGGTAGGACCGAAGAGGAGCGGAGTGCCGATAGGAGCCTGTCGCAGCTGTCTCCGTAAATCCTGCGGAATGTCGGGGCAGACGGAAAGAACGGCATCCCGGCAGAGCAGGTCGCAATTCGCGGCAGCGGCCATGGCATTGACAGAAGCGTGGTAAGCCACTCGGTTGGCGGCCACGGCCAAGGTGAGGATGTCCCCTAACAGCGGCGAGATCGACGAATGCCAGGCATCCTCCACTCGAGAGATGACAGCTTGCGTGGCCAAGTCAAGAAATCCAGCACAGGCGAGGGCGTTGCAGATGAGGGTCACTGTCCGCTCAAGACCGGGTGAGATGCAATGGCGCGCAGCGCGAAGTTCTCCTGCATGTAGCTGTGCCAGCGGGTCCACCGGTGGGAGGGTGGTAGTGAAGCTCTGCGAGTGTCCGGCATACCAACTCTGCTGAAAGGCGATATTAAGGTCAGCCGGCCAACGGGAGTCGGAAAAGAAGAAGACCATGTCGGGGCCTGAGCCCTGCTGCAGGAGGGTGGAGAAGGCGTCGCAAAGACCGAGGAACCCAGGGGGTTGCGGCAGGGACTTGAATTTTTTGGCCAGGCGGTCCACATCCACAAAGGCCGAGAGCTTCCTCTTGGGGTCGGAGAGGGGGGGGGGGGGCAGGCTTCCGGAGGAAGAAACTAGGTGACCAGATGCGCGGCCTCGTCCAGGGAGCATAAGGTCTCCACCCTAGTCGTCTGAAGCATAGGGGACGAAGGAGGCTGGGTCGAGCGGGGCGTGGGGGAAGCGGAATGGACAAGGAGCGCAGAGGCAGAATCCTCCTGGAAGATGCTGAGGGCGTCATCATCCACAGGCGAAGCGGGAGGACGACGCATAGGGGGCAAAGGCTGCGGCGACGAGGAGCGTGTCCAAGGAGAGCGACTGTGGTGGCGTGAGCGGGAGCGGCAAGTCCAAAGGGGCGAGCGTCCACGTGGCGAGGAGCGGTGAGAGTGTGGTCGACGGCGCGATGGGGAGGGAGAGCGGGGGGAGACCCGTCAGGGAGGGAGAGGGGGAGATCCAGGCCGCGAAGTAGGAGAGGGGGCAGGACGGAAGACAGAAGAGGCCACCAAACGGGAGGCACGACGAGAGGAAAGATGATCCTCCGAGGCCCGCATGGGAGTGCGATGACGAAGGGAACCCGAAGCAGGCTGTGACGTCAGGCGAGAAGAGCGAGTCCAAGGTCCAAGAAGGAGGGCATCGGCGAGGGCTCCGATCGCCTGGACTGTTGCATTCCAGGGGTCGCCTGTCGTAGGCCCAAGACGATGCCGCAGGTCCAGCGTTGGGATGGCGTGTGGTTTACTTCGTTCTCTTGACTTGTGAGGCTTGTGCTTGTGCTTGAGCTGGTGCAAATGGGTGAAATACGTCCCCCAACGTCAGGGCTTGGTAGCCGTTTGTTTTCCGCAAAGCGGGGCGAGCGGACTAGCTGCGGACCAGACTCGAGCGAGTAGGTGCGCAAGGGGAAATCCCTGATAAGCTGTCCCCCAACAGCGGTGCGGGTGCGTCTTGGTCGGTCCAGGGCCGAGGCTGCGGGATGACGTCGGTCGTTCACGCCGATGAAAGCTCCAGAGCTGGGACCACTGCTCTTCTACCCAGGGCGCGCAAACTGGACAGGTGCGGCCAGAGGCACAACCAGAGCAGGGGAGGCAAATCGCATGTGTATCACTCGGCCACTGGAAATCAACACAACAGGTGCAGGTGCGGACCTGACAACTGCAACATATAGGCGAGAATAAGGGCGACCGGTCGTGGCTGATAGGCCACGTGACGAATGCAACCGAGCACGAACCGCGAGCGAAAAACGAATGCCAAGAGCCAAAGGCGCCGGTCGCTGGCAAACACTGAGACCTTACCTGGCCATCTCGAGGAGGGCGGGGGGAAGGAGACCTGACACAAAGGAGACGGGGCGCCACCGCGGGCCGAGGGACTCCTCACACGACAGGCAAGGCGCCAAGTCAGCGATGAAAGGCGCAGAAGACAAGAAACGCGCGAACTCGTTCCGAGGGCACCCAGCAGGGGGCACAGGAAACTACAGTTCAAGGGCTCCAAGGCTCGGCACAACACACAGACGGTAACAAGGTCCAAGTCGAAGATAACTACCGGTGCAGTTCCGCAAGCAAGGCACACAAGAGGTAACAGTCCAAGGGCCCTGAGGCCCGGCACAACACACCCAGCCGGAACAACAGTCTAAGTCGAAGGTAACAACCGGCGCAGCACACGAAGAAGGCACACAAGTGACAAGTCCAAGGGCTCCGAGGCAAGGCTAAGAACACAGCCGGGAACCAAGTCCGTAAGTAGTAAGGTACCATCGGTGCAGAACCATACACAACCGTAGGCTTCACACTGCAGGCCACGGACCACAGTGCTGTTTCCATACTGTCCAGTCTCTTAGCCTTAGTCAGTCCCAGTCATCCCCTAAATGTTCAATTCCCTAAAAAACACTACCGCTCACCAGCTGCACATTTGCCATGCACAAAATACAAAAAAAAAACAGCACATGACCCGTCTCATTTCTTGGCTATGAAACTGGTTCCTTACCAACCCCACACCCAAGCACAGCTGAAATCAGCGTGCCCCTCAAATCACTACGTCAAAGGCAACTCAACATAGGCCCACAAATGTCCACTGGATAAGCTCAGGATGGTATGAATCAAAGCACCAAACATGTCTCCTCTCAGCTAACCACAAATTTCCAGCAAATTCCCACATTCAGCCCAACTGCAAATTTTCAAACAAGGCAAACATTATTTTTAAAAACACGGGGCCTTGCACTGCCTGAACTTTCCAATTTAAATGTATACCGTGACCTGCAGTAGGCTAACACACGTCTGACGTATGGGGTGGGAAGGGAGGCTACCCGGGGTACTGGGTCATGTCACCCCTAGGTTGCCTCCCCTGGCCCTATAGGTACACCGTAAGTTTTTGGCTAAAATTATGTAAGCTACAGGTTGTTCAATTGCAGTAATGTTTTTGAGGAAACAAAGTCTGATGCTGGAACCCGGCATCTAACTGTCACACCTCAAGCATTGGTGGCAGGTACTTTACTCTTGTTCCACAGTCCGCCCAATGGCATTAATTGTGTGCTTGTTCTTGATTCTGGACTTTACTTTCCAAAATTGTGGACCAGCACATAAAACTTGGCAGAGTAAAATGATCCAGGTAATGTCTACAACTGTTGAAAACCTGGCAGTGCATACAGTATCCCTAATGCAGGTCGGAAAGGTTACTACCAAACAGGTAAAATGCATAGAAAATCCCAACAAAAAATGAAACACATCGTAAGTAAAGGCTGCTGGTGTAATGTGGCTGGTCTGCAGTTTAATGACCCGGCCCTTTCACAGCATTATCTAATTGGTCTCATATGGGTCATGCGGTGAAGCGTAAGCTGGACCCATGGAGTTAACCGTTTAGCCCTGAAGCCCTACAGCAAGAGATGGATGGACCATGATAATTCAAGGGTAGAGCCAGATTAGCTTGGCACCTTTAGGCGCCAAGCTAATCTGGCACTACCCTTGAATTATCACGGTCCATCTGTCACCTGCAGATGGTACATAGTCATTAGGTGACACCTCCAAAATATGGGAAATACAGCCATGAGTTAAAAGGGATAAGTACACCACAGTTGAAATTTGTTTTATACTTGTCTTTTTTTAGTGTTGCTTTTCTTTTTTTTTTCTTTTATTTTTAACTTGTCTTTTTTTAGTTTTGCTTTTCTTTTTTTTTTTCTTTTTTTTTTTTTTTGGGGGGGGGGGTTCTCTTTGCCGTATCCTTGTTTACATGCATTTACTGTTCGCCAAGGACATTATAATGTGTCAGCTTTGTGCCTTTTCTGACCTAATTCTGATTTAGGGATAACCTCTGTTAATTTTTACAATCTTTTTCACAGAAAATTTGCAACATCTTCAAAGAAATTCCCAACAAAGAAAGGAACACAGTTAGAAAAGACAAGAACAACACAATTTATTCATAAATTGTGTTATACTTTCTCCTTTCTAAGATTTCTAAGCATGTATCTCTCTTTGTTGGAAATTTATTTTCGTTTTACGAACATGTCAGTCACCTGTTTGGTCTTGATTATGCCACATCGTCAGTTTTCAGTGTGTGACTGTTGGCAGACTATTCCTGTTTACTGGCATACAAAATGTACACCTTGTTTACTTTAAATCAAACCTGTTACATCTTAAATTTTCAGTGTGCGACTGTTTGCGAGAAGCAACCAGAAAAACTTGTCTACCGTGCTGCCTCCCCCCAGCATCTCCCCTCTGCAGAAAATCCTAGGCGTCTGCTACAGCCGCGAGTTTAATGTCATATTTGTCCTCATCAATCCTCAGCACATCTGGGTGTATACTACCAGGTAATACAATTTTTCTGTTTAACTTATGAGCATTATTCATTCAGCTTTGACACACTACAACAATATGTACTCGTGACATTTCCATAATCCCAAGCTCTTCTAGCACCGCCCTTGAACTGCAGTACTTACTTACTTACTTACGCCTGTCACCCCTACCCGGGTATAGGCCGTCGACGAGAGACCTCCAGCAACTCCTGTCCTGTGCTTCTCCTTCGATTCTACTCCAGGTGGTTCCCAGTCTCTTGATGTCTGCTTGGAGGTCTCGACGCCAGGAGTTTCTCGGCCTACCTCTTTTCCTCTTTCCCTGGGGGTTCCATGACAATGCCTGCCTAGTGATACTGGAAGCTGGCTTTCTCAGACTGTGACCGATCCATCCCCATCTTCTTCGCCCAATTTCATTCTCTGCTGTTATCTGCTCTGTTCTCTCCCAGAGTCTGACGTTGCTGATCTTCTCTGGCCAGTGGATTTTCAAAATTCTTCTAAGGCAACTGTTCATGAAGGTCTGTACTGCAGTAGTAGACCTTATGTCCACTATGACAGTTCAAGGCTGTGCCAGAGTAGCATGGGGGTAGATGGAAATTTGTTGGGAGTATGAGGGAAACTAGTTGTGGATTCAGTCATTGATTTATGACTGTAAATGAAAACGAATATTACAGGTAAATTTAAAGTTGTTTTCTTCAGTACTTATTTGGCAAGATTTAGGATTTATGGATATCAACTATACTGTTTTTATTATATGTTTGTGTTTGTGTGTTCTCACACAGAACGGACCCAGCATGTCGCATTGCAGTGTGGGATGTACACTATATTCAGATGGTCTACCTCAGATCGGATGGCGCTGCTCAAGAAAGGTAAAGTTCAGCACGATGTCTTGTGTTTTTACTCATTCAGCCCTGAGACACTAGAACAAGATATGGATCTACTGTGATAGTTCATGGGTGGTGCCAAATAGGTGGTGCCAAATAGGTGAAATCATTTTTTCCTTGTGCATCCCGTTGTTTGCTAAACCAGTGATTGCAGTGTTATTTGTTAGACCAGTACTATTGGCATGATAACAAAAGGAACTTTGGGATGTCTTCTGATGGATGGTGTGGAGCGTGTATGGATGCTTTCGAGCACAGAGATCTCACCTTCGTCCGAACGAAGCTAAACTGAACTTCTTGGCTTGAGTTTTCAACCAGCATAACATATTAAATGGTGACTCCTCGAACCTGGCTAGATTTTTGGCAGTTTTTTCATGGTCAGTTCTGATGCCTGACAAAGGCATCAAAGTTCTCAGTATAAAATCAGAAGCTTTCAGTGAAACAGTGTCTCGGAAACCGTAACAAATCATTGTTGAATGATCACCTGAGGAACGTGGATGTGGGTGAGACCAGTAAGAGGCGTTGATCCTCATGAGCCCCCGCATATGCTGGGGCTCATGACGATATATGCCTCTTGTATTTAGATGTTCCTGCTGTCAAGGGCTGAATTTCCAGTAATGATGTTTTTGTTATCTCCTACTTGTTCTTTCATCATCTGAAATGACTGCATGTGATTTTGTGTACCTGTCTATTGGTCAGAGCAAATGCACTGCTTCCGGGCAACAAGGCTCCTAGTCACAGAGCAACTGAAAATGGCATGGGAAACGAGATTGTCTCCAACTGTTGCTGCATCTGCATCCTGAAATCATCAGCCATGCTGTGGACAGACGAAGGATGCTGCTGTCCTGTCAGACACTCCTATCTTCTGCTGGGTCTCGAAGTACGTGTCAGCCTCAGTTTTATGCGCACGCATCAGAATATGTCAAAAACGGATTTATCACAGTCAGGTCTGGTGCTCCCAAGTCGATACCTATTGAGCAAGAAGTCCCCTGGCTGACATAAATTGCCTGGCTGATAAGTTTGACCATGGTAGTTCAAGAGTGGAGCTAGAACAGCACGGTGCCAAGGGGCGCCAAGCTGTCCTGGCACCACCCTTGAACTATCATTTTCAGTCTGTTGTCAGAACTGAAATGTAGCCTTCATAGGACAACTCGCTAATCTGAAAAAAATCAATATCATGATATAATGGGTTAACTGGCTCACACAGTGTGCAGGCCAGCTATGGCTGGTGGCAGCCAGGGGATTTTGTGCTTATTGGATGACTTTTCTTCACCAGCTAGTATATGTTAAGTACCACGATAACATAAACGCCAAAAACACAGTCTGACTGTATGGCTCCCAGGTATCACAATATGATAAGGCTGACCTGTAAAACAATACTGCAAAGTGTATGCTTTTCTTTAGTAGTGAAGAGGTTAGTAAAGCCATTCACTCTAAAAGGCTGAGTTTTGCAAAGTTAGGAGATATACTCTGATAAATTAGATTTGGAGATGGACTGTCCATGATAGTTCAAGGGTAGTGCCAGATTAGCTTGGCATTATGGATGATCCATGTGCATGGACTTCATTGATGCCTATAAAAGCTGTTATTAGGTGTGCGTGAGCTAATGTGTAATGGACAATAGCTATATATCCGGTTTATTTTTATGTACAGGATGGACGCATTCTCTTCATGGATCCAGTTGTCAAAGGCCAGAAGTTCATGGAATTCAAGGTCTCTAAAGATCCGGTGAGTTGCTTTCAGTGTTTATTTGAAATTCTGGTATTGAAGGTGCGGATACTGGTAATGCCAAATTGTATTCCCTTTCAAACAAAAGTTCAAATTTCATTCTTTTCAGCTCATTAGTACTGAAACTGCACTGTACATGTTATGCTGGTATGGTATTGGTTTTGGACATACCACTTTAAGCTGTAAGATCCAAATCAAAGATCAGCACACATTAATGATTTTTGGTGAAGCTGGTGTAAAGTAATCCCCCTCCCCCCTGCCCCCCTCCCCCCCAAAAAAAAAATAAATAAAATAAAATAAAATAAAAATAGCATATCTGAGTTCAACTTTATTGACCCTTGAGGACAGCAGCATGATGTTCTTGGGGTCAATAAAGTTGAACTCAGATATGCTGTGCAACATTCAACGTTTTTGTCCAGGGAGGACATTTGTTGCCAAAAGCATTACATGTTTTATTTCAACGTTATTGTCTCTCAAGGAAATTTGTTGGCAAAGGAATAACATGTTTTGTTCAACTTTATTGTCCCTGCAAGCAAATTTGTTGCCAAATGCATAGCAAGTCAGAGTTCAACTTTATTGCCCTTCAAGGAGAAATTTTGGCTGATGCTAGTTTTATGTACACATTTGGTTTCTCAAAATACATTACCACTGACATTATTACTAGGAAGATAGCTTACCCAATTTCAGCCTAAGAACCTGTTGTGTTCCTACACCAGGGAGGCAACTCAAGGGGGCTGTAACCAGGGACCCTGAGTAGCCTCCTGTCCCTGCCCATCCGGCCACGTTCCACGTGGTGTCATGCCATTCTATTTGCTTAGCTTACCGTGAACGGTTGTGTTCTAGCCTACAGGACCTTTGGCTGTATACGGTGTGACCAGTCGTTTTTTGATTACGTGTGTTCCCTTGGATTACGTGCGTCCCTTTGGATTACGGTTGTTCCTTTGGTTACTTGTTGTTCCCTGTCGTACCTTGGATTTATATGGTTGTGGGCGTGGTTCCCTGGGATTACTATGTGCCTTCTGGGACTTTACCTTCCCGCCCGGGCGTGTTTTGAGGCCCGTATGGCAGGTTCCCACCCGTTCCCGCAGCCATGGCCCTTTGGCCGGGCGGCGGCTTCGACCGTGGGTGCTTTTCGTATTGCTTGTATGACACTCGTGTCGAACGCTCAAACTCGTTTGGCGGGGCCACGAGGAGCCCACGCCCGGTCGCCTTTCACATCTGATATGTATTGCAACTGCCAAGATCGCACCTGCCTGCAGTGCGGCGACTTCCAATGGCCAAGCCATATCCACGTGGTCTACCTCCCCCTGTTCCGGCTGCGCCTCCAACCACTCTTGCAATGTCTGTACTGCCTGGCCGGAGGAACTTTGGTCACAGCTCTGAAGTTTTTACTGGCACGAGTGCCTGACGCCGGCCCGTGTCCACCCGCATGCCATGGCACCCCCCTCCTTCCTAGGAGAAGAGACCAGACGCGCCCCCTCAGACCTTTGGGGAGAGGACGACACGTCGGGCCCATACTTACACCTCAGGTCCCAGGACTTTGTCTACCACTGTGCCCCCTCGGACCTGGCCCGCCTGCTCCTTGGAGGAAACCAGCCGACAGCGCGCCCGCCTCATCGAGTCCCGCCTGCTCGTACCCCGCATTGCGGCGACTGATACGCTGGGCCCTGACGTATCACATAAAGACAAGCCCGCTCACGCCCACCGGGAGTCTAGCTGGCAGATCGCCTGCCTCATCGAGGCTGGCCTGCAGTGACCTTCGTCGCCTCATCCTATGACCGCTGGCAGACCTGACAATCTGCACGACGCCAGGAGCCCTGTGCGCCCCCCTCTCTTCGGACATTACTCCTAGGAAAGACTGTGATGCGCAGCGTGACAGCAGACGCAGTCCCTGGCCGTCCTCATCCTCCCCTCGCTTGATGACTTCACGCACCTCGAGGCCGCGCCCACCCTCACGCCCGTCCCGGCACGCCTCTCCTCGCCGGGCCTGGCGTCTGTCACCTTCCTCCTCCAGTCGCCGTCGCCAAACCGCCCCCCCCCCCCCCCCCCCCCCCCCCCCCCCCCGGGACAGGCGGCCAGCACGCACCAGCGCCGTCTTGCCCCGTCGCCCCCTGCCCGGTGTGCCTCGCCCCTGCCTCTCCCTCTTCAGCGGAGGAGCTCCGAGGTTGGTCATCCCCGTCCTTTCCCCAGCCTCGGACGTCGCGACGATGCTACCCGTGCCCCCGGCTCCCACACCTCCTCCCACGCGGCTTGGAGGCCTCTTCCCCTCGCCCGGCTGTCCTCCCGGAACAGCTCCTGGCCCCCCCCCCCCTCCGCCAGTCGACTTACCCCCCTGATGATGATGAGGCCCTGAGCCTGCTTCCAGATGACTCTGTCTCGGCCCTCCTCAGCGCAGACAGTCGTTCTCCCTCTCCTCACTCGCATTCTCCAGACAGCCCCGCGTCGCCCGTGGCCCTCTCGGCTCCGAGGGCAGAGACTCTCCGATCCTTGGATGAAGCGGCTCGTCTGATTGTGGCCTGTCTTCCCTCAGTGGCCTGCCTACCGTCCCCCCCCCCCCCCCCCCCCCCCGCTCAAGAGGAAGGCCTTTGTTGACGCTGCCTGTCAGGTCAAGAGGTTCAAGTCGCTCCCCCAGCCCCCCGGCTTTCGGGACCTCATGGACACCTGCCCGCAAGGCCTTTGGCTTCCGGACGACCCCTGGGTTCTCACCTCCACCTCCGAGGGCCTCCTGATCGCCTTTTGCTCCCCGCCGCGGCGCACTCCCCTGTGGACTGGGATTTCACCCAATCAGGTCAAGCCGACGGCCTTCGAGGCGAGGTCACCGCTCTACTGCAGAAGGCCGCCACAGAGGTGGTCACGTGGCACGACTCTCCAGCCTTCTACAGCCGCCTCTTCCTGGTCCCCAAGCCCGGCGGCAAGTGGCGCCCCATCATCGACCTCTCGGCGCTGAACAGGTACATCGCAGCCCCAATGTTCTGCATGGAGACAGCCAGGGCCCTCAGGGCAGCCGTGCAGCCCCTGGACTTCGCCGTCAGTCTGGACCTGTCGGATGCGTATCTACACGTCCCCATGCACACCGCCTCTCGGCGTTACCTGCGCTTCGCCTTTGATGGTGTGGTCTACCAGTTTCGGGCCCTGCCATTTGGTCTCAACCTCAGCCCGTGGGTGTTCACACGCATCATGCCGTCATCGCCAGGGCCAGACAGTCGTCCTCCAGTCCGACCTCCAACTACTTAGACGCCTCCTGCGGAACCAGTCTGAGGCCACCCTAGAGACAGACGGAGATGCGCTGCTCGTGTTATTTACTTGGCTCGGCTTCCTGGTCAATGCGGGCAAGTCGGACCTCACGCCCTCCCGCCGGTTTGTGTACCTAGGCATGGAGTTCTGACCGACCTCAACCGCGTGAGACTTCCAGAGCCCCGGATCCAGAAGCTGGCCTCCCTGGCCCAGCAGGTGGCCCAGGAGGATGCAGTCCCCAGAAAGAGTATGGCTCCAGCGCCTCAGCCTGATGAGTGCAGCGGCGGATCTCTTACCCCTCGTCCACTCCAGTTACATCTGCTTCTCCACTGGCGGCCGTCCTCCAGCGATCTCGCTACCCCGGTGCCAGTTTTCCCGTTGCTCCGACCTCATCTGCTCTGCTGGGCGGACCCCGCGTGGCCTGCGTCGAGAGTACCCCTCGCCTCACCCCCCCCCCCACCCAGCTGTCGCTCTGCGTGGATGCAAGTTTCGCCGGGTGGGGCGCACACCGGCTACCAATGTTCCTCACGGCGTCCAGTCGCTGGCCACCGGACCTCGCAGACAGGCACATCAACTGGTTGGAGCTGAACGCGGTTTGGCGAGCCCTTAGTGCGTGGGAGACACGTCTCCGATCCGACACCAGGATCCCCTCGTCCTCTCAGACAACTCCACGGTGGTCTCCTGCATCCAGAAGCAGGGCAAGACATGCTCCCCATCCCTCTGCATCCTCCGGTACCAGGTCCTCCAGTGGTGTGAAGACCGCGGCATCTCCCTCCGAGCGCGACACATTCCGGGCCACCTGACGTATTAGCCGACTCCCTTTCACGGCGCGGCCAGCTCCTCCACACAGAGTGGACCCTGCGCCCGGATATCTTTCGGATGATCTGCGCTCAGTGGGAGACTCCCTTGATCGACCTCTTCGACATCAGGTGGAATCGTCAACTTCCCCTCTTTGTCTCCCCTATCCCGGACCCCACCGCCTGGGCAGTCGATACGCTCTCCATCTCTTGGGACGGCCTCAGCGCTTACGCGTATACCCCGACAGTGCTAGTCCCAAAAGACCTGCTCAGATCAAGGGATGCAACACGGTTGGGTTACTGGTGGCCCCGTTGCCTGGACCAGATCTTGGACCACCGCCTACTGAGTCTCGCCACGGCCCCCCCCCCCCCCCTACTTCTGCCCACCCCACGCACGGTGCTCAAGCAACCCCGTCAGCAGCTGTTTCACCCGTGCCCAGAGCGGCTTCTCCTACACGCCTGGAGATTTTATGGCACGCCCTCGCCGCTAGAGCTTTCTCGAGTGCAGCAGTGGATAATGAGGGAAAGTGGCGAGGCCTACGGTCCTGGTGTGCCGATCAGCGCCTCTCCCCCACCGCTCTGACTACCCCTCAGGTCGCCGAGTTCGTCCTCTGACTCTTCAGCGAGCAAGCCTTAGCATCCATCACCATCAGGGGTTACCTGGCCATGATAGCTGACACTTATCGCCACCTCGGCCACCTGCACCCCGGCGCCTGCAAAGACCTCGCCGACCTTATGGCCCACTTCGGCCTCCAGCGGCCAGTCCCCCGCTCACTAATCCCACGCTGGGACCTACCCTGGGTGCTTATGTGGCTGAATTCGGACCGATTCGAACCGCTCCCACTGGCCCGGTTCGCGGACGTCACTCGGAAGACCTGCTTCCTGTGGGCCCTTGCCACGGCTGCCCGAGTAAGCGAGATGCACGCGCTCTCCACTCGCCCTGCCTGCCTGCAGTTCAGGACGGATGGCTCCGTGCAACTCCTCACTGACCCTTCTTTCCTCGCCAAGACTAGGTCTCCCTTGACCGCGCCCCAGGTGATCACCATTCGGCCGCTGAAAGGGTTGAACTTTTCCCAGGAGACCAGGCAGCAAGTTCCGGTGCGTGCCCTGCACAGCTACCTACGCCGATCCAAGCCCGTCCATTGTCTCCAGGCAGAACAGATATCTCGGCCCAGACGATATCCTCCTGGCTTCGCTGGGTCATCTGGTCCGCCTACCAGGACCTCTCTCCAGAGGGAGCTAAGAGGCTAAGGATCCGCGCACACAAGGTTAGAGCCACGAGCGTCGCCTTCGACCGCAACTGTGCCGTCAGAGACATCGTGGCAGCTGTGGGCTGGTGGGCAGATTCAACCTTCGCCCAGTTCTACCTCGGGGACCTGGCAGGCCAGCGAGAGAACCTGGCCCTGGTGGGGGACATCGCCGCGGCGCAACACTCCCTTCCAGCGCTGGAGGCGCCATGGGTAAAGCTTAGCTGAAATTGTCGGAAGTTTGCTCCGGGGAGGGCGGGTCTGGCTAAGCCCTTATACAGGGGGTGGTATTGTGGGCAGCACCCTCCTTCTCTTCGCTATTCTTCCTAGTAGTAATGTCATCGGGAATGTATTTTGAGAAAACAAATAAATTTTTCTCTAAAATGTATTTTTTTGAAAAATACTTACCGATGATATTACTCGGAGGACCCTCCCACCTGCCCCGCTTGCCGCAAGTAAGCTAAGCATTTCCGACTGGCGTGACACCACGTGGCACGTGACCGGACGGGCAGGGATGGGAAGCTACTCAGGGTCCCTGGTTACGGCCCCCTTGAGTTGCCTCCCTGATTGTGTAGGAACACAACAGGTTCTTAGGCTGAAATTGAGTAAGCTAAGCATATCTTCCTACTAGTAATATCATTGGTAAGTATTTTTCGAAAAAATACATTTTAGAGAAAAATTCATATTAATCAGTAACTTTCTTTCTTAACCCTTAAACTAAGTTTCCATAAGCACGAATCCAATACAAATATGATCCGAACACGATCCGATGATGCAATTTTCCTTAAAAAACTGTGGCATATTTGTTCTAAGCCGATGCAAATTCGTTTATTGCATCGGACATATGGAAACACACAAACATGAAAAGGACTTGTACGATTTGTTCTGTTTCGGACCCGCTCCGGATTTGGATCAGTTTTGTATCTTCACGTTTATGGTTAGCTGCCTTTACATTGCCCTTTTTTGGACAATAAAGTACATCATATATGTATTTGTACTGCCAGTGGATGCAGGCTGTGTTTTTTAAGTATCAGTTAATTTAATAACAAAGAGTCTCAGCCGTCTCCGAACATGGATTCAAAGTGGTGTCAGCTGCATGGGGCTTATGAGGATCTAAGCAGCTTGCAGTTGGATTGTGTATACTTTCCCTGAGCAGTCAAGGGGTTATATTTCTAGGGGCAGTCCGTGGCGCAGTGGTTAAGGCGCCTGCCACCAATGCTAATGGTGCGAAGTTTGATAACGGGTTCCGGCGTCGAACTTTCTTCCTCTAGTGTCACCGTTAATTCGGGCGAACCGTCGGGGGGTCTTTCTCCGGGTACTCCGGCTCATCCTCCCCCTCCACTTTGGTACCGGTTTCAGGCCACTTTATAAATTTCAAATACAAGCGATGAAAATTTCTGAAACCTCAGTAGCTGAGCTGACCCTTCGCACCACATGAATGTCCTGCGTTTGTCTTGTATTGTGTTTGTTTTCAGAGTGAATGCGTGTGTGTCATGTGAGCGTGCGTGTTGGGTGCAGTTCGTGACGCTTTGAGCTGATTCGCAGAATTGGGAAAAAGCGCCTATATAATAACCGGTATTATTATTATTATTATTTCTCAATGCCAGATGCAAGAAAGAGGTCATTCAGATTATTCCTCTAAGTTTATAATTTCAGGCTTTCTTTGGTTTTGTTTCGTGTGCAGGTGGTGGAGCTTCAGCATGATGTGGAACACAAAACGCTGGTGACGGTTTGCCGCATGGCACACATGACCTACATACAGATCTGGGGGTTGCCAGATTTGGAACTGCAGCATGAAGTGTTCTGCACTCCAGACCTCAGGGCCTACGCACGCATTGTGAGCACACGCACAAGTACAGCCAAACTTGTGTAAGGCGGTCACCTATTAACTCATTCAGCCCGACGCATGTATTTCCCAAATTATGGAGGCGTCATCTAACGACAATGCACTTGTTACAGGAGATGGTTCGACCATGATAATTCAAGGGTAGTGCCAGATTAGCTTGGCGCTGACAGGCGCCAAGCTAATCTGGCACTGCCCTTGAATTATCATGGTCGAACCATCTCCTGCTGTAGTGCCTCAGGGCTGAATGGGTTAAAGGAACTGTCTAAAGGTGGTTGCCTTAGCCACACAAAAAAACAAGGCTGCATTTCACAATTTTAGAAGGGTCGCTTCACGGGCCAGTTCCAGGAGACGGATCTACCATGATAATTCAAGGGTAGTGCCAGATTAGCTTGGCGCCATCAGGCGCCAAGCTAATCTGGCACTACCCTTGAATTATCATGGTTGATTCATCTCCTGTTGTAGTGCGTCAGGGCTAAAAATGGGTTACACAGCTGGTCTCCTTACACAGGGTCACCTTGGAAAGAAGGCCATGGGACCAAAATTGAGCAGTCTGCTTAGACAGGTAGTCAGCTTAAACAGGTGGTCGCCTAGACAGGTTTGACTGTATCAACTGATTCCTTCGTTTTGCAAGAGACACAGATTCTCGTGAACACCTTCCCTCTGCAACAGACACAGATTTCCATGAACCCCTGTGGCTGGGGTGGCACATGAGAGTCTGTGTCTGTTAAGGCCCTGCCACACGGGCCGGTTGTGCCCCGATTTTGAAGCCGATTCCGATCCGTTTGCGATCGGATGACGTCAATTATCCGATCCGGTCCCAATCATCTGGGAATCGGGTGACTAGAACCTGCTCTATATTTCCGATCCGAATCGGTCCCGATCGTAAGCTTCAACCAATCAGAGCGCGTCTCGCAAAGCATGTCGTTTCAACACGGTTTGCAAATGGCCGAACACGCCTGTTGTGATCAGTACTACCGCCGTTGCCGCTGATGTTTCGCACGCCTCTTCCCGAATATGATCCAAAACTGCTGATAATGCAAGCACATCATCATCACTGTCAAAACTAGCAGTCATTTTGCAGAACAGGTACGACTTTGATCTTCGGTTCAAACCGGTCGGCTAAACTTGACAAGTCGAGAAATGTCAGTGTGGCACTGCACACGTTTTTTAATCCGGCCCGATCACCTACCGATTCAAAAACTGATCAGGAATCGGCCTCAAAACCGGGCTCGTGTAGCGGGGCCTTTACTTATACAAATCAGCCTTCAACCAAACAAGGTGATTTGCTTGCTTTGTACAGGGCTGCTGCAATATTACAATAGACAGATTGACAAAGATACTCAAGAAAGACCTGGATGCCAGGCTGATCTGGCACCACCCTTGAATCTTCTTTTAGTGTGTCAGGGATGAAGGGCAAATATTCTTCCTTTGTTTTCTCAAAACTCTTACCGATGGCATTACTAATAGGTAGGTACGTTTAGCTTACCGATTTCAGCCTAAGAATCCGTTGTGTATACTACACAACCAGGGAGGCGACTCTAGGGAGTCGTTACCAAGAAACCCTGAGTTGCCTCCCCTGCATCCCTATCCGATCACGTGCCTGGCAGTATCCCGCCAGTCTTTACGCTTAGCTCACCAGAACCAGTTGTGTTCAGCCTGCTTCGCTTCAACTGTGTATGGTGGGATTACCGTTGGTATTTATGTGGTGAACTTTGTGTGGTGCTTGGTGTTGTGCTCAGTGGATTACCTTGGGATATACCTTGGGATTACTTGGTGGTTGGTCACTGGTGGGATTACCTGGCTCGGGTTATGACAAGGTAAAGCTTCGGTTAATGCCTCAGCCGGCGACTGTACCTGGCGGCGGCATTGACCGGGTACTCTGTACGTAACTGGTTGCGAGCACGTTACCTCTTACAGGAAGCCCAGCGCTCTCGCGATGGCTTTTAGTCTGCTTTCTGTTACAGTACACAGGTGATGGCCTGCACCAGGTGCGAGCAATTCCAGGGACCCAGTGACGCCCACGTTGTGTGCCTCCCCTGTTCGGGTTGCTGCTCTGGGCGGATATGTAGTACCTGCGCTACATGGGTCAAGGAACGGTGGTCGCAGCTGTGGGCCTTCTACACGAGAGAAAGGCCGGCCCGGTTCAAAGAACCTCCCACCCCCTCCGCGACCTCTGCCGTTCCAGGACCGCAGAGGTGTGCCACATCGGACATCGTGGGCTTGTCGTCGCGTCGGGCCCTGCTGCCCCCCCCCCCTCCCCCTCCCTTCCGGTGCCTAGGACCATACCTCTCCGCCCTGAGAGATAGAAGGAGCCTGTCAGCAGCCGATGGGCCGTGCCCCCCCCCCCCCCCCCCCCCCCCGTCGAGTCCAGGCACCAGGAACCCTGCCCCACCTTTCGGTGAGGGAATTGCCGGTCGGCCCACGACAGGACGTGCTCCCTAGGCGAGTCCAGGCATCAGGAGCTCGGTCACCACGCTCAGAGAGAGAAGAGCTTGTCAGCCGCCGACCGGACAAGCGTCGAGTCCAGGCCTCAGGAGCTGGGGACCACCTCTCTGAGAGAGTAGAGCTTGTCAGCTGCTGGCCGGACGAGCGCCGAGGCTAGGGCGCGGGATCCCAAGACCGCCTCTCAGAGAGGGAAAAACCAGTCAGCTGCCGGCCAGACGAGCGCCAAGTCCAGGTTTCTGGATCCCGAGACTGCCACTCTGAAGGGGAGAAGACTGTCAGCCACTAACGGGATGAGGTTCCTCGTCGTGTACAGGCATCCGGCACCTTGGCCCTCCACGGAGAGAGGAAGGAGCCTGTCAGTCGCCGACGGGACGTACTTCCCCATCAAGTCCAGGCCTCCGGAGCCCTGCCCCCCCCCCCCCCCTCCACTCTAGGAGCGATGAGAGAAGCACACAGCGACCTCAGTCGCCTCGCCACGAGGTGAGGAAAGCTCCTCTACCGGATGGGACTCGGCACTCCGACAGAGAGGATCAGGTCAGACAGTCGGGACACGCGGCCCCATCAGGAACAGTATGGCTCCGATATGGATCGCCGACCCAGCTCGTGCTTTCCTCGGGACCAGGAGTCATGTCGCGGGGACAGCCACAGACGACAGGCTCAGTGGGGTATCTCCCATTCCCACTCCGCCTCCCTGAGGTGTAGGACGGGCCCTCATCCGTCGTAGCGTCTGTTCTCTTCTAGACGCCTGCTCTTCGCGGCAACCTCTCAGGAACAGCCAATCGTCACATCGGGTCTCCAGGGATAGGTCTTCCTCTCGGGTTCGGCGTCCTCACCCTCAGTGCCAAGACCCTTTGGTGAGCAGCCTTTCTTCAGATTTGGGGGAGGGTTCCCCGTGTCCCCTTCCCAGCCCCCCTCCACCCCCCCCCCATCCCGCCCACTGGTCCTCTACGCTTCACGGGAGCAGGCGCTCTCCGGTTGCCACACTTCGTTTGTCTTCCGGGGACCCTTGCTCCCCCCCCCCCCTCTGCGGTCCGTGTCGAATGATGACGACCTCTCAGAATCTCCGCTACCTGAATGAAGCCTCACGGCTCATTGCATCCTTCCTCCCCCCTGGCGCCTGCCCACCTTCACCTCCCCTGAAGAGGAAGGCCGCAGCGATGGCAGGTCCCTCCCTCAGCCGATGGGTTTTGGGACCTCGTGGAGGCGTTTTTGGCGCTCCTCCTACAGGACAGCTTTGGTGGACAGGGCTTCTTTTCAGACTCCAGAGAGCCAGCCGGGATGGATATCAGTTTCCGCCAACAGTGGTATGCAGGTCACTCCCAGGCGTTTTCCTGTCCCCTGCCAGCTCTAGACAAGGCGGCATTGTTGCAGACAGCCCTCCCCCCCCCCCCCCCCCACGGGGCTGGCGAACACGGATGGTGAGGCAGTCCATGATAAGATGCCTGGAAGACACCTGGGATCTCTCGTCCTCGGCTCCTCTACGCGCCATACACACTGTGCTAGTGGCGTTTCACACCTCGGCCAACGCCATGGTGGCTGCCACCAACTGCGACATGATGCGGTGGGGCGCCCTGCTTGGACTCTTCTCTTCACTCCCAGCTTCAGTAAAGACACATCTTCGCCAGGCTCCGTTCGGGGGACCTCTGCTGTTCGGACCGACCTGGCAGACAGTCAAGGAGTCGTCTAAGGATCTCTGGCCCAGTACTGCCGTCTCCTCTGCCACCCGCTTTCAGTCTGCCCGCAGGGCCCATGGGTCGCGCTCTGCAGTCCTTCAGACCCTCCTCCACCCATCTTCCCAGAGGCAGTGGTGCTGCTCGCCCCCCTCCCGCGCGCTCGCGTGCTTTCCACGCCCCCGCTCTTGCCTGGCCCAAAGAGGCCCAGGCGCGGCCGGGCCCGATGACTTGTCTTCCGTCTCCCCGCCAATTCTTGTGGGGTCTCCTGTCGGCACGAGGCTAGCTCTTCACAGCGGTGTGTGGCGCGTGCTGTTTCAGGACGACCCTTGGTCTGGAAGGACGACCCTTGGATTCTCGTGACCATCTCGGAGGGCCTGCGGATCTCTTTCCAGTCTCCCACTCTGTTGCGACACTCCCCCCTGTGGACTCGGGTGCGGGGGGATCAGTGCAAGGCAGAAGCGCTTAACAACGAGGTAGTTTCTCTGCTCCGGAAGGAGGCCATGGAGGTGGTCTCGCGTCTCGACTCCCCGGTCTTCTACAGACTCCTCTTCCTCGTCCCAAGCCTGGCAGCAAGTGGCGCCCAGTCATAGACCTCTCGGTGCTACACCAGTACATTTCAGCCCCTCGCTTCTGGATGGAGACAGCCAGAGAGTTGAGGGCGGCGGTGCAACCCCAGGACTTCTCCATGGGCCTCGACCTCGCGGATGCATATCTCCATGTACCCGTGCACCCGGCTTCTCGTCGATATCTTCGCTTTGCCTTCCGCAGAGTAGTATACAAGTTTCAGGCTCTGCCCTTCGGACTCAACCTCAGCCCGTGGGTTTTCACCAGGATTATCGAAGGGGTCGTCTCCAGGTTCCGACAGATGGCCTCGAGCCTGACTTCCAACTATCTGGACGATCTGCTCCGCCAGAACCGCATTGCGACGGGCTTAGCAAAGGACAGGAATGCCCTGCTGACCCTGCTCCACCAGCTCGGATTCCTGGTCAACAGAGGCAAGTCTGATCTCACGCCATCGTGCAGGTTTATTCACCTAGGCATAGAGTTCCTGACTGACCTCAAATGGGTGCGGCTCCCCGAAAGGCAAATTCAGAAGGTAGCAGGGCTGGTGCCCCAAATGTCTCGCGCGGAATCCCAGCCAGCCAGGGTCAGGCTCCAACTGCTGGGTCTCCTGAGCGCAGCGACAGACCTCCTGCCCCTCGGCAGGCTCTACTCTCGCCCGATCCAGCTGCATCTGCTCCTCCACTGGCGCCCGTCCTCTGGCGATCTGCTGGCCCTGGTCCCCGGGGCGCCTTTGGTCAGGCCTCATCTCCAGTGGTGGACAGACAGGTCCTGGTTAGTGTCGGGGGTTACTCTCTCCTCCCCTCCGCCTCAGCTGTCCATCTGCACGGACGCGAGCCTCTCCAGCTGGAGTTCGTCACAACCTTGGGCAGCTGGCCATGGGACCACCCAGACAGACACATCAACTGGCTAGAGCTGAACGCCTGGAAGAATCACCTCGTTCAACAGGAGATCCTGTCTCTCTCCGACAACTCAACAGTAGTGGCCTACATGCAGAACCAGGGCAGGACGCGCTCTCCCTCCCTCTGCATCCTCTTGTACCAAGTGCTCCTGTGGTGCAGGGATCACGTCATCATGCTTTGAGCGCTGCACATCCCAGGCCACCTGAACGTCCTCGCAGACTCCCTCTCGCGTCACGGCCAACTTCTCCACACAGAGTGGTCCCTGTGCCCGGACATCTTCAGGCTACTCTGCGCACGCTGGGAGATGCCCTTCATCGACCTCTTCGCCATGAGGTGGAACAGGCAGCTCCTGCTCTTCGTCTCCACCATCCCGTATCCACTGGCCTGGGCAGTAGATGCGCTCTCCATCCCTTGGGACGGGCTACTAGCATACGCGTTCCCTCCCTCCGTCCTGGTACCCAAGGTGTTCCAGGAGCTCAGGGGCAGCAACACGGTTCTGCTCCTTGTGGCGTCATTCAGTTGGACCAAGAGCTGGACCACTGACCTTCTGAGCGTCGCCACGGACCCTCTGCTGAGGCTCCCCACGCCTCGTACGAGGCTCAAGCAGCCCCGGCAGCAGCTTTTTCACCCATGCCCAGAGCGGCTGCTACTACATGCTTAGAGACTGTCCGACAGGCCCTCGCCGCAAGAGGTTTCTCGGGTGCAGCGGTGGAAGTGATCACAGCGTCTACGAGGGAAAGTGGCAGGTCCACTAGTCCTGGTGCGCAGCCGAGCAGCTCTCCCCCACGGACCTGACTACCCCCCCCCCCCCCCCCCACTGGCAGAGTTCTTTCTGTGGCTCTTCTCCCAGCAGAACCTGGCCCCATCACCTTCAGAGGTTACCTGGCGATGATTGCAGACACATATCGACACCTGCAAGGTCCTCTCGGATCTGATGGCGCACCTGGATCTTCAGCTGCCGGTTTCCAGCTTGCTGATCCCTCGCTGGGACTTGTCATGGGTGCTAACCGGGCTCAGCTTGGAGCGGTTAGACACGCTATCCCTAGCGTGGCTCAGAGACCTAACCAGGAAGACCTGCTTCCTTCTTGCCCTCGCCACGGCGTCCAGGGTGAGCGAGATCCACGCCTTCGCTGTGCGACCCTCCTGTCTCCAGTTTAGGGCCGATGGTTCGGTGCAGCTCCTCACCGACCCGACGTTTCTGGCCATGAACCGGCCCTGGACGGCCGCGCCCCAGGTGTTGACCGTCCACTCGCTCAAGGAGACGGACCAGTCGGGAGTCCCGTCAACAGGACCCTGTCCGGGCGTTGAAATTTACCTGCGCAGAACTAAGCCACTCAGACAAGGGCGCTCACGCCTTTCCTGCCCTTGGCCCCGGGCGGACGTGACATCTCGACGCAGACGATCTCATCTTGGAGCCCTGCCCCACCTTTGGTGAGGGAATTGCTGGTCCGCCCACGACGGGACATGCTCCCTAGGCGAGTCCAGGCATCAGAAGCTCGGTCCCCACGCTCAGAGAGAGAAGAGCAGGCAAGGACGATGCGCATCCAGGCACATGAGGTCAGTGCAGTGGCTGTGAGCATCGCCTTTGACCGCAACTGCGCAGAGAGACATTGTGGCGGCCATGGGTTGGCGGGCTGAATCCATCTTCGCCCGCTTCTACCTACGGGACCTATCCAGCCAGCGCGACAACCTGGCCCTAGCGGGGGACATCTCGGCAGCGCAGCACTCCCTCCTGGCGCCATAGGTAACGCCCAGCTGAAATCGTCGGGAGTGGGGGGGGGGGGGGGGCCTCGATAGCATGTGGGGAGGGCGTGGGGGTGGGGCGGGGGTGCGTTTTTCCTGATAAAGTTTATACTTGGGAATTACATAGGGAGCGGCACCCTCCTCCTATTCACTATTCTTCCTATTAGTAATGCCATCGGTAAGAGTTTTGAGAAAACAAATGTATTTTTCTCCAAAATGTATTTTTTCGAAAAATACTTACCGATGGCATTACTCAGAGGTCCCTCCCTCCTGCCCCGCTTGCCGCTATTGAGCTAAGGCAAAGACTGGCAGGATACTGCCAGGCACGTGACCGGATAGGGATGCAGGGGAGGCAACTCAGGGTTTCTTGGTAACGACTCCCTAGAGTCACCTCCCTGGTTGTGTAGTATACACAATGATTCTTAAGCTGAAATCGGTAAGCAAAGCGTACCTTCCTATTAGTAATGCCATCGGTAAGTATTTTTCGAAAAAATACATTTGAGAGAAAACTACATTTTTATTAAGTGTATAAGTGTATTATTGGTAACCAATGAACACATTAATTTTCTGTCAACAGGGGTATACGTGTGTGACGGCCCATGAGAGCGGGAATCTTTTGTTCCACACAATGGAACTGGCTACGGACCCTGGTCTTCACAAAGTTCACGGTTTGTACCAGTAGATCTCCTTTTTTGTGCTGGTATGTGGCTTTGGACCTTTCAGCTCTCAGCGGTAAAGTCCAGAATCACAGGCCAACACAGTCTTCTGCATTGAAGAACTTGTTTTATGGGTGTTATATTTGTTGAGAGGGGCGGGGGAGTGCATTGTAATCGCTAGCTTGTTCATATCATTGTATTGAATTTTTGGTTATTTGATTGGTAACTGAAATTATATTGTCAGACAATATTCTCAGAATATCTGCTGTTCTTCCTCAAACACTCTTTTTCTTCTTCCTTGAACACAGTATCTGCTGTTCATCGGGGATGGGTTCATTTAGATTTGCCAATGCTGTATGCTTTTCTCTTTATCAAAATTTAGTGTCCCATGTGTTTTATTTTGCTTTTGTTGTCCTTTTAATAATAATAATAATAATAGCCCAGTGTGCAGAGGTCCTTGGGCCAACAATGGCCGCAGTAGTGTGCAGGCCAGCTGTAGCCTTCATCAGCCAAAAGATCTTTTGCTATTGGAGAAGAGCATTATACTGCACCATATTCATATGCTCACCATCATGTGCATATATTGATATATGAGTCATATGCTGGGCTGTATAACTTTGACCAATTGACAAATTACACCTCTAGAACCATAAGATCCAAAATCGCAGGCCTGCAAACATTTCAAATTCATCTTGACAGTTGTGCCAAACGCGGAAGATATTGTGGACACCCATCGTCGTCCTGAGCATCAGGCACCAGTTATTACTGTGGACTCATGCATCACTATGAAAATCTTCTGCTCTTGCAGGTCAGTACTTGTTTGTGGGCATATCTGTGATTTTGTTGAATTTAGACCAGAAAATGACTGCCAGGTTGGTAAAGAAAACACTTCAAAAGGCCTTGCTCTTTTGAAGCGTGTTTCTTTGAGATTTTGTGATTTTGTTGTTGCTGTTATGTTCCTGGGTTTAACACTCCTAGGGTTGCCAGCATTGGCAGACGATTGCGTGTATGGCTGCTTTTTGTTACTTCACCATGTAGGTGACACACTTTAACTTCAGATGTATACATGTGTGAGTTGTGTTTGTGAATGAGTGTGCACATGAATGTGTGTGTGTGTGTGTGTGTGTGTGCGTGTGTGTGTGTGTGTGTGTGTGTGTGTGTGCATGCACGCTTGTGATTTTCTTCTCTTGATTCTTAACATTTTCTACTCACACACTGGTAGTCATAGATTATATCTATGTTAGAAAATGTAACATCACGACATTAATTGTCTCTCCAGCTTTGTTAATCTCTTTACCATTGTAAAACAAAGATTCACTTATTTAGAGGACTTTAAGTTGTGTGAGGCTGTTTTTAAGTATCCCACCATCTAGCCACACTCCGACTTCAGAAGATTGTTTATCTATATGCTCTGAGCTTACCAGAGCTCAATATACCATCTATTCATCTCCTAAATGATGCCATGGCATAGACCTATAGTCATGGCATCATTTGAAGGACGGTCAAGATGTCAGACTCAGGTCTATGAATTTGCAATGTGATGTGATATGCAAGTGTGTGTGTGTAGGTTGTTTGCATGGTATAAGGTAGTGTTGTCTCAGTTTTTAAGCACGTTTTCTTTCTTGGTGGGTATTAACATTACAGATGGTTATGATGTTATATACGTGCACATACTCACTGTAATCGGTCAGTGTGTTCTAGTCAGTCAAATGTATTTATTTGTTTTATGTTCACATTTGTTGTTTTTACATCAGTTTTAAAAAAATTCTGCTGCAAACAAATTTCCCATCTTGAGACAATAAAGGTATTCGTATTCATATACTTTTTTAAAAAATGAATTGCTATAACAGAAAAGTTCCTGTAGCCTGAGTGATTTTGGCTGAAGTCAGCTGATGATCAACCCTTAATTGTCTAGGGGTTTCTGCTTTATGAATAATAAAAACATTTGACTTTACTCACACACTTGCTCGCTTGCTTGTGTACTCACTTATTCACTCACTGGCTTATTATTTCTTTCCAATGCAGCAAAGACAGTGCGATCAAAGTGTGGGAGGAAGGTGGGGCCCTGCTGACAGAGATTATGCTGGATGATTCTCTGAGTGCCGCATGCTTCCTGAACACCTCGGCTGACCTCATCGTGGCCTTTCAGAAGCACATCTTCTTTATAGACCACTCCAAAGGTACACTTCATTTTCTCTCATGGTGTTATTGTCGGGCTGACATTGGATGAAGTTGCACCACACACTGATGTGCATGGGTTGACTGCAGTTGATTTCAGCCCGGTGACCTGGCACATACTGGGATGTCTTCTTCAAAGACCATTTCGAAGGCATGCAGCAGTTTTACCATTTGTTTCATTCGGCAATACTGCAGTCATTGTAATTATATGTTTATTATATTAGTCAGAAGCTGGTCTGATGACTGCATAGAAATATTTGGCTAATATATTATTATTTTCTTTTCAGTGTGCCCTCATCTGAAACCTCCTGAAACAGACAATGGTACCTTTGATAAAGGTAAGGTGTGCGCTGCATTACAAAAATAAATGAACTGAAACCTTTGGCAGAGCTAGAAATGTGTAAACATTGTAAGGGTTTGATTTGCCGTCCAGCTCCAGTGGAAGTGTGTGTGTGGGGGGGGGGGGGGGGGGGGGGGGCATGGCATGGCATAAGAATTGTCCCAGGGGATGAGGCGGGGCATTGTCCCATATAACATTTTGTGAATTTGTTTAATATCACTTGTTCATTTTTTCATATCTTTCATAACTTTAACTTTTTCTTAATTTAATAAGTATTTCACTCGGTGATTGTTGAAAAAATAATTTGTTTATTTATTCCTAACAAGTATAAATAAACAAACAAGTTTAAACCAAAACCCCATACTAATCTTTTGTTTATACTGTTTCAGAGTCTTTTGTGTATGAGGATCCGGCTGTAATGTACGAAGGGGTCACTGCCAACCCTGACCCTATTGATCTAGAAAACTACCTGGTAGGTTCTGCTTTTGGCTGTTACTAGCGCTTTTTGTCACGATGATTCTTACAGAAATCGTTGCAACAAAAGCACTGCCAACAGCCAAAGGGTTAACCCGTTAATCATTCGGAATACACCAGCGTGTGAAATAAGTTGGGCTAGAATAGTTCAAGGGTAGTGCCAGAATAGCCTTGCGCCTTTACGCGCCAAGCTATTCTGACACCACCCTTCAACTAAAGCCATTGGTCTATAGTGTTATCTGTCAGTACTATAATGTGGCTTGCATATGGCAGTGTACAAATTTGAAGCTTTTAGCCTCAGTATGATATGGGTTAATGACAGGTGACATGTTTAGCCCTTCAAGGCTTCTCTTGAGAGAGTACCTTTCTTTTTAAACCGCATTTTTGGCTCATGTACGATAGCAAACGTGAGTCTATGTATTGGGCCTCAGTTGTCTGTCTGTCGTACGTTGTCTGTTGTCCATGGTAAACTTTAACTTTGGTATATTCATGGAGACTATTCAAGGGCTGATCACAAAAGGTTCTACCATGTAGTACTGCCTGATTTTTAATCTCTTTGTCTAATACGTTTGTGGTGGCAAAAAAGGCAGATCTGAGTGAGTTTTGTACATGTGGGAGGTGCACGTCCTCTAACAACTCTGTGCTAGCTGTTGCTGGAGATGGACTGACCATCATACTTGACCTCTTCACAACGAGCAGAAGCCAACTGCAAAAGGCATAGCTCCTCATGAGCCACCACAGTTGCGGGGGCTCATGAGAATCTATTCCTCTTGCTGATCCACTCTGTATCCAAGTTCCTTGGATGGATGAGGTTTTTTGGTTTCTTCAGGAACACAGTCTGCAAACTTCAGCAGAGAAGGGGTTAAAAGCAGGGAAGGGGTTAAAGGGTCATGTCAGAGTAGCTCAGTCTGTCATGGTCCATCTGGCAACTCTTGAGTTTCATCATTATGACTCATGTGTTAACTCTTTCGAGACGTGCTGCATCCTGATTCGCAATAGTGCTTTTTGTCATGATGATTCCTGCAGGAATCATCATGACAAAAGAGCACTACCGAGAGCCAAGGAGTTAACTTTCCTTTTTTCCTGTGTGCAGGTGCCATATGAGATTGAGTTCTCTAAGGATTTCTTGGAGGGCAAGCTGACCTTGGAGCCTGTGAAAGTGGAGCGGGATGTAAGTTTTCTCTTTGTCACTCCTACTGGAATCAAGCACCCTCATTTGTTTTCTCAAAACACATTACCGATGGTATTACTATTAGAAATGGTTTCTTAGCTAGTCTAATTTTAGCCCCAAATTGTTGTGTACGAGTATGGTCATGATGGCAGGTGAGGGGCGCCATAGCCTAGGCGGAAATCCGGGTAGCCTCCCTTCTGGTTCAACCGTGCATGCGCTACAGCGCTTAATACCCCACTCAGTTTCTTTGCTAGTCAGGGAAAGGTTGTGTACGTCTGTGACTCTAGCTTCGAACTGTGTCCTGTTGTGAAGTGAAGAAGAGAAAGAGATACCGGTTGTGTAGTTTGTGGGAGGTGTTCCTACTCCTGCCTTGGGTTAGGCTTGGACGCTTTCGTGTGCATTTCGTAGGTCTGGGGACTTAGACTGGTCGAGACAGCGCCATTGTGAACTGTGCTCACGCTTCTCGTCGCCGGTCGGGCCTTAGTGATTTCGCACTTTGTGTGTGTGGAACTTTTCTCCTTCGCTCCCTCGCCTATTCTCGGATTGTCCGGTGTTGGCTGGACGCTTCCTGTTTTTCTCGATGCTGTTCCTAGCTTCTGGAACCGGTCGTGCCAGCGGCGCCTGCGTTAACTCCGGCCGCCGTACGTGAGCCTGCCATCATCCATGTGGCCTGGACTGGGCGGTGTTCTGGTTGGTCTTTGACCTGTGTTGGTGCCCTGCTTCTTCGGATGGCAAGGTAAAACCTCGGTTATTGCCTACGTTAGGCGCTCAAGGGTGGGGGTAGAGCGCCGGGCGTTGGCTTACGCTCTGCACTTAAATTTCGTACGTACGCGCGGATTCGTTTGCGGGCCCGCGGGGGCACGCTCGCTCGTATTTCATAATCATTGTGCAATATGTTTTGCAGTTGGCAAGTCCGCACCTGCACGCGATGTGGGCAGTTCCAGTAGCCGAGTGACGAGCATGCTGTTTGCCTGCCCTGTTCCGGATGTGTCTCCACCCACCCGTGCCCAGTCTGCGCCCCATGGCTGGAAGTACAGTGGACCCAGCCTTGGAGTTTTTACGGCCGCAAACGGCCGACACCGGCACGGAAAAAAAATCCTACACCGGTACGCGCCACAGACCAGTCGAGTGGCCCTTACCGTGTGTCTGAGCCGTCACCACTGCGACTTTGGCCGCGAGCCCAAGCTCTAGTACCGGCAGCCACCACAGTCCAGTCGAGTGGTCTCTGTGCGGTCAAGGATCCTCGCCCGTCACGGGTTACGCCCCGAGACAAGACACCGGTAGCCACCACAGTCCTGTCGAGTGGTCTCTATCTGGTGAAGACGACCTTACAGGCACAAGATAAGGAATGGGTACGAGCTCCAGCACTGGTAGACATCACAGGCCCGACGAGTACGCCACACAGGGTCGCCGACCCGCATACACCACAGGTTGGTTCAGCTGCTCCCGCCCCCTCGCCCGCGACAAGAGACCAGCGCAGAGCTTCGGCACCACGCTCCAGTCTTAGCGTTCAGACACCTAGATCGGACAAGTCTGCTCGCCGGACACGCTCCCGTTCCCGGTTACGAAGCAGTCGACTCGGCACGGCTTCACACCAAGACACACCTTGTCCACGGCCTGAGCGGACCCCAGCTGCCCGACGTCGTTCGCGCTCTAGGGACAGGTCGACTCGCCGACGGACTGCTTCCCATCGCTCAGATTCTAGCCTATCTTCGCGGGCACCTTCCAGGTACGACTCGACACTCCGGTCAGCGTCGCGCCGACTTTGACGTTCCCGGTCCCCACGATGCCGCTCCCGCTCCGGCTCCTGCTCCAGGCGTTCCAGTGCCACCCGCCGTGACTGCTCTCAGCACTTTAGCAGGTCTGGGCGACGTGCTTCCCCCTCGTCGTCGAACGCTTCACGGGACCCTTCGTCAGTTCGGCCCTTTCGACACCGCTCCTGTGTGAGAAGGACGCCTCCCAGGGCGACGATCACCTCCCGAGACACCGCCGATGGGAATCTTGCGCCTCGTCTTGGAGTAGATTCAGCCCCTCACGCGGCGCCTGTAGAGGACGACGCCCTCAGCCTAAACCCCGAGGACTCGGTGTCAGCGCTTCTCCCGGTTACCAGCCCCGCCCCGCCCCATCCAGTCTCTATCACGGTGACGAGGATTTTCTGCCAGCTTCCATCGGACATAGGTTGTAGACGTTACAGGCCCTTGACGAAGCGGCGCGTCTCTTCACAGCTTGCCTCTCTGCGGACGACTGCCCACCCTCCCCCCTACTCAAGAGGAAAGCCTCCGCCTATGTTGACGCGGACTGACAAACCAAGCGGTTCCAGTCCCTTCCCCAGCCGCCGGGTTTCCGGGAGCTACGCGATGCGTTTTCCGATCATCTAGCGCAAGGTGCCTATGGTTCGGGATTCTTCACGGACTCCAAGTGGCCGGCAGGTTTGGATATCTCCTTTTGTCAGTCCTGGTACGCTGGCCACTCACAGCACTTCTCCTGCCCTCTTCCGATGGCGGACCCCACGGCTGTGGCCTTCGTGGGTGCTACCTTACGTCAGTCTCTCCTCCCCGGTTTAGAACAAACAGCGATTCTCATCCGGAACACCCTGGCCTCCGCGGGTTTCCTGGACTTGGTCACGCAAGCCATCGTTCGCCGTGTCGAGGACGCTTGGCATCCGTCGATTTCCGCTCTGCTGGGAGACCTGCTTGCCCTGGCGGTCTCGGGGAATCGCGCTGCTTACCACACCGCCGTCAACACCATGGCAGCGGCTGCCAACTGCGACTTGCTGCGTCGGGATGCGATTCTCCGTTCCTGCCCCATCCCTCAGGACGTGAAGTCTCAGCTTCGTCAGGCTTCCCTCGGCGGTGACCTCCTGTTTGGCCCCACCTGGATCACGGTCAAGGAAGCTAACAAGGACTCCTGGCCCAGCCGAACCGTTCCGGCTTCCTTTCGAACAGCCCGCAAGGCCCCGGGTTGCGCCCTGCGGACCACTAGACCCTCTCCCTTTCATCAGAGGTGGACGTCTTCCCCCCAGAGCCTTCCCTCGCGCCCGCCCTCTCCCCGGCGCCGCGCCCACCCACCCCCCCCCCCCCCCCCCCCTGCTCAGACCTGGCCCAAGCCTGCCCGTCGCTCCGGGCAGGGCAGGGCCCACTGACTGCCGCACTCTTCGACCCCCGCCGACCTCTTCCGGGTCTGCTGTCGGCGGGAGGCTGGCGCTTCGCAGCGACGTTTGGCGATCGCTACTACCAGGCGACCCGTGGATTCTCACGACAATCTCCGAGGGACTTCTGATCTCCTTCGGGTCCCCGCGTCCCCCCTGCGCCGTTCTCCGATGTGCCGGCCGACCAGCTCAGAGCCGAGGCCCTGCGCAGCAAAGTAGCCGCCTTGCTTCAGAAGTGCACCACGGAGGTGGTGACGCGACACGACTCCCCAGCATTCTACAGCCGGCTCTTCATGGTGCCCAAGCCGGGCGGCAAGTGGCGTCCCGTCAGAGATCTCTCGGTGCTCAACAAGTTCATCATCGCGCCGTACTTCCGCATGGAGACCGCCTGGGCCCTTCGCTCCACGGTGCAGCCCATGGACTTTGCCGTCAGCCTGGAACTGGCAGATGCGTATCTTCACGTTCCCATGCACCCAGCCTCCAGACGTTATCTATGCTTCGCTTTCGAGGGGGTGGTCTATCAGTTTCGCACACTGCCCTTCGGCCTCAACCTCAGCCCTTGGGTCTTCACTCGCATCGGGTCTTCACTCGCATCATGGATGCAGTGTTAGCCAGAGCCCGACGAACGTCCACAAGCCCCACGTCGAACTACCTGGATGACCTGCTGTTGAGGAACCAGGCCGAGTCCACCTTGAACGAAGACTGAGATGCCCTGCTTCGGCTCCTCGAGACTCTGGGCTTCCTGGTCAACTTCGGCAAGTCCGACCCCGTACCGTCGCGCCACTTCGAGCACCTAGGAATGGAGTTCTGCACCGACCTCAACATCGTCCGGCTGCCGGAACCACGCATCCAGAAGTTGGCGAATCTAGCATGGCAGGTGTCCCAGACGACTACAATCCCCGCCAGGCAGTGGCTTCAGCTCCTGGGTCTGATGAGTGCCGCAGCAGATCTGATCCCTTTAAGACGTCTCTACTCCCGCCCGCTGCAGTTGCATCTTCTCCTTCACTGGCGGCCTACGACGTCCGACCTCGAGGCTCCGGTGCCAGTCCCATCTATGCTCCGTACTCACCTTCTTCGCTGGGCGGATCCCACCTGGCTCGCGACGGGAGTGCTGTTGTTCTCGCCACCTCCCGCCCTCTCCCTCTGCGTCGACGCGAACCTCTCCGGTTGGGGAGCACACCTCCTGCCTTCGTTTGAGACTGCCTTCGGCCTGTGGCCCCTGGAATCGCTGTCCCGACACATCAACTGGTTGGAACTGAAGGCGGTCTGGCAAGCCCTCCTTGCGTGGGAACCTCGCCTTCTACATCAGGAGATACTGGTGCTGTCGGACAACTCCACGGTCGTCATCTACATCCAGAAGCAGGGCGGGACCCGCTCTCCCTCCCTCTGCATCCTCCTCTACCAGGTGCTCCGGTGGTGCGAGGATTGGGACATCACTCTCCGAGTGCGTCACATTCCGGGTCATCTGAATGTGCTAGCCGACTCCATCTCCCGACACGGTCATCTTCTCCATACCAGGTGGTCACTGCGTCCAGACATTTTTCGGATGATCGGCGCAGTCTGGGAGACACCCATGATCGACCTCTTAGCCACGAGATGGAATCGTCAGCTCCCTCTCTTCGTCTCGCCCATCCCAGACCCTCTTGCCTGGGCAGTCGACGCTCTCTCCTTCCCTTGGGACGGTCTGGTCGCCTACGCCTACCCGCCGACGGTGCTCGTCCCCAAGGTCCTACTCAAGCTCAGAGGGTGCAACACGATCCTGTTCCTGGTGGCTCCGTTCTGCTGGACCAAGTCGTGGACAACCGACTTCCTGAACCTCGCCACGACCCCCCCCCACCCTCCGCTTCCGCTCCCCACACTGCGCACGATGCTCAAGCAACCACGGCAGGTGCTGTACCACCCGTGCCCCGAGCGTCGCCTCCTCCACGCCTGGAGGTTGTCTGGCAAGCCCTGTCCGCTAGAGGCTTCTCAGGTGTGGCAGTGGACGCGATCGCTACAGCCCGCAGAACCTCGACCAGACGAGTTTACGAAGGCAAGTGGAGAGTACTCTGCGCCTGGTGTGACGACAGACGCCTCTCCCCCATCGATTTGACAGTTCCTCAGCTGGCGGATTTCTTCCTCTGGCTGTTCAACGACCAGCGGTTAGCGCCGATCACCATCCGGGGCTACCTGGCCATGATCGCTGACACGTACAGGCATCTGGGACGACCCGAACCGGGTTCCTGCAAAGATCTTGCCGACCTCATGGCCCACTTTGGTCTACAGCGATGGGACCTGCCTTGGGTACTTACTTGGCTCAACTCAGCCCGCTTCGAGCCGATCCAGTTGGCAAGACTACCAGATGTGACGCGAAGGACTTGCTTCCTTATGGCCCTCGCATCAGCCTCCAGGGTCAGCGAGCTACTCGCCCTGTTTGCAGTTCCGGACGGACGGTTCGGTTCAACTGCTACCCGACCTGGCCTTCCTAGCCAAGACCAGATCTCCTTTGGCTGCCCCTCAACTGGTCACCTTACAACCATTTAGAGACCCAGGCTCCACCCGTGAGTCCAGACAGCAGGACCCGGTGCGAGCCTTACGTGTGTACCTGCGCCGGACCAAGCCACTACCCAGGGGACGCACCCGCCTCTTTCTCCCTCTGTCCCCAGGTAGAAATTACATCTCAGCCCAGACGATATCCTCCTGGCTTCGATGGGTGATACCATCTGCCTACCAGGAACTCGCCCCTGATACATCCAAACGCATGAACATCAGGGCGCACGAGATCAGAGCCATGGCTGCAAGCCTAGCATTCGACCGCAACTGTGCTGTCAAAGATATTGTGGTGGCCGTGAGTTGGCGAGCGGAGAACACCTTCACACGCTTCTACCTGAGGGACCTCTCCGGCCAGCGCCAGAACCTTTCGCTGGTGTGGGACATCGTGGCAGCGCAACACTCCCTCCCGGCACCCTAGGCGCCGTAGATATCTTTGCTAAAATTAGAGGGAGGTTGCTTGGGGAGGGCGGCTCTAGTAGCCTCGATGGCAGGGGGTAGGGGCGTTATAGCGGCACCCGCCTCCTCTTCGGGATTCTTCCTAATCGTTAATGTGTTTTGAGAAAACAAATGTATTTTTCTTTAAAATGAATTTTGGGAAAAATACTTACCGATGGTATTACTCGTAGGTCCCTCCCACCTGCCCCGCTTGCCACTGGTCCGCTAAAGAAACTGACTGGGGTATTAAGTGCTGTAGCGCATGCGCGGTTGAACCGGAAGGGAGGCTACCCGGGTTTCCACCTAGGCTATGGCGCCCCTCACCTGCCATCATGACCATACTCGTACACAACAAATTTGGGCTAAAATTAGACTAGCTTAGAAACCATTCCTAATAGTAATACCATCGGTAAGTATTTTTCACAAAAATTCATTTTAAAGAAAAATACATTTCATTCAGTTTTCAGCAAATGAGCATGCTAAACAATGCATGATAACCATGTCACTCCTTTTTTCTTTTCTATCTCTTCTGTACAAAACCTCTCCACACCAAAGCGCCATGAGCATTCTGCCATAGGATAAATATAGGCGCTATACAAATGAACATCATCATAGTCATGAGTTTGCCTCATTACATACCACTGGAAAGTTTTAAGCCATTACAAAAGTATTGTCCCACTCATGGTTTCTGTGTAATTTCAAGTCAAGTGTTGAAGTTTTCTTTTGGAAAGTCATCCCTCACCCCTTTTGACACGTGAAAGCAAAAGACAGCAGGCTAACTCATTCGAGAGGTGCCAACTACGGATACCTGGCGGTTCGCCGCGTATCCAAAGGCGGCACGACTTGAATTAGTTATTTTTTTTGTGAAAAGCAAGATTTTCATTAACACAATGAAAATGTTGCTTTTCACAAAAACAGACTTACTGTCTTTTGCCTTTACATGGCAGCCTTCAACATTCCCCCCCCCCTTTACCCCCCACCCCCCTTTCCCACGCCTCCCCCTTCATCCGCCTTCCCCCTTCTTCTCCCTTGACTATCAAAATCCTCTCTCCATTTGTAGTACACAGGCAGACAATGTTTGTATCTGGTTTTCATTGACAGGAATCAGATGCAGAGAGTAGACTGTCCATGGCGCCTACGGAGATTTATGGTTCCCCACCCCCTACCCCTGGTAGTCTGTCTCAAGTTGACCTGACCCTGGGGGCAGACGCCACCAAGTACGACCTCCTGCAACAGATGAAGTCAACCCTGCAAATACTTATAGGTATAAGTTACAGATGTGTATTTAGGAAGGGAAATAACCAAGACAGATAGAAACACGCTTCAGAAGGACGAGAAGGAAACTTTTGAACCTGTTTGAGCAACCACCTTTTTTGGAAAGAAAAAAGTAGTCTTAACCATTCAGCCCTGATGCACTACAGCAGGAGATGGGTCGAACATGATAATTCCAGGGTAGTGCCAGATTAGCTTGGCGCCTGTCTGTGCCAAGCTAATCTGGCACTGCCCTTGAATTATCATAGTCGATCCATCTCCTGCGACTGGTGCATAGTCATTAGATGACGCCTCCAAAATTTGGGAAATACGGCCGTCGAGCTGAATGAGTTAAAAGATGGATGCTCTCTCTCTCAAAAGAAATTGTGAAGGGCAAAAAGTGTCAACTGTCATTAAGGACCATCATTCAGATGGCTGCAGCCACCTAAATGATGGTCTTTAATGACAGGTGGTCTCTCATAAGGCCGGTAGCTCGAAACAGTTTCTGATGTAACCTGTTTTGTGCTTGTTCTACCCAGGCATGTGTTTTTTTCTCAATTGGTTACTTTCTTGCATTTTACAAGCTTGACAGTCAACCTTTTGGTCTAGGTATAGTATTGGATGAAATTTGTCAGGTTGTATCATATAACTTGCCAAAAGGGTGAAGGTGTGCAATGTGAGTATAAAAACTGGCCTGAGTTTGTACTTAAAACCCTTTGCGTGTCGGTAGTGATTTTAGTCACAATGATTCCTACATGAATCATCACAAATCGCTACCGACATGCAAAGGGTTAACAGCTCTAGAGTCTGAAGATCCAGATTTTGAAGGTCCAGATTTACAGAGGAGCTCATATATTTGTGTGTGTGGTTGTGTGCATGTCCTGTGCGTGTGTTGAAGTTAAACGGTCTTAATGGAATTAACTGCGTCACTGCTGCTGGCCATGACGCATGCCTCCAAAACAGTGAAAGGTTGACCATCTAGTATCTCCTCAGCTTGATGGACACATGGATATTAAAGGAGACCTGAAGTCAGCGCTACATGGGGATTTACTGTGTAGTGTACCGGGTAATATAATTAGGGTGCACAACAGAATCAGCTAGAAGAGAGAATTTTTTTAATCGGAGCAGCAGTTCAGCCTCAACAGAGTATTGAAACAATCGTTTTTGACATCACTCAATTTTTTCCCATCACTAAGGTATAGTATATAAAGGAAGTGATGTTGCAAATGCTTTTTTTTTTCAATACTCTACTGTGGTTGAACTACTGCTCTGAGTTTAACCCTTTTAGCCCCGGATCCCTACAGCAGGAGATGGCTTGACCATGATAATTCAAGGGTAGTGCCAGATTAGCTTGGCGCCTTCAGGCGCCAAGCTAATCTGGCACTACCCTTGAATTATCATGGTCAAGCCATCTCCTGCAACTGGTACATAGTCGTTAGGCAACACCTCCAAAATTGGAGGAATGGGACCTTGGGGCTAAAAGGGTTAACCCTTTCGCTGTTGACAGCGGGTTTTATTGAGACAGAAACTGCTACTGACAGCCAAAGGGTTAAAAATTCTTTGTGCAATCTGATTCTGTTGTGTTATATACAAAATAAGTCTCTACGTTGTGTTGACTGCCGGTCCCTTTTAACCCATGTCATACTGAGGCTAAAAGCTTCAAATTTGTACACTGCCATAATTATGCAAGCTGCATTACAGTACTTCCAGATAAGGATACAGACCAATGGCTTGAGTTCAAGGATGGTGCCAGAATAGCTTGGCACCTAGATGCGACAAGCTATTCTGGCACTACCCTTGAACTATTCTAGTCAAACTTATTTCACACACTGGTGTGTTCTGAATGATAAGGGTTAATGGGACAAGCAAGAGGCACAGATCCACATGAGCAGCTAGAAGAGAGATTTTTTGTAATTGGAGCAGCAGTTCAGCCTCAACAGAGTATTGAAACAAGCGTTTTTGACATCACTCATTTTTTCCCCCACCACTAAGATATAGTATATAAAGGAAGTGATGCTGCAAATGCTCATTTTTTTCAATACTCTACAGTGGTTGAGCTACTGCTCTGAGTTTAACCCTTTTAGTCCCCGATCCCATCTAGATCCAGGGCTCATGAGGGTCGATGCTTCTTGCAGTTTGGTGCATTGCATGTGTCCTAGCTTATAGTAAACATCTGATCAGCCATATTGATGTTAATCTCATTGTGGCTAAAAGCCAGACAACAGGAACTGATGGCAATCCAAGAACCAGAACCACAGGAGCGTGAAAGAAAAGAACCAAAATCAGTCAAGGGTATAGCTTTTGTTTCACTGTTGTGCAGTTGTATAGATCTGTGTAGAGCAGAGTAGATAATAAGGTACCCGCTTTTCTCTTTGTTTGCCTCTTTCAAAACAAATATTTCACTTTTATAAAGGTATTTTGGGGGCAGGCACACATTTTGAGCACATTTTTTTTACTGTCATTTCTGATTTGTAGTATTCATTTTGTTGTGTTTGTCTTTTACATTTTATTTCCATTACATTTCTGTTGATTTTTTTTTTTCAAACTCAGTACCATGTTAACTCATTCACCCCGACGCACGTATTTCCCAAATTTTGGAGGCGTCATGTAACGACTCTGCACCTGTTGCAGGAGATGGATCGACCATAATAATTCAAGGGTAGTGCCAGATTAGCTTGGCGCCAACAGGCGCCAAGCTAATCTGGCACTACCCTTGAATTATCATGGTCGACCCGTCTCCTGCTGTAGTGCGTCAGGGCTGAATGGGTTAACCCCATTGACTGCTAGTGACAATACTGCTCAGCAAAATGATGCACATATAACTATATGCGTCTTCTGCCAAACGATATCAGAAGCAGTAAAGAGGTTAGCTTCATATTATTCACACGCTTTGTTTTACTTTTTGCTATTTCTTTGGACTTGTAGATAAATGGTGCACAACTATCATAAGTATGCAGATACATTTTAGTTTCATATTTCGTTTTTCTTTAAAAGGCTTCTCTTGGTACATATTTAATTGCCTTCATTTGTTTAGATGTGGACATGTATTTGTTGAGCTTGTTTTCTATACACATTTTGTACTTTGGGTTTATTTATAGGTTCTGTCTACAGGCTATTGTAGAAAATATTGTGATTTTTTTCTTGTTTCTTTACTTTAGATCAGTCAAACCCATCTTCAAGATTGACCGGGAAAAAAATTGTCTTACAGAAAAAGTGTTGAGGACAGGATAGCTATACACACATGTCTAGCTATCCTTTCCTCAATAAAAAAAAAAAAGAATTGTTGAGAGGGGGTTATGTTAACATATTTTATCATAAGGTCCACATTCCCAAATTTGCTTTGGTTTGCTGCTGTCCAGGAGACAGATTGTCCATGATAGTTCACATTCCTTGCAAAAAACCCTGGATGAATTCAAACTTCTAGCAAGATGCATACAAGGGCTAACGAGCATTTATGCCTCTTGCGGAGAGCAGGGTAAATCTTCTGAATGTTTGAATTCTGTGCATTTTCTGACCTTCTTCTTTCTGATTACCGGTAAGGAATAACAGGTTTGGCACTTACCTTTTCAGCCAAACAGAAAAAGAAACAAACCAGAAAAGATGCGAAAGTAGAGGTTTCCACTCCCCATCCACCACCTGAAATCACCCCTAAAGATGAAGCCGAGGCTGCCGAAGATGCAGAAAAACAGAGGATGAAAGAAGAGCGAAGATTGGCCGAATTGTCACGATTTGAGTTCCCTCAGTTTGGTGTATCACCAGGCTCCACCCCTACAGCCTCTCCCACTTCTACACCAGAGGCTGTGTCAGAAGAAGAGGCCTCAGAGGTACACTTGGACCTTTTAACAATTTTAATCATGTTTTGTTGCTTTTATTGCTGTTTAACCCTTTTAGCCCCGGATCCCTACAGCAGGAGATGGCTTGACCATGATAATTCAAGGGTTGTGCCAGATTAGCTTGGCGCCTGAAGGCGCCAAGCTAATCTGGCACAACCCTTGAATTATCATGGTCAAGCCATCTCCTGCAGCTGGAACATAGTTGTTAGACAACACATCCAAAATTTGAGAAATTGGACCTTTGTGCTAAAAGGGTTAATGTAGATACTTGAAAGAAGGTATCAGCTAGCTCATGTGTTTTATTGTTTAGATGTGATTAATACCTGTTGTGAACGTAGAGATACCGGAAAGAATACTGGAAATTAGGACCTATATAGTCGCCTCCATAAGGGATCGAGCTGCAAGGTATTTTGATCAGGCATGGAAAATACCAGTTTGCTAAAACCTTGGTGGGCTAGGACACTGGTTTTACAGGGTACGGCATCATAAACTAACTAGCTACCTATTTTAAATTAATTTTAATGAAGCTTCAGGCAGCTATAAATATAATTATGTATGAATGGCTTTATGGTAATATGAGATGAAAATTAAGATTCATTGGGTTATTGTTTTGGTTCAAATCTCAAGCAATAATTAGTGTTTGTATCACAAGTTTGATGTAAAAAGATACAGAGAAAATACATTACAGGTATTTGAAATTTTCATAGCTGTGCTACGTGGGTTCCACCACCCACGGTAGTTCACGCAGACTGTGTTTCTAAATTCTAAATTCTTTTTTAACCCATATCATACTGAGGCTAAAAGCTTCAAATTTGTATACTGCCATATGCAAGCTACATTATACTACTTACAGATAAGGATATAGACCAATGGCTTTAGTTCAAGGGTGGTGCCAGAATAGCTTGGTGCCTAGAGGCGCCAAGCTATTCTGGCACTACCCTTGAACTATTTTAGTCAAACTTATTTCACACACAGGTATATTCCGAATAATAAGGGTTAATTCAACTCAAGAGACCCCAGCTGTCCCAGGAACATGGATTGAAAGTAGTGTCAACAAAAGGCATAGATCTTCATGAGCCCACCGCAACTGCAGATGCTCGTGAGGATCTATGTCTCATGCAGTTGAATAGTGCTGGTGCTGGCCTTTTTTTTTGCGACAGTGAAGGGGTTAAGGTGAACTGAGCTGACGTGTCTTTTTCTGTCTCAGGAGGAGGAGAGTGACGTGGAAGATGACATGAGAGACAGATTACCTCCAAAGAAAATCCCAGACCTTGAACTAGTTGCCCGTAAGTGTAATTTTCAACGTCACCTTTAAATTCTGGCAAAGATGTTTTCCATGGCACGATTCATTTTTTTCTTGCCTTTTTCAGTGATTTCTTCTTCTCCTTCTTCTTCTTATTATTCCCCCTGATCAACACTTGTGTATTCCATTTAATTTCCAAATTACTTATGTTTGTCAGAGCAAAAGTAGTGTTTGACAGCTGGACATTTTTTGGCATGCCAGTGGTCATTTGCATGAGTGAGCTTATAGTCCTGCGCCAGCCACTCAGCAAGGTGCTCTGCAATAGCGGAGCACTTTGCGGAGTGGCTGTCGCAGGACTAAGCTCACTCATGCAGCTGGTCCCAGGGAGATAATCTTAATCTTGTTATGCATAATTTATTTTGAACAACTTCATTTCTCTTTGATGACGTTCTTCTAACTCCCACTTTCATTTTGATCAATATCTTTTAAACGTTACAGCCAACCAACTTTCTTTAGTTTTCCTTTTGCCTTTATTCTTTGAGAATAGTTTAATTGTGCATCAGAGAAAGCAACCCTTGTTTATTAATTGTTTAGTGACTGTTCAGCTTGTGTTTTGTTGTAATAATAATAATAATGTTGTATATAGCGCCTAACCTCAAACTAGAGCCCTTAGCAAGAAATTAATTATTCAATATTAATTGAAGAAAGAAGGGAAGAAAGAAAGATTACCTAAGATATTGATCTAGACACAATCATGCACTCATCTACAATCATTTCATTCAAAAGAAATGTTGCAATCACACACACACACACACACACACACACACACATACACACACACACACACACACACACACACACACACACTGCTACATATGACATAATACTGAGCCTGTGGTACTGTTAAGCATTCAGAATTTGTGTTTATTCATGCGCTCATACGTTCACCTGTTTCTTATTTGTGGAGGTGTCCATCAGTGATTATGAATATTGACTCATTTGAGACATAAATAGACCACATGCAGGCTCAGGGCAAATGAAGTTAACATTGTGGGCATGCCACATACAAATATGTGGCAAATAATAAAGTTTGTTTTTGCAACATGCCACATATTAAGTGGCATGTCTCAAATACTAACTTCATTAGCTGCTTTTCATGCGAGATGTGCCAAATACTGGGGTACATAAACACAGCAAATAAAGCTATCATTTGAAACATGCCATATAATATGCGGTTGTTTCACACACTCTCTTCATATGCTGCATTTTATGTATGCACCACATCTCGCGTGAGTTACAACTTATACCCTATAAACAGTTAACATCCTCTGTTCTTCCCCTGGTGGTCAGCACACTCGTCAGTTTTCTATTTCACAGTTGTCCTCCTTTCTCTCTATGTAGTCCATATTGCATCACTTTTTAGTACAGGGCCAAATTGCTCAAGTTGCTGCTTAGTCTATGATGACAGCTCAGAGTTAGTGCTTGATGAGCTTTGTGCCTATCCAGGCACAGCAAATCAGGCACCACCTTGAGCTTTCTCTCTGTTCTGTACCTCAATTCTGCTCTGTTTTTGCCTCTTCTTCATAATGCTGGACTTCCAGAGGCCGTGATAGAGAGAGAAAGAGTGAGGAGAATGAAGGAAAAAGCTGCTGGTGAGGGGTGTGGCTATACATTTATGCCTGTGTGGGTTAGGAGCTAGCTGGCAGATGTCAAGATGATCAGTAAATTAGAAATCTCACACTACAGAAATGTCCCTACCGGTATATTCAGAATTTGAACGCCATCTTATACCTTTTGGTAGAGATATAAATTTCAAATCTACATTGATGAAGAATTTAGCTACATGCATGATGCCTGCACTGTTTGCGGGATTACTCTGCAGAAGAACCTGCTTCTCCCATGTAACCCCACAGCTGCATTTCCCAAATTTTGAATGTGCTACCTAATGACTATGTACCAGTTGCAGGAGATGGATCGACCATGATAATTCAAGGGTAGTGCCATATGAGCTTGGCGCCTTCAAGACTATGTACCAGTTGCAGGAGATGGATCGACCACGATTATTCAAGGGTAGTGCCAGATGAGCTTAGCGCCTGAAGGCGCCAAGCTCATCTGGCACTACCCTTGAATTATCGTGGTCGATCCATCTCCTGCTGTAGGGCGTTGGGTCGTAAATGGGTAAAGGAGTATACACCAAAAGTGTACTTGTGGTGTACTCTGTAAAGGAGTATACACCAAAAGTGTACTTGTGACATACTCTGTGGGTGCATGGCTCTGTCAGGGGAGTATGTACTCCCACAAACAGTACTGCTAAACATACGAAACTTGTCAGCACCCCACTGGCGACTGGGTCGCTAATTGATCCTGGCATACCTTTCTGCATTTGCTAACGTTCACCCATGTGCCCATAGTTTTTGGACCTAGACTGTTGTCTGTGAGACAAGTGAAAGATGTGTGGTTGAGTATAAAATAGCACTGCTAGACTGTTGCTTTTGTATTCACTACCAGCGGAGAAGACGAAGGTGACAAAATAAAATGTACAGCAGACTTTGAAAGAGATACGAATACGAATATCTTTATTGTCCCAAGATGGGAAATTTGTTTGCAGTGAAATTTTTGTTAACAACAGTTGTAAAAACAACAAATGTGAACACGAAACAAATAAATACATTTGACTGACTAGAACACACTGATCTATTACAGTGAGTATGTGCACGTATATAGCATCACAACCATCTGTAATTTAATATCCACCTAGAAAGAAAACGTTCTAAACTAACTGAGACGACACTACCTTATACCATGCGCATAACACACACGCACACACACGCGCAAACAACCCACACACACACTTGCGTAGGTGCATGCTCTATCTCTACAAAGTGCATCTTTTTCAAAACTAGTCTGTGATCGTTTTATCTTACGGCTTCGAGCTGTAAGCTGCCAAAAATCGCAGATCAGCACAAATTTGATTTTGTCACCTTAGTTTTGCGTGTTCATTCAGGATGAGGCAAGGCAATGCGGACCGGCACTATGTACTCACTATAATGTTTTCACCGTTGTGTAAAATTGTCATCTGATTTACATGCAGATGATAAATGAGCATAAATGCGTGTGCATGTTTCAATATGTATGTTGTTCCTGTAGTAATATGCATGGACACACAAAGCAGAGCAAGCATGGATTTCTCTTAACCCCTTCAATGCTGAGAAAAAAGAATACGATCCAACTTGAAGAGACATAGATCCTCATGAGCCCCCCCCCCCCCCCCCCCCTTGCTGACACCACTTTGTATCCATGTTCCTTGTTTGCTGGGCTCTTTGGTGATGAGTGGTGAATATTTCAGAAACACAATCGGCAATCACTAGCAATGAAGGGGTTAACCCATTTAACCCCATGGCCTGAGTGAGCAAATTTTGTAGACGTTATGACTGTCAGCTGGAGGAGATGGATCAACCATGATAATTCAAGGGTAGTGCCAGATGAGCTTGGCGCCTGAAGGCGCCAAGCTCATCTGCCACTACCCTTGAATTATCATGGTCAATCCATCTCCTGCTGTAGGGTGTTGGGCCTAAATGGATTAATTAAGTGTTGTGGATAATCTGTATCAATGTAAAGGCATTGTAGGCATGGTCGACTTTGACTATAACAATTTGCAGTGTGTCCCAGTTACAATGGTTACCCCTTTTCGTAAGTAAACTATTCCGCTTGTAATAAACTTGGATAGTGTGACAAATTTACACCCCCTGGAATTTTGTTGAATCCAGAGTTAGCAATATGCACTGTCTGCAAATGTTCAGTGTACATGTTTAGCTAGATGTGTGAGTAGTGATATTTTATGAGACAATAGCAGCTATAGACATAGTCTCAGTATTACTCGCTTCCGTATACCATGGTATCAGATATAGTGTGTGCAGGTCTCCGGCTCCCACATGGATGCATGGTGAGCAAAAGGTCTTCAATCTAACGTCACACCTAGCACAGCCATGTGCAGGCCAGCTAAAGCTGATGTCAGGCCTAGAATCTTTGACTTATGGGGCTTTTGACAAAATTATTTTTTCACAGGCATAATTATAAATGCGCTTCACCATATTAACACAACACGAATAACATGGTCTGAAATTAGGGCTCCCAGGTATCGTGATATTGAGGCTGACCTGTGTTACATTTAGTGTTCAAGTGCAGTTTAAGGTCAGCTTTTTTTTTCTTAACCCATTTAACTCCAAGGCCTGCACATTTCTCAACTTTTGGAGGTGTCACCAAATGACTATGTATGCACTACATGAGGAGATGGCTGGACCATCATATTCAATGGTAGTGCCAGATTAGCTTGGCACCATCAGGTGCCAAGCTGATCCGACACTTCCATTGAATTATCATGGTCGAGCTATCTCCTGCAGCAGTGCATTGTGGCTAAATGGGTTAAACAAATTTGAACATTGTACATGTCACTTAATTTGTTCTCTTCTCATGTGCCTGTGTTAGTGCAATGTTTTGTGGGGTTTTTTTGCACATTTATCTGACCGTAGATACTGCACAGGTATTGTTTGTTACTGCTGATTGTAACTAGTAGCCATGAAATGGTGTCGTTTTTCTCCACAGTCACTTTCAACCATTTTTTTTCTTCATGTTAACTCATTGTGTCCCAGGTACGAAATACCCACATTTTGGAGTTGTCCTCTGAGGACTGCATTACGATTTAGGAGACAGATCGATCATGATAGCTCAAGGGTGGAGCCAGAATAGCTTGGCGCCTATAGGCGCCAAGCTATTCTGGCACCACCCTTGAGCTATCATGGTGGAGCCATATCTTGCTGTGGTGCGTCGGGACTGAATGCGTTATTAAGTGACTAAAATTTCATGAAGCATTGAAACAAGCTATATACTTATCTAACTGTTATTGTTGCACTGATATATTTTGTCCCTTTCTGTTTGAGCCACCGATACTGTAGTTCCCCTGGCTGCAAGCACAAAGGGTTTAGCGATGCATTTGGATGCATTTAACCGCTCATAACCGCCGGAAGTTGTGAAGAAACAATCAGATTTATTTGTGTATCCTTTTCTCATATAGAAAATTTCCGAGTTTGTGATTTATAACACGACTCAGCTGCAAGAGGTATAGATCTTCATCAGCCCCCATGGGCTCATGAAGATCTATGCCTCTTGTTGAAACCACTTTGTATCTATGTTACTTTGATGACTATGAGGATCTTTGAATGTGAAATTTACAAAGATTTTGTTTCTTTTTAATCATGCCTGTGATCAATCGTTTTACCCAGACACCAGATTCTCATTACGCCCATTACTTCAGCAGTTGCGGCAGCGGCTAAGGCAAAAAAGCCTGAGAAGCCCACAGAGATGGTGAGGGAGGACCTCCCGGCCCCCAAGAAAAGCCGGAGAGCCATTGCCGACGTGGAAATCGATGTCAAAAGTCTGATGAAGGAACGGCGGCCGGGCGTTGTGACCCGAAAAGAGGCTGACCATGCCCATGTTGGCACTGCTCCACCAAGGGACATGAGCAAGGTTTGTACAGAATGACAATAACAGCTTAGAGTCAAGTGGAAAAGTGAGATGTTTCATTGTTGCCCCTCGTGCGCAATGGCAAAACTCTCCTACGTAGCAAAGGAGAAAAGAGCAGGGAACTCTTTCATTTTACAGATTTTAATTTCATAAGTCAATTAGTCAGCCCTTTTGTCTAGCATTATTTTAAGACATACATGTACATATACAAAGATCATTTATAAAAGAGATATTGCAAACTAATAACTCTGTTTTGCCTGGAGCAATGATCAGTCGCATGAGTGCAAAATTCTTTGCTTAAGTTAATTAAGTTCTCTCATGCAACTCAGCCCAACTCCATTAACCCCTTTCATCCTTACAAGAAATAAATCTGATCTAAGAAATAAATCTGACCATGATAGTTCAAGGGTGGTGCCAGAATAGCTTGGCATCTTAGGCACCAAGCTACCCTGGCACCACCCTTGAACTAAAGTGGCTGATATAGCTCCTAATCTGTAATGTAGCCTTCACAGGACAATTTTTTTTTTAATTCAGCCTCAGGATGTAATGGGTTAAGAATGCTTGGAGCCAGCAGGAGGCATAGATCCTCAGGAGGCCCTGCATTTGGTCATTAAGATCTTTGCTTCTTGCTTTCAGGTGATGCTCGCTCAGCTCTAGCAGAGAAGGGTTTAACAATTTATTCTTGTTGGAAAATGAAATTAACTCAATCAGCCACGACACACCACAGCAAGACATGGATCGAGCATGATAGTTCAAGGGTGGTGCCAGAATAGCTTGACGCTGACAGGCGCCAAGCTATTCTGGCACCACCCTTGAACTATCATGCTCGATCTGTGTCTAGAATTGTAATACAGTCCTTCAGAGGGCAACTTCAAAATTTGGGGATTTTGGTCCTGGGGTAGAATGTGTTAAATATGTTTTATTTTTGTTTTTCTTTTTGCTGTAGGAGAGGCCCCATCGAGAGCCAGTGAAGAAGAAGTCAGTCACGCAGCGCAAGTTGCCGAAGAGAGGGGTTCGGCAAGAGCAGGCTGATGGCCTTGACGAGATGACACAAATGCAGAAAATGGAATCCAGGGGAGTTGGAGGACAGGTAGTAAAGTTTGTTGTAATGAAGTGTTCTTATTTTGAGTCTTATAAAAACGTTTTACCTAAAAAAATGTTTTTGAGCCAGTGGTGAATGATAAAAAAGATAAAGGAATGAGTGAATGGACTATTGAATGAATGTATAAATGATTCACTGAAAGAATGAAGATGAATCTGGTACAGTAAGCACAGGATCACTGGGCCAGTGTCGGCCACATTCAGTCTTAGCATGGCTGTGCACAGGCCAACTGTGGCCAACATCTGCCCAAAGACCTTGTGCGCACATGGGTCTTTACTTTTTTTTGTGGCATAGACTCTGAATGAAAGGGATTGTAAACTTAAGTCATGTGTATTTCAGCTAACCTCAACCTCCACTTCCTATTTTCACTGATGTAAACTCTTGGCTGTCTGCCCCCGTGAGATGGCCTTAGTTGCCTGCTTGGCGTTAAACCCAACTAACTCTTGGCTGTCTGTCACACTTTTTAATCATGATGATTCCTGCAGGAATCATGGTGACAAAAAGTGATACCAACAACCAAGGACTTGATAGTATTTGTAAAGTTGGAATGCATACAAGTCCTAGCTGTTGTTCATTATTAAAGGAGCAAACGAGTGAGCAAGCCTCAAAACAGCCTCTTTCCAAAGAACCTACTGCGCAAGAGAAAAGAGAGACTCCAGCTGACATTTCATCAGAACGCACCTCAGAGAACAAGTCTGCAGAGGACAGATACCTCAGTGAGTCTCAGAAAGACTTGAAATCTTTGAGAATGTACAATGGTTCTACTGCTGTAGTGGAAGAATCCAGTAATGCTGTTGACAACCGAGGAAGGGCAGAAGTACCTCCGTTGCCCTCAGTGCCTGCAGATGCAGCCAGAACAGTGGAAGTTCCTGATTTGCCATCAGTGCCAGAGTCAGTCTATCGACCAACATCCTCAATCTCCACTCGCTCTAGGAAGTCTTCAGGGAAATGGCGTCCAATGGAATTCCTCGTGGACCGAAATTCAGTGGGTATGTCACCAACAGGTGAGCTGGAAAGCAGATTAGGGACAGATACCCCAACGGCGTCAGTCGCAGACACAACCACCATGAGTGGTTTCCGAACGCCATCTGTTATGTCTGAGGTCGATGAAAGCAGAGCGATGTCTTCATTAAGCTTTGCGGCCGGCAAGGAGGTAACCGTCACAATGGTGTTTAACCCTAGCCTTTCCTGCTTTTCCTGGGTCTTTTTCTAACTAAAGATCTCATCTACTTGTTGACCCTGACCTCTCCTGCTTTTACTGGGCTTTTCTAACCGGAGATCTCATCTACTTGTCAACTTGGCTTTTTGCAGTGTCCAAACTTTAAAAAGTTGACTGGCAAACATGTAAACTGCAGTAAAAGAACCAAGAAGTAGGAGACACTCTATAACAAGACAAAGACGAAAGTTAATCCTTTGGCTATCAGTAGCGGTTTTTGTCGAGGTGATTCTGGCAGGAATCACCTCGACAAAAAGCGCTACTGACGGCCAGAGGGTTAAGTTTCGTTTTTGCCCTTCCACAGTTTAATGTTTCTTACCTGTTGGTTCTTTCTAAAGTGTCTTTGCGCTCTTTTCTACGGAACCTCACTGATTTAACTCCTTCTGCTGGTGGTATGGGCTTTCCGCTGACTTCAGCTGCTTTCTTGTATTTTCCACTGGAACACTACTTAGGCGTATGTTTAACCCTTTTGCTGCCAATGTGCTGTGCTTCTGAGCTGTGTCCTCTCTCAAACACCGTGAACTTAATTAACCTCTTTTACTGCCGGTTGACGCAGACTGTGTTTGATGAAATCATTGTAAATTCCACTTCCAAGATCCCTAGCTGTAAAAGGAACGTGGGTACAAATTTGCAGCAAGATACATACTCATGCAGGGGCTTATGAGGATCTGTATCTCTTGCATTTGGATCACCTTTACTTTTTCTCTGTCATTGGTGGGTTAACTTTCATTGGTTGCTGAGAGTGTGATTTCTGTTGCTTCTAAATTGTTGTGATTACCATCCTATTTTACCATTTCGGTTGTAGGCTTAAAGTTTGGGCTGGCTTTTGTCTGACCTTTTTCCTACACATTTCCTGACATTGTAATAATGCGCCTTCTTTTTGTCTGCCCAAACATCTGGCTGGTGAATAGAAATGTGCTGGAATGTGGTTTTGGACCTTACAGATTGAAGCCTTAAGGTCCACAATCACAGACCAGCACAGATTTGCAAACTGAAGGTGTGGGCTTATACTTCGTTCTAACCTTTAACCCGTTCAGCCCAGACGCATAACAGCAGGAGATGGATCGACCATGATAATACAAGGGTAGTGCCAGATTAGCTTGGCGCCTGTCGGCGCCAAGCTAATCTGGCACTACCCTTGAATTATCATGGTCAATCCATCTCTTGCAACAGGTGCATAGTCGTTAGATGACGCCTCCAAAATTTGGAAAATACGTGTTTGGGGTTGAATGAGTTAATAAAAAAAAATGTTCGTGAATGAGAAGTAGCCAACAAAAATGTGTGCATGAATTTGTCACCATCACTGAAGTAAAATGACAGAGAAACAAGGACTATAGGTTGCAATGATCGTGTCAAATTTGTACATTTTTTTAAAAACTTTCTCATTTGTGGAGATGGTCTGTTCATCATGTTTTCATTTTTTCCACTGAAGCCTTACATATGTAACACAGTTGTCAGCTTATCATCAACTTCTACTGCTTAGCTGCAATGTCCACTTTTTTCTCTTTTTTTTGTTTTTTTGTTTTTTGTGTATCACATGTTACATCTCGCACACTGTTTCTGTGCAAACTCCCTACTGTTTTCTCTCATTTGCCCATGCTTTAACCCCTTCACTGCCAGTCGACGCTGATGATGTTTCTGAAATCTTTTGTTAATTCGATGTCGAAGAGCCCCATCCGTCCAAGGAACATGGGTACAAATTTGTGTCAGCAAGAGGTATAGATCCTCATGAGCCCCCGCAACTGTGGGGGCTCATGAGGATCTGTGCCTCTTGCAGTTAGATTGTGTTCAGTTTTACTCGGCAGTGAAGGAGTTACATGTGTGTATTGACAGATTATACCTGACAGAATTACTAGTACACATATATCTCACTCAGCAGACAGTATATTGCACTTGCAAATATTTTGGCGTTGTCAGCTTTGTGTGCTTATCTTTTGCAAGTCATACCAAAATTTGGTTAAAAATTCAGCCTCAGGATGTAATGGGCTAAGAATGATTGGAGACCAGCAGGAGGCATAGATCCTCTGGAGGCCCTGCAGTTGGTCATTAGGATCTATGCTCCTTGCTTTCGGGTGATGCTCGCTCAGCTCCAGCAGAGAAGGGCTTGACAATTCATTCTTGTTGGAAAATGAAATTAACTCAATCAGCCGCGACACACCACAGCAAGACATGGATCGAACATGATAGTTTAAGGGTGGTGCCAGAATAGCTTGGCGCCTGTCAGCACCAAGCTATTCTGGCACCACCCTTGAACTATCATGCTCGATCTGTCTCTATAATTGTAATACACTCTATGACAAGACAGCTTTTTGTTCACATGTTGCCATTGAAGATGACTGATACATACCAACATCTTGCTGAATTTGTTGTTTTCATTTATGTGTGAACCTTACACTATCAGAAATTAGTACATGTGCTGGCCATTTGAAGGCATATGATAAATACAAGTTTTCAAACTTACCTGCCTGTTTATGATGGAAACTCATTGTTTACGTGACAAATGCAAGCCAAGGGTCAGTGGAAAAAATGGTCACCTTTCACCTTCCCAATACCCGTGATTGCAGATTTGCTTTTCTGAAATATTTGTTTATTCCACGCCAGTGTATCAGCTGCCCAAAAAACTTGGATACAGTGTCGGCAGCAAAATGCCTAGATCCTCATGAGCCCCCACAACTGCGGGGGCTCATGAGGGTCTATGTCTCTTGCAGAACTTGGAATGTGGGGGAAGTGGGGGACCGTGTGTCCTCCTGTATTTCCCTGTCCACGGGCACCCCCCAGGGATGCGTTTTGTCTCCTCTGCTGTACTCGCTCTTCACTTACGACTGCAGAGCGAGTCGGGAGGGCACGCAAATGTTTAAGTTTGCCGACGATACCACAGTGGAGGGAATGATAAAAAACTGTGATGAATCCCAATACCGGGAGCAGGTCGATCAGCTTGTGCAGTGGAGTGACCAGAACAATCTGGAGCTAAATGTCGGTAAGACAAAAGAGCTGATAGTGGACTTTAGACGTAACAAAACTGTCCTCTCCCCTCTTGTAGTTCACGATCAAACCGTAGAAACTGTTAAGCATTTTAAATTTCTGGGAACCACCATCTCCGATGATCTTAAATGGGAACAAAACACAGAGAACATTGTTAAGAAAGCACAGCAGCGCCTTTATTTTTTGAGAAGGCTGAGGGCCTTTGGTGTGAGCAGAACTGGCATGGAGCACTTCTACCGGGCCGCGATCGAGAGTGTGTTGACATTCTCGATCGCGGTCTGGTATGGCAGTGCGTCTGCACGGGAAAAACACAGACTGAACCGTGTCGTCAGGACAGCATCCAAAATAGTCGGCAAAGACATGCCAAGCCTTGACAGTGTGTACCAACAGCGGCTGCTTAGACGTGCAGGGCTTATTGCACGCGACACTACACACCCGGCTAACTGTCTCTTTAACCTGCTTCCGTCTGGTCGCCGCTACTCTGCCCTCAAAGCACGGACAAACCGTTTTAGTAACAGTTTTTATCCTAGTGCTGTCCGAGCCCTTTCTGTGTCATAAGCGTGCCATGGTGTGCTCTGTGGGCCGATCATAGAGATTCATTGCCGAGGCCGACTGATGTTTGCGTGAATGACTGAGTGAGAGTGCGTATGTGCATGGAGTCATGTGACCGACCTACAGAGCACTTCGCCCAACCCTTCAGTATTAGCTTAGTCTTATGATATATATTAACCAGTCTTACTTCCAACTGTGATCACTAAATTAGTGACATTTACTCTAAGATATTCTGGTTTCTTCTTAAACGATATACCTTTAATTCATTTCGATTGCCTAGGATTAATAGGCGTGTGTGTGTGTGTGTGTGTGTGTGTGTGTGTGTGTGTGTGTGTGTGTGTGTGTGTGGAAGATGAGCGTGGGTGTGTATGGTATGTATTGGTTTGTGATATCAGTTGTTTAGCTTTAAAGTTTTTACAGGGTGTGTAGGGCATTGGATCTGTGTGACAGAGTATTGATTTTTTTTTTACTGTGATGTTTGTAATTGTAACGACACCAACACACATTCCTATGCTTTATGTTCTTAAGGCAAATGGCAATAAACAGTATCTTATCTTATCTTATCTTATGAATTGTGTTCTGTTTTGCTTGACACAGACAGTGAGCAGGTTAAAACAGGTGAATGCGTTATCATGAAGTGCCAGAAGATGAGTAACCGTATATAGTTCAAGAGGGGTGCCTGAATAGCATGACGTGAGAAGCACCAAGCTATTCTGGCGCCACCCTTGAGCTATCTTGGTTGGTCTGTCTCCTGTTGCAGTGCATGAGGGCTGAACGCCTAAATTATGCATGTTTTTATTAGTAGTGGCTAGCATATACGTGTGGCAGTTAATTGTAAGAGTATCAGGTAAGCCTGCATTCTGAGAGCTCCAACTTATGACAATTATGATTTTAATTTATTCAAGTTGTGTCATATATAGATATGCATTTGGTTCCTCTTAACTCTATGCAACATACTTGTACTGTCAGTACATTAACTAATTTTTGCATCGTCTAATTTTTCAGGGAGATGGACAATTTCTGGTTACTGGAGAAGGTAAGCAAGCTGTCCTTTTGGGTATTTGTGTAGTGCAGTCAGATTTAATGTGCCTCATTCAGGTCATTTGCATGTTTGGTGTATGCATGCGGTGTGGTGAATGTGCCATTTATGCATGTAAATGTATTTTGGGGATATTGGCAGTGTAATGGGGGGGAAATGTATCTGACACATAAATATGTGTCGTGCAAAGTTTTCAGTTAAGCGGATGATACTTTAGACTGTCATGTTATCTTGCTGGATGGACTTAACTCTTTGCCTGTTGGTAGGGCTTTTTGATGTGATGATTCCTGCAGGACCTTGCAGCAAAAAGTGCTAACGTCAGCCAGAGGGCTAAGATTATGTATGTGTATCACATATTTGCTGTGAAATTCCCAAGACTGTACAAATTTTCACATCCCTTTCACCCTTTGCATGTCGATAGCGGTTTTAGTCATGATGATTCCTAATTGAAGTGTTATTACTCAGACCTGGATACTCGTACACACGTGATAGATGAACCCAGTTAGTGAAAGGTCACCGGGCCAACATCAGCTGCTGATGTCATCCATGTGCAGGCTGACTGCAGCTTACATCAACCTGAAGACCTTTTGTGCACTGGAAACATGTTTCTCGCCTTCTCAGCCCACCTCTTTGAACATATTTCTAGTTCCAACCCGCCATTTGTTTCTTTTTCAGGTTTTTAGTTTGTTCCTGTTATAAACCTTATGAGCAAACACACGGGGGCGATCCTAAGGTTTTGTGTAGCTCTGTTCACAGCACATCTGGTGCGAACAAGCTGGGCTAAAAGCATATTTTCTGTCAAGCAACAGTGCATTACAGCAGGAGATGGATAACCCATGATAATTCAAGGTTAGTGCCAGATTAGCCTGGCACCTGATGGCGCCAAGCTAATCTGGCACTATCCTTGAATTACCATGGGCGATTCATCTTCTGTAACTGGCGTATTATAGTTGTTAGGTGACACCTCCCCGGGTATAGGCCGTCGACGAGAGACCTCCAGCGACTCCTGTCCTGTGCTTCTCCTTCGATTTTACTCCAGGTGGTTCCCAGTCTCTTGATGTCTGCTTGGAGGTCTCGACGCCAGGTGTTTCTCGGCCTGCCTCTTTTCCTCTTTCCCTGGGGGTTCCATGACAATGCCTGCCTAGTGATACTGGAAGCTGGCTTTCTCAGACTGTGACCAATCCATCCCCATCTTCTTCGCCCAATTTCATTCTCTGCTGTTATCTGCTCTGTTCTCTCCCAGAGTCTGACGTTGCTGATCTTCTCTGGCCAGTGGATTTTCAAAATTCTTCTAAGGCAACTGTTTATGAAGATCTGTACTCTGTTGACTGTGGTTTTTGTCAATCTCCAAGTCTCTGCTCCATATAGGAGAACTGCTTTTACGTTGGAGTTGAAAATCCGGACTTTGGTGTGTTGTGACAGCTCTCTGGAACTCCACACTTTTTTCAACTGGAGAAAGACTGCTCTGGCTTTACCGATTCGTGCTCTGACATCTGCATCAGTGCCGCCTTTTTTGTCTATGATGCTCCCGAGATAGGTGAAGGACTCCACCTCCTCCAACGGGGTGCCAGCAAGCAAGACTGGTTCTTCCCTGGTTGCGTTCAGCCTCATTGTCTTTGTTTTCTGTTTGTGGATGGTGAGGCCCACTTGGGACGAGATGTCAGCGAGCCTCGTGGTCTTGTCCTGAATTTGTTGATGAGTGTGGGACAGTAAAGCCAAGTCGTCTGCAAAATCGAGGTCGTCAAGCTGTGTCCACAGTGTCCACTGTATTCCACTTCGTATGTGCTCTGTGGTCTCTTCATGGCCCAGTCTATGGCCAGTAGGAAGAGGAACGGAGACAGCAAACGCCCCTGCCTGACACCGGTTCTGACCTGGAGCTCCCTGGTGAACTGCCCTTCGTGGATCACGCGACATGTCATGCCATCGTAGTTGCTCTTGATCAGGCGGACGAGCTTTGTGGGTACACTGTAGTGTCGTAGGAGTTTCCACAGAGTCTCTCGGTCCATGCTGTCAAATGCTTTCTCGTAATCCACAAAGTTGACGTACAGCGGGGAGCTCCACTCCAGAGACTGTTCCACGATGATGTGGAGAGTGGCGATCTGGTCTGTTTACTTTTTTTACTTATGCCTGTCACCCCTACCCGGGTATAGGCCGTCGACGAGAGACCTCCAGCAACTCCTGTCCTGTGCTTCTCCTTCAATTCTACTCCAGGTGGTTCCCAGTCTCTTGATGTCTGCTTGGAGGTCTCGACGCCAGGAGTTTCTCGGCCTACCTCTTTTCCTCTTTCCCTGGGGGTTCCATGACAATGCCTGCCTAGTGATACTGGAAGCTGGCTTTCTCAGACTGTGACCGATCCATCCCCATCTTCTTCGCCCAATTTCATTCTCTGCTATTATCTGCTCTGTTCTCTCCCAGAGTCTGACGTTGCTGATCTTCTCTGGCCAGTGGATTTTCAAAATTCTTCTAAGGCAACTGTTCATGAAGGTCTGTACTCTGTTGACTGTGGTTTTTGTCAATCTCCAAGTCTCTGCTCCATATAGAACTGCTTTTACATTGGAGTTGAAAATCCGGACTTTGGTGTGTTGTGACAGCTCTCTGGAACTCCACACTTTTTTAACTGGAGAAAGGCTGTTCTGGCTTTACCGATTCGTGCTCTGACATCTGCATCAGTGCCGCCTTTTTTGTCTATGATGCTTCCGAGATAGGTGAAGGACTCCACCTCCTCCAACGGGGTGCCAGCAAGCAAGACTGGTTCTTCCATGGTTGCGTTCAGCCTCATTGTCTTTGTTTTCTGTTTGTGAATGGTGAGGCCCACTTGGGACGAGATGTCAGCAAGCCTCGTGGTCTTGTCCTGCATTTGTTGATGAGTGTGGGACAGTAATGCCAAGTCATCTGCAAAATCGAGGTCGTCAAGCTGATCTGGTCTGTACATGATCGGTTTTTTTCTGAATCCTGCTTGCTGGTCTCTCAGCTGGGGGTCAACGGAGCTCTTCATTCTCTCCAGCATGATCCTGTTGAAGACCTTTCCTGGTACTGACAGCAAGGTGATTCCTCTGTAGTTGGAACACTTGCTGAGGTCGCCTTTCTTGGGAAGCTTGATTAGGTACCCCTCCTTCCAGTCAGCCGGCATCACCTCCTCTTCCCAGATCTTTCCAGACAGTGGGTACAGCATATCTACTGTTGTCTCTAGGTCTGCTTTCAGAGACTCCGCTGGGATGCCATCTGGCCCTGCGGCTTTGCCGTTCTTCAAAAATGCCACAGCTTTTCTGATCTCTTCCCGGCTGGGTCTGTCACAGCTGATGGGTAGGTCGGTCTCTGCTGGCTCGATGTCTGGGGGATCGGGTGGGCTGGGTCTGTTCAGTAACTCTTCAAAATACTCGGCCCATCTGTCGAGTTGGTCTGCTCTGTCTGCAATAGGCTTGCCTTCTTTGTCTTTTACTGGTCTTTCTGTATGGCCATACTTGCCCGACAATCTTCTGGTAATGTCGTAGAGCTGTTTCATGTTGCCGCTGCCTGCTGCCTTTTCTGCCTCTGCTGCCAGGCTGTCTGTGTAGGCCCTCTTGTCTGCCCTGATACTCCTCTTCACCTCGCAGTTGGCTTCCGAGTATTCCTCCTGTGCCCTTGCTTTGGCTGCTCTTGTGCGACTGTTGTTGACAACTGCTTTCTTCTGCTTCCTCACTTCTATCTTCTTCAAGGTCTGTGCCGACACCCAGTCCTTGTGATGGTGTTTCCTGAACCCTACAGTGTCTTTGCAGGTTGAGTTCAGCGTCTCTCTAACTGCCTTCCACTGCTGCTCTGTGGTGACCGCCTCCTCTTCATTTACTAGCTCCTGTAGCGCTTGAAATCGGTTGGACAGCACCAGTTTGAACTCTTCTCTCACTCCAGTCTCTCTCAGGAGGCCTACATTATAGCGCTGTCTTCTTGTTGTCTCTGTGCGGCTTTTCTTTAACTTGAGCTTTATTCTTAAGGTAAGCAGATGGTGGTCTGAGGCGACATCTGCTCCCCTCCTCACTCGAACATCTTGAAGGGATCTTCTAAATTTCTTGCTAATGCAGATTTGGTCTATTTGGTTCTCTGTAGTATGGTCAGGTGAGACCCAAGTTGCTTTGTGTATTCTTCTGTGTGGGAAGATGCTGCCTCCAATGACAATTCTGTTTAGAGCACAAAAGTCTACAAACCTCTCCCCGTTCTCACTCATCTCCCCTAGTCCCTGTCTCCCCATCACCTCTTCGTATCCGGTGTTGTCCTCCCTTATTTTGGCATTAAAATCCCCCATGACGATGGTGATGTCTCGCTCCGCACATTTGTCCACAGCACTCTGGAGTCGGTCGTAGAACTCTTGTTTCTCTTTGGGGTTAGATGGGTTAATCTTTATGTTGTGTTTATTTAAATTTCAGTTTACGTTTGACATCGTCACTGCTTCTTTGCAATTGTTGACCGACTTTGGTTGTGCCATTTGCAGGTTACAGACAATTCTGGTGTGTGTGTGTGTGTGTGTGTGTGTGTGTGTGTGTGTGTGTGTGTGTGTGTGTGTGTGTGTGTGTGTGTGTGTGTGTGTGTGTGTGTGTGTGTGTGTGTGTGTGTGTGTGTGTGTGTGTGTGTGTGTGTGTGTGTGTGTGTGTGTGTGTGTGTGTGTGTGTGTGTGTGTGTGTGTGTGTGTGTGTGTGTGTGTGTGTGTGTGTGTGTGTGTGTGTGTGTGTGTGTGTGTGTGTGTGTGTGTGTGTGTGTGTGTGTGTGTGTGTGTGTGTGTGTGTGTGTGTGTGTGTGTGTGTGTGTGTGTGTGTGTGTGTGTGTGTGTGTGTGTGTGTGTGTGTGTGTGTGTGTGTGTGTGTGTGTGTGTGTGTGTGTGTGTGTGTGTGTGTGTGTGTGTGTGTGTGTGTGTGTGTGTGTGTGTGTGTGTGTGTGTGTGTGTGTGTGTGTGTGTGTGTGTGTGTGTGTGTGTGTGTGTGTGTGTGTGTGTGTGTGTGTGTGTGTGTGTGTGTGTGTGTGTGTGTGTGTGTGTGTGTGTGTGTGTGTGTGTGTGTGTGTGTGTGTGTGTGTGTGTGTGTGTGTGTGTGTGTGTGTGTGTGTGTGTGTGTGTGTGTGTGTGTGTGTGTGTGTGTGTGTGTGTGTGTGCACGCACATGCATGCATTTATATGCAGGGATGCAGCTATGCGTCGGACATCGGTCATTGCAGAGATAATATGTCAGATTAATGTAGGTGCCAGAAAGTCTAATGTCCTATTATGATTGCCTCGAAGCTGCCTATGTCTGATCACTTTCTGTTGTCTTGGACTTTGCATTTTATGAAGCACATTAGCAGTCTCCGTCTGCATTGCACGCAGTGACCACTCACAAAACACTGTCTTATGTGTACCTACTATACTGATGAGCAAAAGAATTGTGACATTTGAGTCATTGGAAACACTGAAGTGTTTCCCATGACTCGAATGATGTCGCATTTATTTTGCTTTTCAGTATTAAATTTATATATGGCAGACATTATGTCCTAACCCATATCATACTGAGGCTAAAAGCGTCAAATTTGTGCACTGCCATATGCAAGGTACATTATAGTACTTACAGATAAGACTGTGATATAGACCAATGGCTTTAGTTCAAGGGTGGTGCCAGAATAGCTTGGCGCCTTGAGGCGCCAAGCAATTCTGGCACTACCCTTGAACTATTTTAGTCAAACTTATTTCACACACTGGTGTATTCCAAATGGTAAGGGTTAATCATGTTGGCAGACCCAGGACATTTGACCCATCTGCGGAAATGTCTAGTTGCATCCCTGCATAGGTGTGCTGGTCTGTGAGCTTAGACCTTACGGCATAGAGCCATAAGCCATGGAATCACAGACCAGCACAGCTTGTACGTGCATATATGGTACAGACACATTGATGATCATTTATCTTTAGCATTTATACCCCTGTTTGACTGTCATACTGATATTATCATATCATGTCTCATACACACAATCTTGTCAGAATTCAACCTTGAGATCAGCATGGTTGATGTGTTTCTTGGACATGCACGAGCTGTCAGTCCTGCTAGCAGTGTCTTTACATTTGGACCACGAGGCTCCCCTTTTCCCACAAGAAACTGTAGCATTACAGGCTCTGACCAGTCGCAAGCATGGGGTATGGCATCTTATTACGGAAAATCTTGGGCGTTCAGCGGAACCGGTGCGTCCATTGTTGGTCAAAGTAGAAGACCCAAGTTGGCAGCTCATGCAAGGAAAATCAGCATGACGTCAGAAAAAGGAATAAAAAGGCGACCCACTTCTGCTACTTCCACTTCTGGCATGGCTTATGGGGGTGTGAGTCGCAGGCCTTCATCTGTGGCTTACACATAAGGTTCTGTTTGTGGAGACATTCTGGATGGAACTGATCCATCAGCAGGTATTGAAGGGCACTTTTGCAGATTCAGTAACTCACCAGATAAGATGCCGTGGCAGTCTCTTTCAAGGTCATCCACCCCAATCTCTCCAGTTGTGCCCCATCCTTGATCAACCTCCGTGTTATCCAGTGTGGCTTCAGAACACTCGTTTTGATCAGACTTCCAAGGTACTTCCATCTCTCCGATCATGAAGGTGAAGGTCACAGCAGAAGGGAACCTGGACCACAAGAGACGGCCAGAAGGATTTTAAAGGCAGCTGGAGGAAAATTCAGGGCGTCTGCCATTTCCCCTGGTGTGCCCACCAGACTGCATTTGCCAGCTTCTTCAGAAGGAGAGAGACGGTTTTGAAGAAGAGAAAGAAGGAGAGAACGTTTTCTTTCCAGGATGACCCAAGACCTACCACTGAAGTCTGCCCCCATTCACCTGTCTCCCTGGAGCAGAGTAACTTGGTTGTTTCCACCCTGAACCCACCTCACGAGCACTGTGACCTAATCCTTCAGCTGTCGGTAGCTAGATGTTATCCCTAAATCAGAGATCAGAAAAGCATGGAGTTAACCCATTTAGCCCCAATGCCCTGCAGCAGGAGATGGATCGGCCATGATAATTCAAGGGTAGTGCCAGATGAGCTTGGCGCCTGAAGGCGCCAAGCTCATCTGTCACTACCCTTGAATTTTCATGGTCGATCCATCTCCAGCACTTGTACATAGTCGTTAGGTAACACCCCTACAATTTTGGACATGTGGCGGTGGGGTTGAATGGGTTAAAACATCCAGAGTGCTCCATCTACAAGAGGCTTATGTTCTCACGAGCCTCTGTGATTTTAGAGGCTTGTTAGAATATACCTCTTGCTAGCAATGCCTGGTCTCATTTACACACCCAGTTTCAGGTACACTGTTAACCCGTTTTGACCCGGATCCCTACAGCAAGAGATGGCTTGATAATAATAATAATAATAATAATACTGGTTATTATATAGGCGCTTTTTCCCAATTCTGTGAATCCACTCAAAGTGCCGCGAACTGCTCTCGACACGCACGCATTCACTCTGAAGACAAACACAGGACATTCACATGGTGCGAAGGGTCAGTTCAGCTACTGAGGTTTTGGAAATTTTGATCGCTTGTATTTGAAATTTATAAAGTGGCCTGAAACCGGTATCATGGTCAAACAATCTGCATAGTTGTTAGGCAACACCTCCCGAATTCGCGAACTGGGACCTTCGGGCTAAAAAGGTTAAGTATACAACATTTTGGAGGGAGCATGTGACGGTGACTGCGGTGATCCAGCGAAATGGTCATCCTGTCAAGGGAAGATAAACCTACCAAGCGCCCAAAACGGCATTGGGCTGACGTCGGCCAACATTGGCCCATGCACAGGTGTGCGCGGGACAATGGCAGCCGGCGTCGGCCTGCCGGCTTTTGCTCACTTGTTACATTATTTGACCTGACTCTGATTTGGGTTCGACTCACAACCGAAAGGTCCTGGGTTGGAATCCAGTTGGGGTCAGAATTTGTTCAGTCCCTATTTTGGTGCCCCGTCTTTGAAATCACCTTCGTGGTGGACAAAAGATGTTAAGCCCTCAACGTTTAACGTTTTCTGATTTGGGGATAACTCCTGTTGAACCCCGTTTACCTGTGTGCCCCACGTTTCACATCCTTTCACTGAATCCGCAGAGAATTGCATTGCTAATGTGAGTGCTGTGCCGTGCTGTTTTCACACTCATCTGATGTACGACCTTGTGCTCTGTCTGCAGTCTTGGATATTTACGGTTTACAGTCAAAAGGCTCAAAATCACAGACCAGCACACACTTCAGTAACTCTTTGGCTGTCACCAGTCCTTTTTGAGACATGAGGATTCCTACCCTGCAGGAATCATCACTTCAGAAGGCACTAACAATAGCCAAAGGCTTCACTCATTCTGCCCGCGACACACCACAGCAAGATATGGCTCGACCATGATAGCTAAGGGTGGTGGCAGAATAGCTTGGCGCCTGTAGGTGCCAAGCTATTCTGCCACCACCTTTGAACTATCATGGTCGATCTGTCTCCTGAATTGTAACGCAGTCCTCAGAGGATAACTCCAAAATGTAGGAAGTGTGTACCTTGGGCACAATGAGTGATGACACGATTCCTTCATTTGTGAACCCGATGACCATTAGAGGCGAAGATTTTTCATGAGCCCTGCAGCTGCAGTCTCTCATGAATCTGTACCCTGTACAGATGGCAGTGACTGACTTAGAGATCCTTATGAACCCTTTCACTGCTAGTGGACACAGATTGTGTTTCTGAATTTTTGTTGGTGACCCATTACATCCTGAGACTGAATTTTGTTTTAATTCTCACAGACCAGATAGGTGAGGCTAGTGCTGGTAGAACTGTACACATACCAAGGGGAATTACTCAGCGCTGGACAGACAACAGTTAGATCCCCTGCCCCTGCCTAGCAGGCAATTAAATCTATTTTTACAAAAATTAATTTGATTTTTTTTTAAATTGCTTATTGTCTTATAAATGCTGCATTACAGATTAGAAGATAGATCAACTAGTTCAAGGGTGGTGCCAGAATAGCTTGGCTGTTCTGACACCACCCTTGAGCTATCATAGTCAAATTTATTTCAAGCAAAAGTGTATCAGGATACAAAAGGGTTAACTCATTGCCAGAGAGACAACCATCCCAGGAATATAGATTCAAAGTGGTGTCAGCGAGAGGCATTGGTCCTCATGAGCACCCGCAACTGCTGTTGGATCATGTTGACTTTTTCTTGACAGTAATAATAATAATAATTACGGTATTTATAATGCGCTTATCTTATAATAATTATAACTCTAAGCGCGCACTCACAACTCGCACACGCATGCGCACGCTTTAGACAATGACTCACGTACCACAAATAGTGAAAATACATTACGACGGTCAGCTTGGGGTGGGGAGTGTGGTGATGTAGTGCTAGAACTGTTAAAAGAGGTGAGTTTTGAGGGCGGACTGGAAGGAGGAGAGAGAGAGTGTTTCTGACGGAGAGAGAGTGGGAGAGTGTTCCAGGTAGATGGACCGTATACTGAGAAGGAGCGGGGACTGAAAGTGCTGAGTTTGGTGCGGGGGATGAGGAGGCGGAGAGAGGCGGAGCGGAGGGAGCGGAAAGGAGTGTAGGGGTGAAGTAAGTTGGAGAGATAGGTAGGAGCGTAGTTGTTCAGGGATTTGTAGCAGAGAGACAGAATCTTGTATTGGATGCGTTGGGGGATGGGGAGCCAGTGAAGGAGCTTGAGCAGGGGAGTGATGTGGTCGGATTTTTTCTTTCTAAGGACGAGGCAGGCAGCATTGTTCTGGACGCGCTGGAGAGTGACAGTGGTGGAGTGAGGAAGGCCGGAAAGGAGAGAGTTGCAGTAGTCGATGCGAGATAAGATGAGAGAGACAGCGAGTTTGGTGGCAGCTTCGGTAGTAAAGTATTTTCTGATCTGACTGATGCGGCGGAGGTGGAAATAACATGCGTGGGCCGTGGCGGAGACGAAGCTGGTCATGGAATGAATCAATGAATCTTTATTTTACAACGGTGAAGATATTAACAGTCAGTGACTATGTCATTTTTCGTACCTGCCTTTGATACAACTACGACTAAGTACAAAATATACATTAAAAAAGAGACATCAAAGCACAGTAATACAAAATAGATAGTCCACTAAACACAAACACGCGCATACGCCACGCACTCACGCGTCCACACACATGATTGTTAGAATATACACGTACATTCGTGTATTTACGAATAACTAGATATTATTATTTGAGTAATGTCAGATACCCTCGCGCTGGGACCATATGGCGTTGAGGCGCGTCCCCTGGGTGGTAGATAGGGGGTCCCTCGTGAGAGGGGTGCACCGAATGAAATAAGGTGCCGTGAACCAACATGGTCGAAGGGAAGGTGACCCCGACAGAAAACCCCTGGTCCTCCTAGTAAGGGGGTTGGGCGTGGGGGTAGCTTCCCCACCCTGCAAAAAGGAAATAGCTACAAAAACGCCGACGAAAAGACTAACGGTAATTCCTTTCCTGGAGGAGGAAGGTTCTTCTACTAGAAGACTTATGACGTCCTGTGGTGAAAGCCGGAAGTCTTCGGAAGCCACAGGACCGAGCTGCCTCTCTCTATCCAGGGACACAACCATGGGCACATGGAACGTCAAGACCATGTACCAGAGCGGCAAGGCCGCCCAGATAGCAGCGGAAATGCAAAAGTACAACCTTTCCCTGCTAGGTATCAGTGAAGCCAGATGGACGCAGTCTGGCCAGAAAAGGCTGTTAAGTGGGGAGATGATTCTGTATTCAGGTCATGAAGAGGAGAATGCCCCCCATACAGAAGGAGTAGCATTCATGCTGTCACCAGTGGCACAGAGAGCGCTGATGGGCTGGGAACCTCTTGGGCCAAGAATTATCACAGCAGCCTTTCTCTCTTGGCTTGACTTCGCGAACGAAGATTTTATAGGAGTTGCCCACGACGTCTGCAGGCTTGTTCGTGGCTGCGGAGGCCAATCCGAGACAGGCAGGTTCGACCGCAGTGGCTGCAGGGGAAGGTATGGCCAGGGTTCTGAGCTGCGGCATCTCTGTTTTTTCTCCTGAGCCGCTTGTCCTTAAGGCTAGCTCTGTGAGAGTCCTTTGAGGACTCACAGCAGCCTTTAGAACCAAGAAAAAGCTCAATCTGAACGTCATCCAGTGTTATGCGCCCACCAATGACAGTGACGAGGAAGAGAAACAAGAGTTCTACGACCGACTCCAGAGTGCCGTGGACAAATGTGCGGAGCGAGACATCACCATCGTCATGGGCGATTTTAATGCCAAAATAGGGGAGGACAACACCGGATACGAAGAGGTGATGGGGAGACAGGGACTAGGTTCGGAGATGAGTGAGAACGGGGAGAGGTTTGTGGACTTTTGTGCTCTAAACCGACTTGTCATTGGAGGCAGCATCTTCCCACACAGAAGAATACACAAAGCAACTTGACCATACAACAGAGAACCAAATAGACCATATGTGCATTAGCAAAAATTTAGAAGATCCCTTCAAGATGTTCGAGTGAGGAGGGGAGCAGATGTCGCCTCAGACCACCATCTGCTTACCTTAAGAATGAAGCTCAAGCTAAAGAAAATCCGCACAGAGACAACAAGAAGACAGCGCTATAATGTAGGCCTCCTGAGAGAAACTGGAGTTAGAGAAGAGTTCAAACTGGTGCTGTCCAACCGGTTTCAAGCGCTACAGGAGCTAGTAAATGAAGAGGAGGCGGTCACCACAGAGCAGCAGTGGAAGGCAGTTAGAGAGGCGCTGAACTCGACCTGCAAAGACACTGTAGGGCTCAGGAAACACCACCACAAGGACTGGGTGTCGGCACAGACCTTGAAGAAGATAGAAGCGAGGAAGCAGAAGAAAGCAGCGGTCAACAACAGTCGCACGAGAGCAGCCAAAGTAAGGGCACAGGAGGAATACTCGGAAGCCAACCGCGAGGTGAAGAGGAGTATCAGGGCAGACAAGAGGGCCTACACAGACAGCCTGGCAGCAGAGGCAGAAAAGGCAGCAGGCAGCGGCAACATGAAACAGCTCTACGACATTACCAGAAGATTGTCGGGTAAGTATGGCCATACAGAAAGACCAGTAAAAGACAAAGAAGGCAAGCCTATTGCAGACAGAGCAGACCAACTGGACAGATGGGCCGAGTATTTTGAAGAGTTACTGAACAGACCTAGCCCACCCGACCCCCCCCCCCCCCCCCCCCGACATCCAGCCGGCAGAGACCGACCTACCCATCAGCTGTGACAGACCCAGCCGGGAAGAGATCAGAAAAGCAGTGGCATTTTTGAAGAATGGCAAAGCAGCAGGGCCAGATGGCATCCCAGCGGAGTCTCTGAAAGCAGACCTAGAGACAACAGTGGAGATGCTGTACCCATTGTTTGGAAAGATCTGGGAAGAGGAGGTGATGCCAGCTGACTGGAAGGAGGGGTACTTAATCAAGCTTCCCAAGAAAGGCGACCTCAGCAAGTGTTCCAACTACAGAGGAATCACCTTGCTGTCAGTACCAGGAAAGGTCTTCAACAGGATCGTCCTAGAGAGAATGAAGAACTCCGTTGACCCCCAGCTGAGAGACCAGCAAGCAGGATTCAGGAAGAACCGATCATGTACAGACCAGATTGCCACTCTCCGCATCATCGTGGAACAGTCTCTGGAGTGGAGCTCCCCGCTGTACGTCAACTTTGTGGATTATGAGAAAGCATTTGACAGCGTGGACCGAGAGACTCTGTGGAAACTCCTACGACACTACGGTGTACCCACAAAGCTCGTCCGCCTGATCAAGAGCAGCTATGATGGCATGACATGTCGCGTGATCCACGAAGGGCAGTTCACCAGAGAGCTCCAGGTCAGAACTGGTGTCAGGCAGGGGTGTCTGCTGTCTCCGTTCCTCTTCCTACTGGCCATAGACTGGGTCATGAAGATGACCACAGAGCACAGACGAAGTAAAATACAGTGGACACTGTGGACACAGCTTGACGACCTCGATTTTGCAGACGACTTGGCATTACTGTCCCACACTCATCAACAAATGCAGGACAAGACCACGAGGCTTGCTGACATCTCGTCCCAAGTGGGCATTCACAAACAGAAAACAAAGACAATGAGGCTGAACACAACCAGGGAAGAACCAATCTTGCTTGCTGGCACCCCATTGGAGGAGGTGGAGTCCTTCACCTATCTCGGGAGCATCATAGACAAAAAAGGCGGCACTGATGCAGATGTCAGAGCACGAATCGGTAAAGCCAGAGCAGCCTTTCTCCAGTTAAAAAAAGTGTGGAGTTCCAGAGAGCTGTCACAACACACCAAAGTCCGGATTTTCAACTCCAATGTAAAAGCAGTTCTCCTATATGGAGCAGAGACTTGGAGATTGACAAAAACCACAGTCAACAGAGTACAGACCTTCATGAACAGTTGCCTTAGAAGAATTTTGAAAATCCACTGGCCAGAGAAGATCAGCAATTTCAGACTCTGGGAGAGAACAGAGCAGATAACAGCAGAGAATGAAATTGGGCGAAGAAGATGGGGATGGATCGGTCACAGCCTGAGAAAGCCAGCTTCCAGTATCACTAGGCAGGCATTGTCATGGAACCCCCAGGGAAAGAGGAAAAGAGGTAGGCCGAGAAACTCCTGGTGTCGAGACCTCCAAGTTGTCATCAAGAGACTGGGAACCACCTGGAGTAGAATCGAAGGAGAAGCACAGGACAGGAGTTGCTGGAGGTCTCTCGTCGACGGCCTATACCCGGGTAGGGGTGACAGGCGTAAGTAAGTAAGTAAGTAATGTCAGATACCTATAAAGACTTGCCTTAAAACGAGATAATGTCGGAGTGGCTTTAACGTGATGTGGGAGTGAGTTCCACAGTGTGGAACCCGCAAATGACAAAGTAGATTTAAATATATCTATTCGGGGTTTTGGAACAATATAAAGGCCCCTCATGTTCCCATAGCAGGAATCTCATTTTTTAAACAACTCTGTTAGATATTCTGGAGCGCTATGGTTTCACACTTTAAACATCAGTACCCCTTTGTTATATTTAAAATGATTTTGAAGGGGCAGGAATCCAGCTTTACTGAGTTTTTCCTCGGTCGTCAAGTGCGGGTCGGGAAGAATTAATTTTGCCATTCTCCTATGTAAAGAATTTAGTCTTTTTAAGTGGACATCACTGCAACAATCCCACACCGTCGATGCGTAGTTTATATGTGACATGATGTGTGCACTACTGAACAATTTTCTGGTTTCACTATCTGTGTAATACTTTAATTTCGATAACATAAGACATTTCTAGAGACCGTTTTACAGACATTGTCAATGTGCATCTGTCACCTCAGCTGATTATCAATTGTGACCCCCAATAGACGATGTTCGGCTACCTGTTCTATGATGTCGTCGCCGAGTGATAGATTAAGCTTTAAAGGTTTAACTGGTGCTTTTGGCGTGTTGCAATAATCATAGATTTTGTTTTAGTAGGATGCAGAATCATTGAGTTGACTTTACACCATGCTGATATATCGTCGAGACTTTTTTAAAGGCCGTTTTCAACTTCACGTATGTCTTTGTTAGCTGCCGGTGTGGATTGAGGTATCATCGGCGAACATATCACACTGTGTTGCTTCGTAGGTGAGACTTGGAGGCAGGTCATTGATGTAAATACAAAATAAAAGAGGACCTAAGATTGACCCCTGCGGAACCCCGAGTTTAACATCTTTAGTAGAAGAGTAGGCTCCATTAGCAATTACTTTCTGTTTTCTGTTTTCGAGGTATGACATAAAAAAGAAAACAGCTATGTCGTTTCGAAGATAATGCTTAAGTTTGGAAATCAATATTGTATGGTTCACTAAGTCGAAAGCCTTTTTAAAGTCAAGATAAATTACACCTGTCAGCTGCGAATTATTCATATTTGAAAGCCATGTGTCTGTTAATCTGCTCAGAGCCGTATGACATGAGTGCCGAGGGCGAAATCCTGACTGAGACGAATGTAGCAACTTTCGCGATTCTAAGTAGTCAGACAGGTGTTTATGTATATGCCTTTCAAGGGGTTTAGATAATACTGACAGCAGAGAAATGGGTCTATAGTTGTTAGGGTCAGTACGATCTTTTGATTTTGGCAGTGGAACGACTTTTGCAACTTTGAGGTCTGAAGGGAATACATTCTTTTGAATACATAAGTTGTAAATATAAGTAAGGGTCTCTATGATGTATGGTACAGACAACTTTAATATTTGTGGGTTGATATCATCATGGCCGGAGGACTTCTTATTAGCTAGGTCACTAATTAGTTTGCCCACTTTGTGCACAGCAAGTATGGGGATATTAAATGGTAGTGTGCCAGTTGTTTTTCTGTTGCAGAAGTTAACTAAGTAACCGGGGCATATGTCAGCCTCTGTATCACGACTAGGAGTAGTTATCAAATCCGCAACAGACAAAAAATGTTCGTTGAATGTGTCGGCGGAGAGATTACTGGGGATGGTTGTTGACCTACTGCTATTGCCTCGAGTGATCGAATTCAGTACCCGCCACACTGCTGACACATCTTTGTTGTCCTTGACAGTGTTGCAGATAAAGTCCCTCCTCGCGGCTCGCACCATTGTCCTCACACGGTTTCGCTGCTTTTTAAATTCATCAAAGTTCTTTTCTCTTTTTAGGTCATTTCGCACCGACATGGCATGCATTATTTCTTTTGGCAAATCGAGGATAACGCCAAGGTTCTTGACCGAGTCAGAGAGGGAGATGGGGGTGCTGTCGAGTTGAAGGTGGAGGGAGGGAGGGAGCTGGAAAAGTTTCTGGCGAGTGCCTACCAGCATGGCTTCTGTTTTGTCGTCGTTCAGTTTGAGCTTGTTTGCTGTCATCCAGTTTTTCACGTCTTCATAGCAGTCAGCCGTGCGAGTCAGTAGTGTCTGAGTGTTGTCGAGTTTGTCTTTGTCTAGTAGTTGTGAGTCGTCAGCGTAGAGGTGGTGGTGTATGTGGTGAGACTGGATGATGTTGGACAGGGGAGAGGTGTAGAGTGTGAAAAGGACCGGGCCCAGGACGGACCCCTGTGGAACGCCGCAGGAGAGCCTGACTGGGTTGGAGGAGACGCCGTCGATGGTGACGGACTGCTGTCTGTCGGAAAGGTAGGAGAGAAACCAGGAGTGGGCAGAGTCAGTGATGCCAAAGGAGTGGTGAAGGCGGTGGAGGAGGATAGAGTGGTCTGTGGTGTCGAAGTCGGCAGTGAGATCGAGTAGCGTAAGAAGGGAGATGTTGCCCGAGTCAGTGGAGAGAAGCAGGTCGTTTAGGATATGTAGAAGGGCTGTTTCAGTGCTGTGATGTTTGCGATAGGCAGACTGTAAGGGACTGAGGAGGTTGTTGTCGGCGAGGTGGAGGTTGAGTTGGTTGAGGACAACCTTCTAAGAAGCATGGACAGGAAAGAGAGATTGGAGACTGGACGGTAGTTCTTGAGTTCGTTTGGGTCGAGGTTGTGTTTTTTGAGGAGAGGACGGACGATGGCGGACTTGAAGATATCGGGGACGGATCCATTCTCTAGAGATGTGTTGATGATGTCGGTAATGAAGGGCAAAAGTTTTGGGAGGCCGTCCCGGTAGAGAGAAGCTGGGAGGGGGTCTAGTTCGCAGGTTTTGAAAGGCATGGACTTTATGGTCTTGAGGACTTCATCCTGAGAGACGGGGCGGAAGGACGAGAGGGGAGTGCCGGAAAAGGGGTCGGGGGGGTCGGGAAGGCAAGGCGGAGAAGGCAGAGTGTCGAGTGTGTTGCGCAGAGTTTGGATTTTGTCGGAGAAATAGGAGGAGAAAGCGGACGGAAGTTCTTCTTTGCTGTGTGTGTTGGGAAGAGGAGAGTCTTTAGAAGTGCCTAGGAGTGTGTTCATTGTGGCGTAGAGGATTTTGGAAGAAGTGGATTCCAGTAGTGAAGGGGTTCATTCCTTCATTGAAAATGGCATAGATCCTCATTAGATCCAGCAAAAGCCTCTCTTGCTCATGGTGTCATTCAAATGTGTTCCTGTGACAAATCGGATATAATCAGTGAATTGGCCATGGCTACAAAACGGAATTTGTGTCCGTGCTCAGTGAAGGGTTTAACATACATGTATTTGAGATGTGCGGCCTTCAGGTACATGGCTTCATGCTACATGTCCAGAAGCAGCACATCTCAAATGAGATAAGAGTTCATTTTCATGACAAAACATATATATCATTGTCATCAATTTGAAAATTTACAGGGACATCTCTTCAAGAGAGTGGTGGATTTTCTTTCATGTATTAATTGTTTTCATGTGACACTGCATACGTCAGCTGAGTTTTTAATTCCATTATTAGCTGATTTTTTTTTTTTAACATCCTCATCCATCCCACTTTACGTTTCCTTTGCTGCACACCTGTGCGAACTTCTTTTGAAACATTTACTGTGTTTCCCTTTAAATAAACAAACTAGTCCAACCATTTGCAACATTTATTGTCTTTTAATGTTTTCTCGTGTACCACAACTGCTGTGTGATTCACAATAAACCTGTACTGTGAAGTTATAAGATAAGATAAACTTTATTGCCATATGCATAAACATTAGGAATTTTTTGCGGCATAACTGACGAGCGTCCATATGAACATCAACACGTAAAACATACATGCATCACAATCAAGCAGACTCTAAAATAACAAAACACACATATGTATATCAGTCATTCTACTAAGTGTGCACACACATCTAAGTAAGTGAAATAAATTAAATCTATAGCATAATAAACATTATGACAACAAAGACCGCCAAGTGAGCCGCAGCGAAAACAGATTAGCTAAATTCATATCTCTTTACATTTTACTTGCACATGTCAGCTTTGCGTATATATCATGTATGTATCTGTCAATAATTATAGAAGTCAGCAAAGGCCATCGGGCTGATGTTGGCCGCAGTCGGCCTGCGCATAGCTGTGCAAGGGCCAACAGCGACCGATGGCAGCCCAGGACCTTTTGTGTTGCATTGTTTCAACATTAGTGAGGTTACGTTTACGCCAAATGTCTCCCAATAATGATCCAGAGCTAGGTCACGTTATATAACAAGCTTGGACCATAAGCATAGACAACACTCCAAACATCTCCAAGAGGCATAGATTCTCATGAGCCCTCGGGGCTCATGAGAATCTATGCCTATGCCTCTTGGAGATGTTTGGAGTGTTGTCTATGCTTATGGTCCAATCTGACTATGTGCCATGATTTCACTCTCATTCGTTTTTAGGAGTCATTCGTTTTAAACGAAACCTCATTAATATGTGGCTTCTGGTTTGGCACCAAGATCACAGACCAGCAGACATATACAAAATCATACATATACACAAAGGCCTTTGAACCAGTGTTGGCTACAGTTGGCCCGCTCATGGCCATGTTTTGGCTAAATGCAGCCAACGCCGGCCCGTTGACCTTTTGTAAGAAGTACACTTTTGTTTAACAGATTTGGTGTCCCCAAAAAATTGATGTTTGCCTCCCAGATGGTGCTTTAATTGTTATAGAATATTTTTGCTTAACAAAATACACAAATATTGTCACTTTTGTTTTTTTATGACTTGGTTACTGGTAAAAGTATGGTGTGTCTTAACATAATAATTGACCAGGGAAAGACATGCCCCCCTTTTTTTGTTTTTTATTTATTTGCTTGGTTTCATTCATGTTTGCATGTGTAGTTCTAGACAATCATGTTCAGTTTATGTGCATACATACAGAAGTAACCCGCCTGAAAAGTGCAAAGATGGGGAAACCAGATGATTACCACTACTGGCCCAATCAAGCTGTGACTTCAGATGCTCAGTCACCCAAACACGCCCAACCACTGAGACTCAGGTGGTCAGAAACCTCTGCAGGATCCTTTGAACACAACAAAGGTCACCATGATGACCTTGATGAAAGTCAGTCATATGGTGATGAGGTCATGTCACCAAGGCAGTCCCGTCTGCCCTCCGCCAGCAGTTCTCGACATGGAGTGGCATCGTCTGCAGTGTCCAACATTGATTCGCTTGGGGGCAGAGAGTCTGTCATGTCTGGTGCAGCTTTTTCTGTTGTTGACAGCATTTCAGAAAGTAATTCATTATTCCTGGCAATTACCATGCCACTGGATTTCACTTTTGAGTGACCTTGCACTGACCCTGGTTGACCTTCTAACCTTCTGCTGCTGGATTTTCACCTTTGGGATATTTCTGGTGTCTTTTACCTTCAAATGACCTCTACACCCACTGATACTTAACTCTATAACTCCCAGAATGATAGGACTTAATTTCATTCTACAGAATGGCAGTACTTTCGTTCTGGGAGTAAAAGAATTAATTCTGTGTGGCCTTGACTTGCTGGTAACATCTTTCCTGTTTTGGTGTGATTGTATCGAATTTGAGCGCATTTCCTTCTCAGGCACATTTTGGCTCTGTTGTAGGTATGTCATACACACTGAACCACACACTGTTTTAGGAAAAATCTGTAACATCATGTCTTGTTTGCCCAAAAAATATTTTACGAAGCAAATAAGTCAACATCCTCACATTCAGTCAGCAGCAGAGCCATATTCTAACAGTTAACCCTTTTCATCATGATACTCTATTGCTTGAAATTAATTATACCATGATAGTTCAAGAGTGGTGCCAGAATAGATTGGTGCCTTAGGCGCCAAGGTATTCTGGCAACAGTCTTGAACTAAATGGTTGAACTATCTCCTAATCTGTAATGCAACCTTCATAGGAAAGTTTTAGAAAAATCAGCCTCAGGATGTAATGGGTTAACAAGCTTATCTGCATGCACAATGCATATATGTAATATTTGTCAACCTGTATCAATGTATCATTCTTGATCTCTTTGTAAGTACACACTGTAATCACCTGTACAGTCACCTGTACAAATTATTGACAATCCAGACCAAATTATTGATAGTAATATGCAATAACTGAATTCATTGGTACCTATCAATATGTGTACTTGGATGGTTATGAATAAATCAATTATTTTAACCCTTTGGCTGTTTGAAGTGCTTTTTGTTGAGGTGATTCCTCCTAAAGCACTACAAAAAGCACTACTGACAGCAGTTACTGGTCAGCCTCATTATATCGTGATTTCTTGGAGCCATAAAGTTTGACTATTATATTGTCATTTGTGTGAACGTGGTGCTAAACTTACATATGCTTGAAACAAAAACACACAGTAAGCAAAATGTCCTGTGGCCAGTGCCAGCCTGAGCTTGGCTGTGCACAGCCGTGTGCAGGCCAGTTATAAGGCTAACATCGGCTACAACACTTTTTGCTCATTGGGTATCAACTTGGGAGCCATGGACATGACCATGTTATGTCTGCTTTTGCAATATTCTTATTCAAAGAATACTGCAGCTCTCCTAGACCAAAAAGTTGACTGCCAAGCGTGTAAAATGTAGAGAAGAACCCACCAGAGCAAGAAACACACTTAGAAAAGCCAGGTACAGCACAGCTGTGTAGTAACTGCCTTTTCTAAGCGTGTTTTTTTTCCTCTTTGTGTTGTAACTGTTGTTTTTTTTAAGCATGCTTCTTTCTCCGTTGGGTTGTTTTCAGAGGCTGAGCTGTATTTACATCAACAAAAAAAAAACAAAAGTGTGATGGCATTTATTTCTGTAATGTTGCTTTTACCATATGGTGGCAGATGCGCGTGGCATTGTTTTACATCTTGTATACATCATATCCAAGAGTGTGGTGTTTGTTTGTTCCCAAACTATATTATAATAGTGTGTTGACATTTACTATGAGCAGTAACTTGAATTCTGATTTGAATCTGTATATTCTGTTGTAATTATCTGCGGAAACTAGTACCTACGACTGAATGGTTATTGGGCTTATGTCCATCGCCTTTGGCCTGTGCGGAGGCTGATGTTGGCCCAATTGCCGTTTGGGTAGGTTCCTGAGGGAAACAAGTCTCTTCAGGGGAGAAAAAGTTCAGAATCAATTTTCTTAACCCATTCAGCCACATGGCCGCATTTCCTGGAGGTGTTGCCTAATAACCACGTACCAGCTGCAGGGGATGGGTTGACCATGATAATTCAAGGATAGTGCCAGATGAGGTTGGCGCCTTTAGGCGCCAAGCTTATCTGGCACTACCCTTGAATTTATTATGGTCAATCCATCCCCTGCTGTAGGGCTAAATGGGTTGATGTTTCTGCAAACCACTGGGTTCTAAACCGGGTACCGTGTTGTTGGTTATGCTATAAGGTGGCAGCCTTAGGAACTAAGCCAATTTTTGTTGCATGTCTTGCTCACAGGCATTTCTGATGCCTGATATTAACTGATATTTATCTTAGTGCACAGTTAAGAATATAATCTAGGGCACAGATCTAGCCTTCATACACAAACTAAGTGACACTTTGTTCAAGCTGTTAAAAATGCCATGATTTATAGGAATGGGCAGCCCAGATTCAGGGATGCCAGATGGGGAGCTAGGGTCAGTCTCGATGCAGGATGCCCATGGGGATGGGGACAAGGATGAACACAGGACGTGGTCTCGCATTGGTCTTCCAGACAGCACTGCCCGCCCCTCCACCACAGGCCTCCTTCCGGGGCGTCAGGCAGAACATGGTGAGCTTATGTGATTTTGGACCTTACAGATGAAGGTGTGCTGATCTGGAAGTTTGAACCGTATGGCTCCAGTGGAGCCGTACGGTTTAAACTTCCAGATCAGCACACATGCAAGTATTAAGGTGGGTGGGGGCGGGGGGTGGGGGGAGGGGGTTTGGGATTTAAATATTTTGGAAGAGTAACGACACTACCAATGCTTCCAGCTTCTTCAGAATACAGGTCGGCTTCAGCATTATGTGTGAAAGTAAGGTCATCCTCAGTATATTAATTATTGTGGTACTTGATAACCATAAAGTCAGACCACACTATATGCGAGCGCATTGTTGTACGCCAGACACATTGCGCATTATGTTAGATACTGTGGTATGCTATTGAGCACATAATATTATTACAGATACTGACCTGTAAACAGCAGAATGGGCTATTAGGCAGACAGATCTCTGAGTCACAAATGGCTGCTGGGTGAACAAAAAATTTTGGCCAGTGTCAGCCTGTGGTGACCCATCAGGCCCAAGACTTTGCTTCAAGGATTTTCTCATTGGGAGCATTTTTTTTTCAAAATCCTGTGTAAGTTCACAACAATAACAGGTTTGACAGAATGCATCCCAGGTACCGAATTAGTTGGAAGCTGATCTTTACATTTCTTTGAATGGATAGTTTGAAATGTGTCTTTCTGCAAATGTACTACTGAAAATTAGTAGTACGTTCCATAGCTACGTTCCAGTGCCCCCATTGCCCACGCAGGTGTGGCTCCAGGATTGGCTTGGCCAGCCACACATCCGCACCCACAAATAGATGTCAGGCACAATGACGACATCATCGGCTTTCGATGGTCTATCCATTGTACTACTGAAAATTATTTACTTTTTTTTTTCTTCAGATGAATGGATGAAGCCTCGACCTTTTACAGCATCTCACACCACTTTCCAGACAGAGGTACTGAAGCATTAACCCCTTAACTGCCGAGAATAATTGAACACCACCCAATTGCAAGAGGCATAGATCCTCATGAGTCCCCGCAGTTGCAGGAGCTCATGAGGATCTATGCCTCTTGCTGAGACCAATTTGTATCCATGTTCTGTAGATGGTTGTGGCTTTCAGTGGTCGAGTAAACAAAGATTTCTAAAGAAAATTTGCATCCAACGACAGGGAAGGTGTTACCGTAATAATAGTCCCCATAATTTATTCAGCCCTGATACCACACAGGTTGTTTCCCTCGATTTCTGCTGCTTTATCTTTAGCGACAGCAAATGGAGGAAGGCAACCAGTGTGCCAGCATGCTAACACAATATATCAAGATATGGGTTCACGTGCCATGATGGTTTAAGGGTGATGCAATGATCGCTAGCTCTTTCAAACCTCGAAGAATTCTCAAAGATTAAGTACAGGTACCTTCAAGCTATTAGGCACCACCCTTACTTACTTTTTTACTTACGCCTGTCACCCCTACCCGGGTATAGGCTGTCGACGAGAGACCTCCAGCAACTCCTGTCCTGTGCTTCTCCTTCGATTCTACTCCAGGTGGTTCCCAGTCTCTTGATGTCTGCTTGGAGGTCTCGACGCCAGGAGTTTCTCGGCCTACCTCTTTTCCTCTTTCCCTGGGGGTTCCATGACAATGCCTGCCTAGTGATACTGGAAGCTGGCTTTCTCAGACTGTGACCGATCCATCCCCATCTTCTTCGCCCAATTTCATTCTCTGCTGTTATCTGTTCTGTTCTCTCCCAGAGTCTGACGTTGCTGATCTTCTCTGGCCAGTGGATTTTCAAAATTCTTCTAAGGCAACTGTTCATGAAAGTCTGTACTCTGTTGACTGTGGTTTTTGTCAATCTCCAAGTCTCTGCTCCATATAAGAGAACTGCTTTTACATTGGAGTTGAAAATCCGGACTTTGGTGTGTTGTGACAGCTCTCTGGAGCTCCACACGTTTTTCAACTGGAGAAAGGCTGCTCTGGCTTTACCGATTCGTGCTCTGACATCTGCATCAGTGCCGCCTTTTTTGTCTATGATGCTCCCGAGATAGGTGAAGGACTCCACCTCCTCCAACGGGGTGCCAGCAAGCAAGACTGGTTCTTCCCTGGTTGCGTTCAGCCTCATTGTCTTTGTTTTCTGTTTGTGAATGGTGAGGCCCACTTGGGACGAGATGTCAGCAAGCCTCGTGGTCTTGTCCTGCATTTGTTGATGAGTGTGGGACAGTAATGCCAAGTCGTCTGCAAAATCGAGGTCGTCAAGCTGTGTCCACAGTGTCCACTGTATTCCACTTCGTCTGTGCTCTGTGGTCATCTTCATGACCCAGTCTATGGCCAGTAGGAAGAGGAACGGAGACAGCAGACACCCCTGCCTGACACCGGTTCTGACCTGGACCTCCCTGGTGAACTGCCCTTCGTGGATCACGCGACATGTCATGCCATCATAGCTGCTCTTGATCAGGCGGACGAGCTTTGTGGGTACACCGTAGTGTCGTAGGAGTTTCCACAGAGTCTCTCGGTCCACACTGTCAAATGCTTTCTCATAATCCACAAAGTTGATGTACAGCGGGGAGCTCCACTCCAAAGACTGTTCCACGATGATGCGGAGAGTGGCGATCTGGTCTGTACATGATCGGTTCTTCCTGAATCCTGCTTGCTGGTCTCTCAGCTGGGGGTCAACGGAGCTCTTCATTCTCTCCAGGATGATCCTGTTGAAGACCTTTCCTGGTACTGACAGCAAGGTGATTCCTCTGTAGTTGGAACACTTGCTGAGGTCGCCTTTCTTGGGAAGCTTGATTAGGTACCCCTCCTTCCAGTCAGCCGGCATCACCTCCTCTTCCCAGATCTTTCCAAACAGTGGGTACAGCATCTCCACTGTTGTCTCTAGGTCTGCTTTCAGAGACTCCGCTGGGATGCCATCTGGGCCTGCTGCTTTGCCGTTCTTCAAGAATGCCACTGCTCTTCTGATCTCTTCCCGGCTGGGTCTGTCACAGCTGTTGGGTAGGTCGGTCTCTGCCGGCTGGATGTCTGGGGGGTCGGGTGGGCTAGGTCTGTTCAGTAACTCTTCAAAATACTCGGCCCATCTGTCGAGTTGGTCTGCTCTGTCTGCAATAGGCTTGCCTTCTTTGTCTTTTACTGGTCTTTCTGTATGGCCATACTTGCCTGACAATCTTCTGGTAATGTCGTAGAGCTGTTTCATGTTGCCGCTGCCTGCTGCCTTTTCTGCCTCTGCTGCCAGGCTGTCTGTGTAGGCCCTCTTGTCTGCCCTGATACTACTCTTCACCTCGCGGTTGGCTTCCGAGTATTCCCCCTGTGCCCTTACTTTGGCTGCTCTCGTGCGACTGTTGTTGACAGCTGCTTTCTTCTGCTTCCTCACTTCTATCTTCTTCAAGGTCTGTGCCAACAGCCAGTCCTTGTGATGGTGTTTCCTGAACCCTACAGTGTCTTTGCAGGTTGAGTTCAGCGCCTCTCTAACTGCCTTCCACTGCTGCTCTGTGGTGACCGCCTCCTCTTCATTTACTAGCTCCTGTAGCGCTTGAAACCGGTTGGACAGCACCAGTTTGAACTCTTCTTTAACTCCAGTTTCTCTCAGGAGGCCTACATATAGCGCTGTCTTCTTGTTGTCTCTGTGCGGCTTTTCTTTAGCTTGAGCTTCATTCTTAAGGTAAGCAGATGGTGGTCGGAGGCGACATCTGCTCCCCTCCTCACTCGAACATCTTGAAGGGATCTTCTAAATTTCTTGCTAATGCAGATATGGTCTATTTGGTTCTCTGTTGTATGGTCAGGTGAGACCCAAGTTGCTTTGTGTATTCTTCTGTGTGGGAAGATGCTGCCTCAAATGACAAGTCGGTTTAGAGCACAAAAGTCTACAAACCTCTCCCCGTTCTCACTCATCTCCGAGCCTAGTCCCTGTCTCCCCATCACCTCTTCATATCCGGCGTTGTCCTCCCCTATTTTGGCATTAAAATCGCCCATGACGATGGTGATGTCTCGCTCCGCACATTTGTCCACGGCACTCTGGAGTCGGTCGTAGAACTCTTGTTTCTCTTCCTCGTCACTGTCATTTGTGGGCGCATAACACTGGATGACGTTCAGCTTGAGCTTTTTCTTGGTTCTAAAGGCTGCTGTGATAATTCTTGGCCCAAGAGGTTCCCAGCCCATCAGCGCTCTCTGTGCCACTGGTGACAGCATGAATGCTACACCTTCTGTATGGGGGGCATTCTCCTCTTCATGATCTGAATACAGAATCATCTCCCCACTTAACAGCCTTTTCTGGCCAGCCTGCGTCCATCTGGCTTCACTGATACCTAGCAGGGAAAGGTTGTACTTTTGCATTTCCGCTGCTATCTGGGCGGCCTTGCCGCTCTGGTACATGGTCTTGACGTTCCATGTGCCCATGGTTGTATCCCTGGATAGAGAGAGGCAGCTCGGTCCTGTGGCTTCCGAAGACTTCCGGCTTTCACCACAGGACGTCATAAGTCTTCTGGTAGAAAAACCTTCCTCCTCCAGGAATGGAATTACTGTTAGTCTTTTCGTCGGCGTTTTTGTAGCTATTTCCTTTTTTGCAGGGTGGGGAAGCTACCCCACGCCCTTACTAGGAGGACCAGGGGTTTTCTGTCGGGGTCACCTTCCCTTAGACCATGTTGGTTCACGGCACCTTATTTCATTCGGTGCACCCCTCTCACGAGGGACCCCCTATCCACCACCCAGGGGACGCGCCTCAACGCCATATGGTCCCAGCGCGAGGGCACCACCCTTGATCTACCATTATTAACCCATATCATACTGAGGCTAAAAGCTTCAAATTTGTACACTGCCAAATGCAAGCTACATTATAGTACTTACAGATAAGGATATAGACCAATGGCTTTAGTTCAAGGGTGGTGCCAGAATAGCCTAGAGGCGCCAAGCTATTTAGGCACTACCCTTGAACTATTTTAGTCAAACGTATTTCACACACTGGTTATTCCAAATGATAAGCGTTAACCTGTCTCTTGAGATGTAATGTGGTTTTCAGATAACATCTCTCTCCCAAACTTAGAAGTTTTTACACTAGTGCCTTAAAACGAGGGAATAGGAGGGGAAAGGGGGGAGGGAGATGGATTAATACAGCTAGGCCATGCCTTGGTTTGAAAATAAATGTTGGATGAAAGGGGCACTACCCTTCATTTCTTGTGTATGATACGCAACAAAATGGGATAGCACTCCTTACTGTCAAACATTTATATGCAAACATGTTCCGGTTGACTGCACATCTGACCCCAAGTACCCTGAAGTCAAGCTGCTCAAACACAATGTACATGCATGCAGACATATTTCTCACACCTCATTCCCCGCCTGTGTTATGGAGAGCAGGGATAATCCAACATTACTGATCGGGCTGCTCTGTTGAAAGGCACGTCTCGGTGCTAATCCCTGTGGTTGGCTCCCGCTGTGCCAACAGCTGTAGGTCAGTCAATTCAAGGTTCCTTGGCCTTCCAGCATGATCCGAGTGAGAGGGATTGACCATGATAGTTCAAGGGCAGTGCCAGATTAGGTACTACTCTTGATTTATTGTGACCAGTTTGTCTTGAATATTAAGTTGACCTGAATCCTGACCTTTCTAAGCGTGCTTCTTTCTCTGTTAGTATTTTCTTTAAGTGACTCTGAAAATGATGTGACTTTCAGGTGTGTTCAAGAGTTTTCAGTGGTGCCTTGTTGAAGAGAGAGATGTATGCATGTGTGTGTTCGTGTGCGCATGTGGGCTTGTGTGTATGTGTGTGTGTGTGTGTGTGTGTGTGTGTGTGTGTGTGTGTGTGTGTGTGTGTGTGTGTATGCGTGTATTCACAGCTATCTTTTTTCATGTCATACATTGAAAAGCTGCGGAAATATTTGTATGCTTGTAATCATTTCTTTTAGTTATTCATTCATTCACATATGCATTTATTCACACATTCTTTCATTCATTCATTCATTTATGTTTCAACATGTCTCATTCATCAAGCTATTTACCATTTTAGAAAGTTCCACTTTTCCCATATACTTGCACTGTAAAGCTAATCTACATGTATTTGTACAGGCCATATTGGCCACTGCTGTTTATGTAAGCTTAGTCAACAAAACAGACTACATTCAGCTTTTCTCTGAAACCTCTAAGGATTGGTATACATGTAATAATGATCCCTGTATGTATGCTCCATTGATCATAGGGCACTTAGTGTATGTTTGGTCAACATAATCACAGCATTGTCCAACCAAAAGGACTGCAGAAACATCAAGGTTAACCCATTTAGCCCTGATGCCCTACAGCAGGAGATGGACTGACCATGATAATTCAAGGGTAGTGCCAGGTTAGCTTGGCGCCATCAGGCGCCAAGCTAATCTGGCACTACCCTTGAATTGTCATGGTCAGTCCATCTCCTGCAACTGGTACACAGGCCTTAAGTGACACCTCCAAACTTTGGGAAATGTGGTCGTGGGGTTAAATGGGTTAATTTGGTTCATTCCTTCAGCAAACAACACCCGCTTGCCAGAGGCATAGATCTTCATGAGCCCCCACAGGTTGCAGGGGCTCATACGTTTTGCCTCTAGCTAACCCTCATTTACAGCAGTTTGCTCAGGAGGCACAGAGGCCCTTTAGAAATTTTAGTTTACAGTGCTAGAGACAAAGCTTAAGGGCCCGGGGTTTCTCACTCTCAGTTTTTACATATCTAACTCCTTCACTGCCCAAGACAAAGTAAACACGATCCAACTGCAAGAGACATAGATCCGCATGCACTCCAGCAGTTATGGGGATTTATGAGGATCTACGCCTCTTGGGTACACTGTTTTGTAGGGATCCATGTTTCACAAGGGCTCTTTGGTGCTGCATTAACAGTGACTTCAAAAACACAGTCTGTGTTCAATGGCAGTGAGGACATTAAAATGTTATGCTGCAGGGGCTCACGAATATCTGCATGTTGGTATTCTTTACATTTAGGCTCGGTCAGCAGAGGGGATCATCATTATGCTTTCGCTTATTCAGCTGATCATGGCATAGACAAAAGCAGATTTGTACAATACAATACAACTTTATTATCCCCAAGGGGAAATTTTGGCGCAGCGGTATACACAAATAAACACGAATAAAAGTAATAAACATTACATGTTCATGTCATCCGCAACACCCTCCCCCCCTCCTCCCCCCCTCCTCCCCCCCCCCCGCCCCCGTACCCTTTTACCTACATACAAACAACCTAAACTCACTAGTATACATAATAAACACTAGGCTAAGACTAGACTAAAATAATTACATGTGTAAAGTCATGGAGGGTATCGCAACAACATAAACTGATAACTAAAAAAAAAAATACTGTACATAAAACTAAACGCACGCACACGCATGCACACACACACATGCATGCACGCACCCACGCACACGTACACTCGCACACACACACACACACACACACACACACACACACACACACACACACACACACACACACACACACACACACAGGGCTGTAACACATGGTAAATGCAAGCAGTGAGGTGAGCTCGTCTCATCGTTTAGCAGTCTGATGGACATGGAGATAAATGACGACCAACGACGAATTGTCTTACAGTTAATAGTTCTGAACCACAGAACAAATCATATTCACCATGCAGAACGTGACTGTCGTCTGAAACGATGCGATAGCGGCTTTGCAGTTTGTTTTTGTCCTTCACACTGATGTTACCAAACCAACAGATAAAAGAAAAGGTAAGAACACTCTGAATAAAAGACTTATAAAACATGGACAGAATGGAATTGTCAATGTTAAAAGAACGCAGCTTTCTGAGGCAGTAGAGACGCTGCTGACCTTTCTTGTACACAATGTCACAGTGACGGTCCCATTTCAGCCCGTTGTTGATCATCGTACCGAGGTACTTATAACGGTCTACAATCTCCACCCTCTCTCCATTGATGACCATATCAGACTGGGGTGGGGGGTCTTTACGGAAGTCTATACACAAGTCCTTGATCTTGCCTACGTTTAAACACAGGTAAGCGTCACGACACCAGTTTACAAAATCATCCACAACAGATCCATGCCCAGACTCACAATCAAACAACAAGCTGTAGGCAGTAATTGCAGCAGTGATTGTAACACTCTTTAGGTTGGGCCCAACCACTTGTGTGCTGGTCTATGGTTCTGGACCTTGTGGATGTAAGCCATGAGGTCCAAAGTCACAGACTAGCAACCATTCGTCCAGGTTCAATGACAGGCAATAATATATGCAGTTTCACTCGGTTGCTTTTCCTTGCATTATGTTCATGGCGTTGATCCCAGCTGGAACGGTTTCACCCTAAGATCTCCCCAGTAAGCAAATGATCCTCGGGTTGTTGTTGGCCACAGTGGGCCCGTGAACGGGCCCACCGCGGCCGACGTTGGCCCAAGGGTCTTTTGCTTGACCCCTGGGTCTTCACTTTTTCTTGCTCTGTAATTTGAGTTCAGTCATACTGTGTATCCTGGTTTGTGATTTGGACTTGCGGTGTAAAGTCATAAGGTCCAAAAGCACAGACCAATATGCACATCTAGATGGAGTCAATCCTGTGAGCTTTGTGTATTGAAATATGGGATTTAAATCATAGAAATAGAGTGGTGATGTGACCGGAATACATCTGGATGACTTAGTGCCTAGGCCATTTTCACACACTTGGAACTGCATTTCAACTTCATGTGACTTTGGAACATTTGGGTGATAATAGCGTTCTCAAGTATACGCTTCTAGTGCCCACTATGACTTTTGGACATGTTTGAATCAGTAGGCCTACACATGTGCACATGGTGAATCAGATGTCACATTGTTGCATGTAGTGTACTTGCAAGTGTGTGAATTAAGTTGGGGTGAATGTTGAACCAGGCAATTAAGAATGAAAGAGAAAGTCGACATTATGGAGTCTGTGTCGGTAGGTTATATGCATTTCTTCCACTAATCATAACAGTACAGTGTGGAAAGTTTGGATTTAACTTTCTCTATATAAGGTTAGTTGGTTCAAATAATTTGCTGAAATAGCCAATAGCAAACAGAAAAGTTCTGCTGATAGAGAACTTTTCTGTTTGTTGCTATTTGTTTGCTCATAAGTTTCCTTTCGCAATTCTGTACTATTTTGTATTGTCCTGGTTTGTTTGTTTTGTTGTTTTTAATGCGAACAAGTCTCAGGCTCTGGCTTTTCGTCTCTTTTTAGGGGGGGGGGGGGGGGGGGGGGGGGGGAGGAGGAGGAATGTTCTGCTCAGGCAAGGATTTGATGATTTTGTTTTTCTTTTGCAACTCTGTGTTCAGTTTGGCCAGTCTGCTGAGCTGATGTTTCATATGCTTCAATCTTATTGTCTAATTATATATCCACAGGTGCTCAGCTGTAATCCCACAACTTTCCTGTATCGTGCCCTGTGTATATGCTGTCTCTCAGTACACACTGTATCCCATTTAACTCCACGGATGCATTTCCAAAATTGTGTAAGTGTCACCTAGTGACTTTGTATCAGCTCTAGGAGATGGCTTGACTATGATAATTCAAGGGTAGTGCCAGATGAGCTTGGCGCCTGAAGGTGCCACTGAAGCTCATCTGGCACTACCCTTGAATTATCATGGTCAGTCCATCTCCAGCTGTAGGGCATTGGGGCTAAATGGGATATACGTGTACAGGGAGATGGTGTGCACATAAGGTCTGATACAAGTATAAGAACGTTACGGGCTTGCAGTTGAGCGCCAACTGTGATCTGTCTTAAATAAAAGTGATATACATATGCTTCCCTGTGGCAGCTTGGATTAATGGTAGAACTCCCCACTTCAGCGTCAGTAAGTAAAATGGGTGTTGCGTTGCATCATGTCTATGTGCCACCATAGCACCATACAGCTAAAGATGCATATTCCCAGTGGTGTGTCTGTTTGCTATATTATGCCGTGAGTGTTGTGTCTTAATAAATGATGCAGGTTTATGCACATACACTTTTGTGTCGAATTTCCCAGCAAGCAAAGGCCATCAGGCCAACATCAGCTGCAGTTGGCCCACACACAGCTGTGTGGGGGCCGACTGTGGCTGATGTCGGCCCCATGACCTCTTTATGCCCTGGATTGGTCAGTGTTAGAAATTATATCTAATACAGATGTGCACATGTCTGCATGCTTTGCTAGGAGGGCTGTCGTTCATTACTCCACGTTTTGGTCTTTATGCGGCAGATGCAAGGACAGCAAAGAAGATCATATGTCCACAAAGTTATAATTTTCAGTTGTCAAACAAAATGTCAAAGGACCAAACGTTTTGTTCCTATATCCCAAGTTTGTAATAAGCGAAGTAAATGACATAAAAAGTGTTGTGGGGATGTAAGAAAAGCATTGTTACATGCATTTTCGACTTTTGATATATCACACCTTGGTAAAGTTAAGTAGACTGTAATTAATTTTAAATACTGCAAAAACACAGTCCTTACTAACCCTTTGTGTGTCAGTAGCGGTTTGGTTGTGATGATTCCCACAGGAATCATCGTGACTAAAACTGCTTCTGACATGCAAAAGGTTAAGTGGAAGCTGCTCACTTATGTCCGGTGCACAAGCATTGGCAGTTTTCCACCAAAGTAAAATGTGTTTGTGTGTTGCATGTGAACTTGTGGCACATACTGACAAACACGTATGTGAACTGATAAGCAGATGAAATATGACATCATTGGGAATATTGGAAACACTTTAATGTTTCTGATGATTCAGTGATGTCACATTTCTTTTGATCATCAGCATACAATGTACACCAGATTGCATGTTTCATATATTGTCACCCCATTGCTTTCTTACAGTGCATTGATCCCTAAGCCCTCCCATCATTAGCCTACCTTCAACCCTCAGCCTCTGTGTGAATATATATGTATATATACAAATAATAATGTAGTACAGCCTATGAGCGCAGTCTTGAAAGGTGAGAATGTGTTCAGTTGTATGTGTGCCCTGAGCTACATACATGTACAAATTACACAGAATTGCATGATCTGTGTGATTATTTTGGTGTTATTTTTTTGACGCATGCATATTTGCTGAAATCTTAAGGTTATGTATTATATTAATATTTTAACATAAAAAATAAATTTCTAAAAAGGACGTCAGACAATGATATATGGCTAATACAAAAAAAAAACACTCTGCCGCGTATGCATATTACTAAAATTTGCCATTACTTACCTAAAATTGTTCAACTTAACAGACCAGAAATCATGGCAGGCTGCAGTGTGTGTTTGTAGATTGTCTCCCTTGATGCGCATAGCCCCCACCCGGGTCTGCCCTGGGGGACTTGGGTGGGGTTAGGTACTTTTTAGTTCCCAGGGTCACCCTGGTCAGCCCCACAGGGTGAGTTTTCCTCTCTATTCTGGGGCATGTGTTTCTGTCTACCCGAGATCCATTCACCTGTATTTGCCTTTTTAAAACTCTCCCTACTGTCTGCACTGCCTGTAGCTCTTGATATTGGATGTGTGTTGTTAAATGGTCTTAGCTTTATTTAAGCCCCATGTTTTAGGTTTATTTAACGTATTTGACCGGCTGGCGACATACATTCAATGTTCTGTTTAGTTGGGTTTTTTTTCACAAGCAGTGCAGGCACGTCCTGAGAAAGCCTTGTTGCTGTCGGGACGTTAAGCAATGTACAATCAATCAATTGATGCGCATAGACGATTGCAAATAAGCTCTCGAACAGTTATGGTATGCAGTTGGCCACATATTTTGCTTTGAATCAAAGATAAATGTTCTTCCTTTCTTATTAATGGTAATTTGCACAATTTTGCTTATTAATTTGATCATCCTTTTAATACAAATGTTTTCACTTCGCTAGAAATTACCTCCCCTGATGCGCAGATGCCGGCATACATCGGTGCATATTTCGCTTGATCGTAATTTTAGTTATCATTAATATATATATATATATATATATATATATATATATATATATATATATATATATATATATATATATATATATATATATATATATATATATATATATATATTTAATTTATTTATTTTATTTTATTTTATTTTATTTTTATTTTTTTTTTTTTTTTTTTTGGGGGGGGGGGGGGGGGGGGGGTTCTGAATTGATTTTGAAATGAATACCTGTGTGTTTGTGGTGTGATTAACTAAATCTTATGTAATGGCGTTAAGATGGGAAGAGAAAAAAAAAGGTGGGTGTGCTCGAAAGCAGGTGTTCGTGGGAGAGAAGAAAGAGAGTCTTGAAAGGCATAAATATAGTTTCTATATCTATAAATTGTCTTGCATTGTGCTTCATTTTCCAGGAATTGAAAGCCGTGTTTGAGGCAACATATCAGAGATACCAAAAAGTGTATGGGTAAGTTAACTATGACAAAAATTAAACTAAAACACTTAGATGTGTTTTTGTATGTATAATGGCACATCCGCAGTATACCCACCCTCGATTCGCTATCGCCAATCTATCTTGGTATCTGGGACCAATAAAATCAGACTAAGGTGCATGTCCTGTGCATGCCACTAAGCAAGGCGCTCCGCTATATCAGAACACATTGCTCAGTCGCATGCATGCACAGGATTTAAGCTGACTCGTGCAACTGACCTCAGGTGCAGAGTTTACATAGAGGTTATGAAGGATACACTGCAGCCAATTCTCAGGTTGTTTTGAGTGCATAATACTGCAGATCGACTGACCTAGGCTGTGGTCTGACTTTTTGCCATCCAGGTATACACTGTATATATATATATATATATATATATATATATATATATATATATATATATATATATATATATATATATATATATATATATATATATATATACAGTGTATACCTGGATGGCAAAAATTGGTTACAATACACACACACATATATATATATATATATATATATATATATATATATTATATATATATATATATATATATATATATATATATATATATATATATATATATATATATATATATATATATATATATATATATATATATATATATATATATATGTGTGTGTATTGTAACAGAGTGAGGCTGACCTGTATAGAACTTTCTTGTTTCTAGGGAACTGACCGACTGTGAGAGGCTTTACACCAACAGTGGAGTTGTATTTGAAGACAAATGGCATGAAAGGATCATTGAAAGGTAAGGGACATTTTCATTGTCAGCAGCCTGTAATCAGTATTAGTAATGATAAATGTAGTCGAGTCATGTACAGGGAGGTGAAAGATGATCAAACATTGACTGTGTATATATCCTGATGAGCAAAAGAAATGCAGAATCATTGAAAACACTTTGGTGTTTCCGATGATTCTTGTGATGTTGAATTTCTTTTGCTAGTCAGTACATATCGTGGCAAAGAACCTAGTGTATATGACTGTGCATTAGCAGTCCTGATATCCAAGGTTCAACTTCCCTGGTTGGCAAGAATTGGATGTGAATATTCGATCTTTATTATCCTTTGGTTGATGGTAGTGATTTTTGATGAGGCGATTCCAACAGGAATCATAGAGACCAAAATCACTGCCGACAGCCAAAGGCTTATAATTTACAGTGCATGTCACACCGTTGTGCGCAGAACACACATGATCATGAAGTGTTGCCCATTAAAAATCCACTGTTTGAAAAAAAGGTAGACCCATGAAACCTGGTGGAGTGAAAGACAAAAATATGTCACATGCACTGAAGTTAATAGCAGGGCAGAACTAGATTTGCACATACAGTAGTGCGTAGTAGCAGCTGGTTTTTAAACCTACAGCTTCCACGAGATGCCATGCCATGTCAAAAAGGTTTGAAGTTGTGAATTCAGACCCAAAAAGGTGACCTTAAAGTGTGTAAAAGGCAAAGAAATTCCCAAAGAAAAAAAGAAAGGCTGATTAAAGCACAGTTCAGTAAATTGTGTTGTACTTGTCTAAGCATAGCATGTTTCTTTCTTTCCTGGGAATTTCTGTGGATTTGTTGCTATGTTTTTGGCATCTTGTTGCAGACACATGCTGCTACGCATGCAGCGCCTCTTGCGAGCCCACTCAGCACAACAGCGGCGACAAGTGATACAGCAGCAGAAGCAGACTAGACCTACCCCTCACCCACCTAGTGCTCCACCTGGTAATAAAAATGTTTTCATTTGTAGTCTTCGAAGTGCTTCTCATTGTGAGCCGTATCCCGTCAGAGGGGAAGAAAGCTTGATATTTAGCTGCAGTGCAACAGACCCTTGTAAGTCCATTTTGGAGAAAATTTATTAATATTTTCATTGTATTACAATGTAAATCTTGTTTTGCACAAAACTGGACCTAGGATGTTAAGTGAAGTACAAACCTGATATAAGATAATACTACTGCATAGATAATAGGTTGTTTTTGTTATACTGACAAAACAAGTGATTTTTTTCAACTTGGTTCTTTGAGATGAACTTTGTGGTTGCCTTGCCTGGGGAAACAACTCCATCTAGCCTATATTTAAATTTTTTTTTAAAAGATGTTGTTTTGATTACTATTTTGTATTTTAACTCATTCAAGACTTTTTCAACTTGGTTCTTTGAGATGAACTTGTGGTTGCCTTGCCTGGGGAAACAACTCCATCTAGCCTATATTTTTAAAAAAACGAAGATGTTTTGAGTACTATTTTGTATTTTAACTCGTTCGAAACGTGCCGCCTCCGGATATGCTGCATAAAACACGTATCCGGAGGCAGCACATCTTGAATGAGTTAACCAGTTTAGGACTTGGGAGAAAAACTTCTGAATCAGAGAGACCCCTGAAAATGTTAAAATTATATCTTTCGCTTTCTTCATTTGCTTCGTACAGGGTCCCAGCAGAGAATCCTGTCTGCGAAACCTGCCCGACCTGCCACTGCCCACCCACCCATGCACAGAAAGCAGACCCCTGCCCCTGCCCCCACACCAACCAGCAGCCGCCCTCAAACCGCAATGGGTGGCCAGGTACCATCTATCGGGGAGCAGCGAAAAGTCTTGCAGGAAAGGCGACAGCAGATGCAGGCACAGCAAGAGAAACAGCAGCTGGGGAGCGAACAGCCATTCAGGTTGGAACATTCTCATTATAGTTATTGCATCTAATACTTACAGCATTGATCTGTTTGATTAACACCTTCACTGCTGGAGCACAAGCAACACCCACATGCAAGAGGCATAGATCCTCATGAGCCCCCGCAGCTGCAGGAGCTCATGTGGATCTATGCCTCTTGTTAACCCCACTTTGTGTCCATATATTCCCTGGACAGATGAGGTCCTATGACATTGAAATGGATGCAGGTTTCAGAACGCACGCTGTGAACCATAGCAGGGAAGGGGATACGTTGATCAGTTGCATGAATCAAATCTGTGCTGGTGTGTGATTTCGGATCGTACGGCTTGAGGCAGCAAGGTCCAAAATTAAACACCAACGCATCTTTTAGGTAGGCTCCCAAGTCACTCAGGTCCCCAATTTCGCAAATGTTGCACAGTGATTTGCATCTGTGCATGATTTTGATCGGTTAACAACCACAGCTAATCAGATTTTTTTGGGTTGTGGGGGTGGAGGGGGGGGGGGGGGTGGTTAAAAGTTGTTGACTTATGCTTTGGTGACAGTCTTCAGTCCTGGAAGCTGATTCAGCTTTTTCAAAATCCCAGCAAGATAAATTTCAACTTTTTGGTTTAGACAGACCAGCCCTTCAGCCAGCCTGTTTCATCTGCAAGAGGCATAGATTCTCATGAGCCCCTGCGATTATGGGGCATAGTTAGTTCATGGACCATTTCACTCATTTCATTTTTCTTGCACTGTCACCCATGCTTATGATTCTGATAGAAAGTTTCTGTGGTTATTATGCTGTGATCTTTTCAGTAGTTATGACGTATGACTGTGTTCAGTTTTACTTTTCTTTTTCTTCTTTTTTTTTATTTATTTATTTTTTTAGCTGTTAATGTAAGCCCTAAACTCACATTCTTCTTTGTTCTTGCAGACTGCGGATGAGAGACACTGGAGACAGCCGCAGCCAGTCACGACTGCAAAAGCAGGTTTTCATCGACCCGTGGGTTTTGGATCCAAGAAATCCTGGAGGCCTCCGACCTCGCTCCAGCAAATCTATACCTAGCAAGTGCAGGTCTGTGTGACTATTATAGCCTATTCAGCTCCGAAACACTGCAGCAAGATATGTATTGACCATGATAGTTCAAGGATGGTGCCAGAATAGCTTGGCGCCTAAAGGCGCCAAGCTATTATGGCACCACTCTTGAACTATCATGCCGAAAGGTGCCAAGCTATTCTGGCATCATCCTTGAACTATCATGGTCGATCTGACTCGAGTTAAAAGGCAGCAAGCATATTTTGGCATCACCCTAGAAGTACCATGGTCGATCTGATGAGTTAGAGGCACCTGACTTCTGGCACCACCCTTGAGCTATCAAAGTGGCTGTGTCTCTTGAACTATAATGTAGTCTTTAGATGACTTCCAGTTTCGACCTTTGGGCACATTATTTTACAGTTTTATAGCCAGTTCGGCCATTGCACTACAGTCATAACATTCTTATGTACAGTCGCTACATCCTCTTGACTCGACCTCGAACAGTGACAAGCATGCCACCACCCACCCCACTGGAGGAGGAGCTGATCGCTACCCGCTTTCCTGAACAGAGTGACCGTTTACTTCAGAGTGCTGGTGCAGCTATCCGTCCTACTCCTCCGCACACTACCTTTGGAATCTCCTACACGCCCTTCCAGCATTCACTGTACGGATGATGCAAGGACATTTTTCTCTGTGAAGAACATCAAGATGTGTGCTGGTTTGTAATTTATTAACCTTTCACACATCTTTTTGGAGCCTTCGCAGCTTTTATAAATGGTCACCATAGAGAGGTTATTTGTGGTCTGTGATATTAGTTGAGCCTTATGGCTCTGTGCAAACCACCTTCAGATTTTGATGTACACCCTTTCAGTATTCATCACACAGATAATGCGAAGGGGACCTTTCTTACGAATGATCAAGATGGATATGTGCTGGTCTCTGAATTTGAACCTTATGGCTGGAAGCCATAAGGTCTAAAATTACAGACCAACAAACTCTAAGCCAGAATCATGGACCAATGCAGTTGATTCACCAGATCACACCATCCTATTGATGTATCTGTTTACTCGGTGCATCTACTTTTACATACTTTCCCTGTAGGGACAGCAGTGAATGATTACCCGAATGTTGTCCTTCCCAGGTAGTGCCTGATTAGCTCATTGGCTGTCTGTTACGCTTTTTGTCATGATGATTCCTGCAGGAATCATCGCAATGAACAGTGGTAGACAGCTAAAAGAATTAGCTTAGCGAGGAATATTTGTCCCTTTTCTGTGTACGAGTGCATTTGGAAAAAAAAAAAAAATTCAGCGGAGAGGTGAATGCATGGACCATGATAATTGTAAAGCAGTATCTGATTAGTGTAGCACCTTGTGGGCATCAAGCTGATCTGGTACCTTCTGCCTTTGAACTGTCAGGCCCATTCATCTCCAGGTAGTTTTTCAGGTGTGATAATAGATTTTTTACTGACCACAGACATTTTCATTTTGCTCAGTCTGATTTGGCTGCCAGTAGTACTTTTTGTTGTGATGATTCCCGCAGGAATCATTGCGACAATAAGTGCTACTGATAGCTGAAGCGTTACTAAATACCATGAAGGTGGCGAAGACCAATCATTATCTGCATAATACATGGTCATGTCTGATGTTTAAATTTTTTATAGCTAATGAGGACTTCCTATATATATATATATATGTGACCCTCTCTCACAAAACCAGTCTTAACTCGTGGGTCAATCTGGGTCATTTTCACTTTTTTGCAGAAATGTATTCTACATACACCAAAGTATCATATGGTTAAAATCTTTATCCTGAAAAATGCCATTAAATAGGTTAAAAATGATTTTAAAAGTCTGCCCTTGGCCCCAATTATGCTGCACACAAAAACTTCCCAGGCTGTTTTCTCAAAATGGCCACCGGAGGCTTTAACAAATTTAAACACTAACAACTTCTACAATTTTTGCACTAAAGCATACAGTCATATATCACAGTAATTAGCAAACACTGTAGTTTTCAGAAATGTATATATGTCAAAACATCCAAATGCGAGTTAAGACTGATTTTGTGAGAGAGGGTCACATATGGGATGCAAAGCATCTCTCTCTCTTGGCTTGACTTCGCGAACGAAGATTTTATAGGAGTTGCCCACGACGTCTGCAGGCTTGTTCGTGGCTGCGGAGGCCAATCCGAGACAGGCAGGTTCGACCGCAGTGGCTGCAGGGGAAGGTCTGGCCAGGGTTCTGAGCTGCGGCATCTCTGTTTTTTCTCCTGAGCCGCTTGTCCTTAAGGCTAGCTCTGCGAGAGTCCTCAAAGGAGACAGCTGCCTTGTAAATGGTGGAGCGCCAGGTGTCACGGTCCGCAGCAAGCGAAGACCACTGGTGGTGGTCGATTTGGCAGGCACTAAGCGACTTCTTGAGACAGTCTTTGTATCTCTTCTTTGGTGCCCCTCTGTCACGGTGTCCAGAAGCAAGCTCGCCGAACAGGGTGATCTTTGGTAGGCGATGATCCTCCATCCTGGAGACATGCCCCGCCCAGCGGAGCTGTGTCCGCAGCAGCAAAGCCTCGATGCTCACAGTTTCAGCCTGTTCAAGGACCTCGACGTTGGTGACATAGTCACTCCAGTGAATGCCCAGGATGGTACGCAGGCAGCGCTGGTGGAAGCGTTCGAGGAGTCGTAGTTGGCTGCGGTAGAGGGCCCAGGACTCGGAACCATACAGCAGGGTGGTGAGGACCACAGCTCTGTACACACTGAACTTGGTGCCTGTTTTCAGCTGTTGATTGTGCCACACCCGCTTGAAAAGTCGCCCGAAAGCACTGTTCGCTTTTGCCAGCCTGCTGTCAAGCTCCTTGTCCAGCTTGGCGTCCGACGTGATAATGCAGCCAAGGTAAGTAAACTGGTGCACTGACTTTAGTTCAGACTCGCCAATGGTGATGTGAGGAGGGCGATACACTGTCTTGGGTGCCGGCTGATGGAGGACCTCTGTCTTTTTCAGACTGACCTCGAGTCCAAAGAGCTGGGCAGCATCTGCGAAGCAAGACGTGATGCGCTGCAGGGCTCTCTCTGTGTGTGCAACGAGGGCAGCATCATCAGCAAAAAGCAGCTCACGAATCAGTTGGTCTAGGGTTTTCGTGTGGGCCTGCAGTCGTCTGAGGTTGAACAGGCTGCCATCGAGACGATACCTGATGTACACTGCATCGTCATCATCGAGGTCCGCTGTGGCCTGCTTCAACATCATGCTAAAAAAGATGGTGAAGAGGGTCGGTGCCAGCACGCAGCCCTGCTTTACGCCGTTGAGAATAGGGAATGGTTCTGAGAGGTCATTGTTGAGTCTGACCTGGCCTTGCTGGTCCTCGTGTAGCTGGACAATCATGTTGAGGAACTTTGGGGGACAGCCAAGTCGCTCCAGGATCTGCCACATGCCTTGCCTGCTCACAGTGTCGAACGCTTTTGTTAGGTCGACAAATGTTACGTACAGCCCTTTGTTCTGCTCGCGGCACTTCTCCTGTAGCTGTCTCAGCACAAAGACCATATCGGTGGTGCTCCTGTTTGCTCTGAAGCCACACTGGCCCTCTGGGAGTTGGTCTTCAGCGATGGCAGGTACCAGCCGATTCAGGAGCAGCCTTGCAAGGATTTTCCCAGCAATGGACAGCAGGGTAATTCCCCGATAGTTGGAACAGTCAGACTTCTCGCCTTTGTTCTTGTACAGGGTGATAACGACTGCGTCACGGAGATCTTTTGGTAGTGTTCCTTCCTCCCAGCAGCAGAGAAAGAGGTCATGGAGCTTGTTGTGCAGTGCTGTGCCTCCATGTTTCCAGATCTCTGGCGGTATTCCATCAATGCCTGCTGCTTTGCCACTCTTGAGCTGGTGGATGGCTGTGAGGGTCTCTTCAGCGGTGGGCGGTTCGTCCAAATCAACCTTTACTGGGAGGTGTGGGATTTGTAGGACGACTGCTTCTTGAACAGTGCGCTCAGCGCTGAAGAGGCTCTGAAAGTATTCCGACCAGCGGTTCAAGATGGAGGTATTATCTGTGAGGAGTGCCTGGCCATTCGCGCTTCGCAGGGGACTTTGTACCAGGTGCCTGGGGCCATACACTGCTTTCAGTGCTTCGTAGAAGCCCCTGTAGTCACCATTGTCAGCACAAAGCTGGGTCCTCTGTGCAAGTCTGGTCCACCACTCATTCTGGAGATCTCTGAGCTTGCGCTGGAGACTGCTGCAGACGAGGCGGAAGGCAGACTTCTTCACAGGGCAGGAAGGCTGGGCTAGGTGGGCCTGATGGGCGGCTCTTTTTTTTGCTAGGTGTTCCTGGATCTCTACATCGTTTTCGTCAAACCAGTCTTTGTTCTTCTTTCTGGCGAAACCCAAGACTTCTGCAGAGGATTTTGCAATAGCAGTTTTCAGTTGTTCCCAAAGTGTTTCAGGGGAGGAGTCTACTGGGTCCGCTGTGTCTTTGAGCCTGCGCTGTAAATCTGTCTGAAAGGCAGCTTTCACATCGTCACGCTGAAGGCTGGCAACATCAAGCTTTTTCTTGGGGGGCCCCCATTTCTTGGGTTTTGGCTTGAAGTGGAGCCTGAGTTTGCAGCGGACAAGGCGGTGGTCAGTGTGGCACTCTGCGCTGGGCATCACTCTGGTGAGGAGGACGTCACTGCGGTCCCTCTGACGCACTAGGACATAGTCGATAAGGTGCCAGTGCTTGGAGCGAGGATGCATCCAGGTGGTCTTTCGACTGTCCTTTTGCTGAAAAGTAGTGTTGGTGATGACCAGTTGCTGCTCCGCACAGAACTCCAATAGTAGGCGGCCATTGTCGTTGCAGTTCCCCACGCCATGCTTGCCGAGGACTCCTTTCCAGGCTTCAGAGTCCTGGCCCACTCTGGCGTTGAAGTCGCCAAGGATGATGACTTTGTCGTCTGCAGGGGTACTCTGTAGGAGGCTGCGCAGGTCAGTGTAAAACTTGTCCTTTTCAGCAGGCTCTGCCAGGAGGGTTGGGGAGTACACACTGAGAAGGGTGACGTGCTGCTGGTGTCTCAGTGGGAGGCGCATGGACATGATGCGGTCTGAGTGGCCCGTTGGTAGGTTTTCCAGCTTAGTCGCAATGGATGTCTTGACCATGAAACCCACGCCTGAAAGCCGTCTTTCTGATGCAGGCCTGCCTGACCAGTAGAGGGTGTACCCAGCACAAAGTTCTTGGAGGCTGCCTTCGTCCGGAAGGCGTACTTCGCTGAGCGCGGCGATGTCGATGTTTAACCTCCGCAATTCATGGGCAATGAGGGCGGAGCGACGTTCAGGGCGTCCGCTGTCTGCTTTGTCGAGCATGGTTCGGACGTTCCAGCATGCTACGTTGAGTCCGGTCGTGGTCGTCATGAGAGTGGATCCGTTATTCTTTCTTGTTTTTTGACCGCAGGAGAAGATGCCCGTTGACCGCGGCTAGCCAACTGGGGTTGCGAGGGGACGAGCTTTGGTTAGGCCACCTTTTCTAGGCCCCTCTCCGTGTGGAGCAAGCAGTGCTGTCCCTAGAGAAGGCTGCTTGGTCGTTCAGGGTGTGCCGAGTGATGTTGTCATCCCCAGGTCAACATCAGGCGACCAATATCCTGAACCGCCTGCATGCAGGTTTGAGACTGCGGCTTCCAGTGACATCTTTCACCTGCCGTTTCGCCCCTCGCCCGTCGCTACAGGACTTGGAATGGTCAGTGTCATGGTCCGTGGACGTTTCCTAAAGCCTGCGCGGTGGAGCTTTTTGGTGGAGTGCAGTGTGCGCAGTACTGGCCCCACCCTTTAAACCCTTGGTTCATCTGCCATGGCCTAGCAAGCTGGGACGATGGCATCGAGGTCCTCGGGTCGTAGGTTTTATATCAGACTGTCCTTGTCCTAGTCTCTGGCTCAAAAGCCTTCCCCGGAGACACGGGGGCTTTGATGTCAGGGGTTTCCTCCCTTAGCCTTTCCGCAGCCAAGCGGCCAGGCCTGCAAGGCAGCAGGCGACTCGTGGAGGGCGGGGTCGTCTATGTCCCGTGCAGATGTGAACATCTGCCCACTGCTAAAAGTTAATTATAAAAAATTACTAAAGTCATTCCATTTCATTTTGACCTTTCTTTCCCTATTAAGTTTCAATAATGTGAGCATAAAGTGCAAGAACATAAGGAAAGTCGGCATCCTTTACGGTAGGTTCGTGGTGAATGATAGCTTTTTCCCATTTAAAATTGCTGAATTGGGAATCGTAGGTTGTTTCCGATGCCCTCATAAATTTTGTATACAACTGATAGGTCATATTTAGGTTGTATTGGTTAGGATAGAGTACCACAGTTACTCCCAACCGAAACTAAAACGAATCTGTATGCATCCTGCTGCCTAATGTTACGTCTATGTCGTTATGTTTATGTAGCCAGTATGCATTGGATATTTATCATCCACCGGCCACACTCGCGACGGCTGTCAGCAAGTCTGATTAGGCGACTGCTCCTCTGTGGCGCAGACAATAGCGCGATTGGAAAACCCAGGCTAGGTTCACGGCAGTGCAAACTCGAGTTTGGAGACTAACTGTAATATGGCTGGTATGGCGTCTTGGAGTAGGAGCACCAAGTCGTCGAAATCCATGCCCCGGAGCCGGGTCCCCCCCCCCCCCCCCCCCCTCCTCAGTCGATGCCGGCCGTTCCCGAGTGCGGAGTGATTCGGGAATGGTGACCGGCGGTGGGGCGGACGGGAAGTCGGGCTCCGATGCCGGTTCCGACGAGTCTTCGGGCTCCTCTTCTGGTGACGCTGTTGGGAGGCTCGCCGGTTGATATTCTGCTTCATATTCCTCTTCTTCTTCTGCATCCGCCAGTGATGGCGGTAGTCGAGTCGTTGTTGGAGGGCTCGCTGATAGGTACATCGGTGAGGACCTTAGCAGTGCGTCTAGTTTGGGGAACATTCCCGCTGGTGGTAAAGGCGGCGGGTGGTTTTGGAACATTTCCCTTAATCTTTGATCGGGCGTAACAGATGTCATCATCTGCGCCGTAGGCTGAGGAGGTATTGGCGGTGACATTGGTCGTCTTGTCTCTCTCCTGGGTTTAGGCGATGGCTGTGGTTGAACTTGGGGGTGGCTGGCCAAGTAGTCGTCGGCCTGTTCTAGATTTGTTCTTCGTCGGTTCGCCCTTAGAAGGGCGGTGTTGGTTTTCTTTCTTGAGGCCATGCTTTGCTTGCGGCGATGACTTGAGTAGTTGTGGGCGCAGCGCGTAGCGTGTAGGCTTTAGGCATGGCTAGTGACCGTCTTGCTTGCTTGCTTGCTTGGGAGCGCGGGAGACCGTCCGCTCCGTCTGAGTCGAATGTGATGTGATGATGTGCAGGTGACCGTATAAACCAGGTACTTTATATAGTAAACATCGTCCGTCCGGCGCGTCTCATCTTGAAGAAACGAAAGAGAGACCACGTTACGCCTCTACTGAAGCAGCTGCACTGGCTGCCCGTCAAATTCCGTTGCCAGTACAAAATTGCAATTTTCGCCTATCGGCATTTTGACGGATCTCTCCCGCCGTACCTCTCTGCCAAGCTGTCTGCCTATCAGCCATCACGCACACTCCGTTCCTCCAGTGGAAAGCTGTTAAAAATCCCGAAGCTCAACATGAAAACTGTCGGGGAACGTTCTTTCACCTTTTTCGCCCCAAGTGTGTGGAACTCGCTGCCAACGGAAATGCGGAATCTGCCCACATTGTCACAGTTCAAGGCTCACTTAAAGACTTTTCTTTTTTGTCGGGCATTTAACACTTAGCTCATATTTAGCTAACTGTTGACTGACTGCCACCTATTCTGATCCCAGAGGAAGTGAATGTAAGGTGTGGGGAAGGGATGGCCGGGGTGGTTTAAAGTAGTGTATAATTGTGCGTGTGTGTCTGAGAGAGAAAGGGTGTGCTGTTGTGCATGCGCAATGAGTCCAGTGTTTTCCTGGAGAACGGCGCTATACAAGAACTATGTATTATTATTATTTATTATTATTACATTACGAAAGTGACCGTAAACAGCAGGTGACCGTAAAATCCGGTGACCGTTCAAAACAGGTTTTACTGTACTTGGTTTGGTGTGAAATTATTACACAGAAGGGGATTGTCATGTTTTTGTGTACATTTTAGTGTCCGATTCATGTGTCTGCAATGACAATTACCAAAGATATATTAGTTTTCGTAAAGGGTGTATAAGCCAGGTGAAACCCTCAGTTTGACACATGTCCAAATTGCTTTTTTGGTGATTTTAGGCGCACACGTGGGACTAGAATTTTTTTTTTTTTTTTTTTTTGGGGGGGGGGGGGGGGGGGAAGTGGGGGGGGGCAATCTAAATGTATATGTTGTTTTGATCCATGACAGTAAAAACCACACAATTGTACCTTCATGTTATGATTTAATAGGTGTCTAAACAGCACTTTTTTAAATGCAAAAATACGCCATTTTAGGTCATTCAAATGCACTCATTTCAGAAGCCAATCAACATACAGTTCGGATTTTTTGCACGTGCACCTCTTTTAACGTTTACTTCCGAGTGGTGCATTTGTTTGGTGGCAATTTCTTGAATAAAAAATTGGGATTGGTACAAAAGTTCTCTTGTTCAACATATTACCATACATGTATGCAAAGCATACATGTATGGTAATATGTTGAACAAGAGAAACTGATGTATTGAATGAAAAGAAACCGGGAGACTGCCAGTGCTAATATTTTAGTTAGATTACAAAGTAAAGTAGGTAAAAACACTGTCAGGGGAGAGAAGTGTGCATGATCGACCTGTGATCATAGGTCTACTCTGGTCAAAGCACATAAAAAAAGATAGGAAAGAGGGGGTGCGCTACGAAAGTGACTGAAAGCATTGCATATGGAAGCCCCCCCAAAGGGGGGCGTATCACATATCCCACTGTTCCAGCCACTCGGTGCATGTAAATTTAATCTATGTCCCCCAAGGGGGGTCCAGATATTTAGCCAGTGTGGACAGCTGTTTCGGTCTTTGCGACCTCGTCCGCACACCATTCGGCATTCTGATGGAAGGCAGGAACTTTTGCCTACCTGCAAAGACAGCTACATTTTACTGTGGTGTCTGCAGGGGCATACATTCTATGCCTCCACCTAGATTGATTGATTATACATTGCTTAACGTCCCGACAGCAACAAGACTTTCTCAGGACGTGCCTGCACTGCTTGTGAAAAAAAAAACCCAACTGAACAGAATATTGAATGTATGTCGCCAGCCGGTCCAATACATTAAATAAACTAACGACATAGGGTGCATGGAAATTTAACTCTAGGTGGTGGCATGGAATGTATGCCCCTGCAGACACCACAGTAAAATGTGGTTGTCATTGCAGGTAGGCAGAAATTCCTGCCTCCTCCAGTATTGCCGATGGTGTGTTGAAGAGGTCGCCAAGACCGAAACAGCTGTCCACACCTGCTAAATATCTGGACCCCCCTTGGGGGACCTAGATTTAAATTTCCATGCACTGAGTGGCTGGAACAGTGGGATATGTGATACGCCCCCCTTCGGGGGAGCTTCCATATACATTGCTTTCAGTCACTTTCTTAGCGCCCCCTCTCTTCCCTTTTTTTTTTTTTTTTTTTTGCTTTGGCCACAGTAGATCTATGATCACTGGTCGATCATGCACACTTCTCTCCCCTGACAATGCTATTACCTACTTTACTTTGTAACCTAACGACATAGGGTCTAAATAAAGCTAAGACCATTTTGCAACACACATAACATCAAGAGCTACAGGCAGTGCAGACAGTAGGGAGAGTTTAAAAAAGGAAAATACAGGTGAATGGACCAAGGTTGACAGAAACACATGCCCCAGAATAGAAGGGAAACCCACCCTGTGGGGCTGACCAGGGTGACCGTGGGAACTAAAAAGTAGTTAACCCCACCAAAGTCCCCCAGGGCAGACCCGGGTGGGGGGCCTCCACCTAAAGCTAAATTTCCATGCACCCTAAGAGAGAACCTACTAAAAGGAGAGGGGGGGGGGGGGAGGGGTTGCAGTCGATATTGTAGTAATAAATGAAAAGAAAAGGGGAGACTGCCAGTGCTAATATTTTAGGAAGATTACAAAGTAAAGTAGGCGAGTGCTGTTACCTACTTTACTTTGTAATCTTCCTGATGTATTGAATGGTTAGAACATTGTTAAAAGCAAAGCCTCTTTTGGGTTTGTTGTTTTGTTGGATTTTGGCATTTATGGTTACTTCCAGTTCAAACCCCAGACGCATGAAATGTTAACAAGACGTCCAGGTGTGCATTGAGATATTTGCTGGGGTTTAAAATGTACAGATAGTTATTTAATTTCTTTTTTCTCAATTTTAGCCTTTGATGAAATGCTGTTTTTTACTTGAATTTTGATGTATTACTGTTTTTATAAGGTTTTTATAAGGATACTCTGTGCACCTGTGATAGATGCATTTAACTTGTTAGTATATTGACATTTGTATACCCTGAACTGTAGTCTTGATGAAATTAAAGACAAAAAACATCTCAGTGTTGTACACAATTGTTTATTTACAGTGTTTTGTGATTATTTACAGTACAAACAGAACAACTGTTCATCATAAAAAGAAAAGGGGAGACTGCCAGTGCTAATATTTTAGGAAGATTACAAAGTAAAGTAGGTAAAAGTACTGTCAGAGAATTGTGCAGTATTGACCAATGATCATAGATCAAGTTTGATCGAAGCACAAAAAACAAAATGAGCATTTCATCCCAAAGTCTACCATATTGTTTGGAGCTCAGATGCATTTATCTTAGGAACATTCATAGTTGTTCATAGTTTTAGGCTTATAATGCTTATCCATTTCCCTCCTCTCTAAGCCAACTCCGATCAACACACACGTCGGTGCACACAAATAAAGACGGACACATGGCACTTCCCGCCATTAGTATGCTCTGTGAGCTCGTGGAGCGACAGGAATCCATCTTCTCCTCTAACCCACCCTCTGATCCACACTGGCACACATAAATAAAGATGGACACACAGCGATTCCCGCCATTCGTAAGTTCTGTGGTCTAGCGTAACCGGCATAACTATTCTGAAGAAGAATAATAGCATGAGCAGCAAAATGACGTCACTTCAAGCTTCACGTCATGGCATCATTAGTCCCACGACACCATGTTCATAGTGACGACTCGATGTATACTCACTCACCGCAGTACTAATATTTGACGTTTCAGAGAATCAACTGCGATTTTCTTGCTGATTTTCACGCCGGGCTTTCAGGTCACAATTTGACCTAATCCTACCCCAGGGCCGGGGCAAATAGCAGGCTTATGCAAACACTGTTTATGAAAAATCATGCGGGTATTAATGAGAAGATAACTGTTTTACAAATGACTCCGAAAAAGTGGTGCAGAAAATTGTCTGATTTTCACACCTAGGGCATACAGGTCACAATTGACCTAATCGTACCCAACAGCCAAGACAAACTGTAGGCTTATGTAAATACTGTATATGAAAAATCATGCGATTATTAATGAGAAGATTGTTCTTTTCATGAAAAAACACAATTGTTTTAAGATTAACCCATATAATTCGTAAAATTAATCCCAAAAACGTGAAAACATAATTTTTCAAAAATTATTTAATTATCACTTGAAAACGTTCTAGAGGTACAATGCTGGTTAACAAACTCATTCAATATCTCCCTTTTATCTAGCTATATGCAAAACACCTCGTAAAAATAAGGAAAAATACGGACTCCAGTGTGGATCAAGCGGTTTTTGTGAAACGGCCATTTTCTTGCCAATGAGCATCTTAATCAAAACATTGAATAAAACGTCTCGAGATAATTCTTTTAGGGACAATATCCTAAAATGTCAAGCTTGTCCATCCTGAAACGCGGGCTCTAGTCGCTGTCACATACACACACACACGGGGCCAAAAAGACGTTCTCTAGCAAGGTTTGTGTAGCTAGACATGACATAATTTTTATCTTGTTACTTCTTTGCCAGAATTTCTGCACCGCACGCCAAAAACGTCATGTGCATGCTCCGGAATGCGCTCCAACCCAGCACCATTTCATAGTCTACCATATTTTTTAAATACGATAGACAATAAGATAGGAAAGAAGGCCGCTAAGTTAGTGACTGAAGTAGTGAATATGGAAGCCCCCCCCCCCCCCACTCCAAAGGGGGGCGTATCGCATATTCACTAGATTTCCAGTCCCTTGATGCATGGAAATTTAGATCTAGGTCCCCCAAGGGGGGTCCAGATTGTTTACCTGGTGTGGACAGTTGATTCATTCTTGGTAACCTCGTCGGCACACCATTTGGCATACTGGTGGAAGGCAGGAACTTTTGCCTACCTGCAAAGACAGCCACATTTTACCGTGGTGTCTGCAGGGGCATACATTTGATGCCTCCACCTAGACCTAAATTTCCATGCACCCTAAGAGAGAACCTACTAAAAGGGAGGAAAGGGGTTGCAGTTGATATTGTAGTAATAATTGAAAAGAAAAGGGGAGACTGCCAGCGCTAGTATTTTAGGAAGATTACAAAGTAAAGTAGGTAAAAGCACTGTCATGGGAGTATCATGCAGTATCGACCAATGATCGTAGATCAAGTTTGATGGAAGCACACAAAAAAAAGATAGGTGCGCTAAGTGACTGGAAGTAGTGAATATGAATATAGAAGCCCCCCCCCCCCCCCCCACTTCAAAGGGGGGGGGGGGGGGTATCGCATATTCACTAGATTTCCAGCCCCTTGATTAATGGAAATTTAGATCTAGGTCCCCCAAGGGGTATCCAGATTGTTTAGCCAGTGTGGACAGCCGTTTCGGTCTTGGCGACCTCGTCAGCACACCATTCGGCATTCTGATGGAAGGCAGGAACTTTTGCCTACCTGCAAAGACAGACACATTTTACTGTGGTGTCTGCAAGGGCATACATTCCATGCCTCCACCTAGAACTAAATTTCCATGCAACCCTTAGAGTGAATCAAGAGGCTGGAAATCTAGTGAATATGCGATACGCCCCCCTTGGCGGAGGGGGGGGGGGGGGTCTTCCACATTTACTACTTCTAGTCACTTACTTAGCGCGCCCTTCTTTCCTATTTTTTTTTGTGCTTCGATCAAACTTAATCGATGATCATTGGTCGATACTGCACAATTCTCTCCCCTGACAGTGCTTCTACCTACTTTACATTGTAATCTTCCTACTGTTCGATCAGGTTCGACTATATCTGAAAACACATTGATAAATGAAACTTATTAGAAATGTTCTTATAAAAAAATTATTTCTTAAACATTTGTGTAGCAATGTTAACTCATTCATTCATCAAGCATCCATCCACCCACCCAGAATACATTAATCCTTTGGCTTTTGGTTGTGCTTTTTTTTGCTGAGAAATCACCTTGACAAAAAGCCCTACCAACAGCCAAAGGGTTAACATTCTTAGCCCTTTATGTAGAGCTCTCTATCTATTTACTGTAATTCGTTGGATTGTATTCAGTCCTGATTGGTCTGAGCTAACTTGAATCTATAACTTCTACCATATACAAGCATTGCACATGTTCCTGTTGTCACTAGCTAAGGTATTCCAGGCTGGCTTTCGCTTTTTCCATTTCATGCAGGAATGAGTAGAACTGTGGCAGGCTCAACTCTGAAAAGGAAAGCAAACTGGTGTGCACATGCAGGCCTGCTTTAAGCATGTTACTTGTGTGCTGGTCTGTGATTTCGGACCTTACGGCTGAAAGCCGTAAGGTCCGAAATCACAGACCAGCACACATGCATGTAATACACTGACAACATGTGCATTACAGTCAACTTCAACAATGGTAACTGTACAAGAACCTCTTTCACTTCCACATGACAGCAGGTGCTGGACAACAGCCTCTTTCACTTGTGGGGAGGTGGTACAGGGTTTAACTCCCATCCCAAAAATCATGAGTTTGAATCCAGTGGGGGTCAAATTAATTTCAGACCCTAACTGTTCTCTAACCCATTACATCCCGAGGCTGATATTTTTTAAATTTGCTTGTCTGATGAACGGTACATTACAGATTACGAGATGGATCAACCATTTTAGTTTCAATGGTGGTGCCAGAATAGCTTGGCGCATAAGGCGCCAAGCTATTCCGGCACCACACTTGAACTATCATAGTCAAATTTATTTCAACCAATGGGTTTATCAGGTTTATTTAAACTTTTAACATTCTTTCAATTCTGTAGCTGATAGCACGTGATGGATCATCAAAAATAGCTCAAGGGCAGTGATAGGAGTGTCAAAAACATGTTTCTTCAAAAAGAGGGGGGTGGTAGGCTTTAGTGGCAAACATAGTAACACTACGTCTCGCACCAATGCCAAAAGCATTATCACTCAACAACCAATTTAATTGTGATATTCACAAGCAATCTCAGTAGACAACACTGATTCTAAATTACTGATGATGAATACATACCCATGTACACATTCCTGGTCCCATTGCCTGTTTTTATCACAAGTTTTAACTGAAAAATAAACAAAATGACCACCATAACTTCCAAGTGAAGATCAGGGGCCAGTTGCATGAGCGAGCTTAGTCCTGCACCAGCCACTAAGCAAGGTGCGTCGCTGTAGCGGCACATCTTGCTTAATGGCTGGTGCAGGACTAAGCTCGCTCATGCAAGTGGCCCCAGGTCCATTACAAATGCTTATACACTGTCCATGTAAATACAGGTCAGCTTCAGTATAATTATCAAAGTACCCAAGAGATATAGTCACAAAGTCAGACTGCGTTATTTGTGATGATGTTATTGTAGGGCTAAATTTACACAGGCTCATGAAGAAAACCACTAGCTGAGCAACAGGTCCTCGGGCCTGAGCTGACCCCTACAGGGATGTGTGCACATCAGCTAAGGCTGATGTCAGCCTGAGGACCTCTTGCTCACTCAGCATCCTCATGGAAGCCAGAGGCCTGTGCGCGTTACATCAGATACTGTGATATATTGGAACACAATACTGAGGCTGACCTGTAGTGCACATCCATTTTAGATTAACCCATTTAGCCCTGATGCCACATAGCAAGAGATGGTTTGACCATGATAATTCAAGGGTAATGCCTTCAGGCACCAAGCTAACCTGGAACTACGCTTGAATTATTATGGTCAAGCCATCTCCTGCAATGGAAGCAACACTTAAAATATTTACAAAATTTAGGAAATGCACCCATGGGGCTAAATGGGTTAATGCACACTAAAGTGGACAAGCACGCTAACATGAAAACGTCATGCACTCAAAAGCATTTATTGAATAATGTAAACCCAAGCAATGCAGAAGACATTAAAATTGTACATTTGAAAATTTAAGAGAAAAAATGTGCAGACTGTTACCTGCAAAAATGTGTTTCCCACTCTATCCAGCTCACTACTTGAGGCCGTTACTGGAAAAAAAATAAGATAAGAGCAACATTGCATGTAAAGAAAATTTTCATTCTACTACAAAAAATGAATTTTTCTTTAAAATGTATTTTTTCGAAAAATCCTTACCGATGCCATGACTACATGGGATTACCTATAGCTTACACAATTTTAGCCAAAAACTTACGATGTGTACCTATTGGGCCAAGGGAGGGTACCTGGGGGTGCCGTGACCCAGCATCCGAGTAGCCTCCCATCCCACCCCATGCCGAGACCCCAGTTTATTCGCTTAGCAGACGAGCGGCAAGCGGGGCAGGTGGGAGGGCCGTCCGAGTCATGGCATCGGTAAGTATTTTTCGAAAAAATACATTTTAAAGAAAAATTCATTTGTTTCTTCAAAAACATTACCGATGCCATGACTACATGGGAGAATAGCAAAAAGGAGGGGGGTGCCGCAGAACTTGTAACCCCACAAGCTAGACCAGACCCGCCCGTCCCAGAGCAAACTCCCGACAATTTTAGCAAAGGTTACCAACGGCACCGAAGGCGCCGGGAGGGAGTGTTGCGCCGCCGTGATGTCCCCCACCAGGGCCAGGTTGTCTCGCTGGCCTGCCAGGTTTCGGAGGTAGAATCGGGTGAAGGTGGACTCATTCCGCGAGCGCACGGCTGCCACAAAGTCTCGGACAGCACAGTTGCGTTTGAAGGCCATGCTGGCAGCCATGGCTCGGATCTTGTGCGCCCAGATGCGTAGTCGCTTGGCAGTGTCGGGGCAGAGGTCCTGGTAGGCGGAGCGTATCACCCATCGGGGCCAGGACAAAATCGTCTGGGCCGAAATGTCTGATCTACCTGGGGACAGAGGGAGAAAGAGGCGGGAGCGTCCCCGGCGAAGTGGCTTGGTACAGCGTAGGAAAACATGTAAGGCTCGCACCGGGTCTTGTTGTCGGGCATCCCTGTCCGGGGATATCGGTCGCAGGGGCCGGATGGTGACCACCTGGGGGCGGACAAGGGGGATTGTGTGTTGGCCAGGAAGGCTGGGTCTATCAGAAGCTGCACAGAGCCGTCCGTCCTGAACTGCAGGCAGGCGGGGTGCGCTGAGAGCGCGTGCAGCTCACTCACTCTAGAGGCCGTGGCAAGGGTGAGAAGGAAGCAGGCCTGTTGCGTTACGTCGGCCAAGCTGGCGAGGGGGAGCGGTTCGAAGCGCTTCGAGTTAAGCCAGGTAAGGACCCAGGGCAGGTCCCAGCGCGGGATCAGGGAGCGGAGAGCCGGCCGCTGCAGTTCAAAGTGGGCCATCAGGTCAGCGAGGTCTTTGCACTTGCCGAGATCAGCCCAGCCCAAGTGACGGAAAGTGTCGGCAATCATAGCGAGGTAGCCCCTGATGGTGAATGGTGCCAAGCGCTGTTCAGCGAAAAGCCAGAGGAAGAACTCGGCGAGTTGGGGGGGAAGTCAGATCGGTAGGGGAAAGGTGACGGTCGTGGCACCAGGACCCTAGCACTCGCCATTTCCCTTCGTAGACTCACAGGGTCGAGGGTCTGTGGCCAGCAGCGATAGCTTCCACCGCTGCACTCGAGAAGCCTCCAGCGGCGAGGGCACACCGCACAACCTCCAGGCGTGGAGTAGGTGTCGCTCGGGGCACGGATGGTACAGCGCCTCACGCGGTTGCTTGAGCATCGTGCGCGGGGTGGGAAGCCGCAGAGGAAGGCCTGTGGCGAGGTTCAGAAGGTCGGTGGCCCAGGATTTGGTCCAGGGGAACGGGGCCACTAGCAACAGGATTGTAATGCATCCCTTGAGCTTGAGCAGGACCTTGGGTACCAGGACCGTGGGAGGGTAGGCATAAGCGATGAGGCCGTCCCAGGGGATGGATAGCGCATCCACTGCCCAGGCTAGGGGATCTGGAATGGGCGCGACGAAGAGGGGGAGCTGACGGTTCCACCTCGTCGCGAAGAGGTCGATGAGGGGGTCTCCCACGTCGAACAGATCATCCGAAAGATGTCTGGACAAAGCGCCCTCTCGGTGTGGAGAAGTTGTCCATGCCGTGAGAGGGAGTCAGCGAGGACATTCAAGTGGCCCGGGAAATGTCGTGCAGAGAGATGTCGCGATCTTCGCACCACCTGAGTAGCTGGTAGAGAAGCATGCAGAGGGACGGGGAGCGCGTGCCGCCCTGCTTCTGGATGTAGGACACGACCATGGAGTTGTTGGAGAGGACAAGCAGCCCCTGGCGACCGAGAGTCGGTTCCCAAGCGAGGAGGGCTTGCCAAACCGCTTGCAGCTCCAGCCAGTTGATATGTTTGTCCGCGAGGTCCGGGGGCGAGCTGCCGGAAGCCGTGGCAGACGTCGGCAGCAGGTGTGCGCCCCAACCGGAGCGGCTGGCGTCGACGCAGAGGGACAACTGGGGTGGCGGGGAGGACAGGGGAACTCCGGTGGCGAGCCAGACAGGGTCGGTCAAACGGCGGAGGTGCGGGAGGAGCAAGGAGGGAACCGGGACGGAGGTGTCGATGTCGCCCACGGAGGTTCGCCAGTGGAGAAGCAGGTGCAGTTGAAGCGGGCGGTAGTTGAGACCACCCAGGGGAAGGAGGTCCGCCGCCGCACTCATCAGGAAATCCATGCCCAGGTGAACGAAGTGGCGGGAGGGGGTGAGGTCCGACTTCCCCAAGTTGACTATGAAGCCGAGCCTGTCGAGAAGCGACAGCAACGCGTTTCGGTCCGTCTTCAGGGTGGCTGCCGACTGAATGCGAAGGAGCAGATCGTCGCGGTAATTCGAAGATGGGCTCGAGGCCGTCCGCCTTGCTGTGGCGACGACGCCGTCCATGAGGCGGGTGAACACCCAGGGGCTGAGGTTTAGGCCAAATGGGAGAGCGCGGAACTGGAAGACTATGCTGACGAAAGCGAAGCGCAGATAGCGTCTGGAGGCCGGGTGAACGAGGACGTGAAGGTAGGCGTCCGAGAGGTCCAGGCTGACGGTGAAGTCCAGAGGTCGCACTAAGGCACGAAGGGCTCTGGTGGTCTTCATTCAGAAGGACGGCGCGGAGATGAACCGGTTCAGGGCCGAGAGGTCGATGATCGGGCGCCACTTGCCTCCGGACTTGGGGACCAGGAAGAGACGACTGTAGAAGGCAGGGGAGTCGGGGCGCGCGACAACCTCTGTGGCATCCTTCCGCAAGAGGGCGGAGATCTCTCCACGAAGCGCAGCTTCCTTGAGTGGGTTCAAAGGGGCGGACGTCCACACCAGGGTGCGTCGCAGGGGTGGTGGCGTAGGAGGCGGCCCGGGGTGGGAGGGCGAGCGGGGACGTCCGGTGACAGGTGTGGGCAGCCCCGCCTGGAGGGCAGGCAAGAGGATGATGAAACGTTTTTATTCAGGATAAAAAGTTTTAGGCATAGCAATGCCTATCTTCCAAATTGTCCTGCTACTCTACACATATAAAAAATACATCAGACGATACAGCAAAAGATAAAATATATATAAGTAAAAAGACTCATCCCCGCCCCCCCCCCCCACCCCCATCAGAAAGAAAAAATAATAATAAAAAATAAAATACAAAAAGAATTAAAATATATATATATATATATATATATATATATATATATATATATATATATATATATATATATATATATATATATATATATATATATATATATATATATATATATATACGTGTATGAACCTGACATGTTAATGCAGACAGTCAAACCATTACATAATCTGCAGCAATCTGCTGTGCTGGAGCAACATACTAAGCAGAAAGTTAGAACATTCACATCGACGGTAGATATTTATGGACGCGAGCTCTGAAGATAGATAACTTTGAAATAGACTTTAAATGAGAGGGCAAATTATTCCATGACTTAGCACCGGAAAATGATATGCTAGATTTGAAGATGTCGATTCTCGGTTTTGGGAGATGGAGTAAGCTGTTCCTCGTGTTCTCTCTATTCGTGTGGGAAAACAGCTCACGGAGATAGGGAGGGGCGGCATCGTTTAGAATTTTTTGCACAAGTAAGCATGTATTAAGTTCCAATTGTTTACTGAGTGGTAGGATATTAAGAACCTTCAGTCTTTCATCAGTAGGGGACGAACCAGGAAGAATAAGCTTAATACCTCGCCGGTAAAGGGAATTAATTTTTTTCAAATGAATGTCTCCACAGCCGTCCCAGATATTGGAAGCATAATTACAATGTGTCTTGATGTGTGCGTTAAAGAATAGTTTTTGAGCATCAATGTCAACTATACGACTTAATTTGGATAATAAAAAGAGATTCTTCGAAATAGTTTTACAGGCAGTTTCTATGCGAGGCTCCCAGCTGAGCTGTTCGTCGACTGTCACTCCTAACAAACGATGTTTTGACACTTGCTCTATGGGCTGAGAGTGAAGGGACAGCTCAAGGAGTTGTAAACCACGTTGATGCTTTTGGCGTGTTGTCACCAACATACTTTTCGTTTTAGGAATACTAATAATCATATGATTTTCTTCACACCAAGTTGACACTTCGTCTAAACTATGTTGGAGGACAGCGCTCACGGTTGAAACATTTTTATCAGATACATGTAATGATGTATCGTCAGCAAATAGTTCACAGTTTGTGTCGGGGTGTGATATTGACAGTGGAAGGTCATTTATAAAGATGTTGAATAATAACGGTCCTAGGGTAGATCCCTGAGGAACACCATGGGTCACCAGTCCTTTCGCTGAGTATTTACCATTCAAGAACACTTTCTGCGTTCTGTCTAAGAGATAGGATGAGAGAAAAGCGACTGCATTTGAGTCAATGTGATATAAAGGTAACTTCTTTAGTAAGATTGAGTGGTTAATGAGATCGAAGGCTTTTTTAAGATCTAGAAATACTACACCTGAAAGTTTGGACTCATTTATGGCAGTAAGCCATTTGTGGGTTATGAGAGTTAAGGCTGTCTAACACGAATGTTTAGGCCGAAAAGCTGATTGTGCAGTACTAATAAGGCGGTTTTTCTCCAGGAATTGAAGTAAATGATTATGTATATGCTTTTCAAGTGGTTTGGACACTGCTGATAAGATTGAAATAGGTCTGTACTCACTTGGGTCGCTCAGATCTTTGCTTTTCGGTAGAGGAGTAACTTTTGCTATTTTCAATTCATCGGGAAACATGCTCTTTTGAATCGAAAGGTTATATATAAAGGTTAATGATTCAACAATATAAGGGAGCGCAATTTTCAGGATTTTACTGCTAATACCGTCAACACCACAAGATGTTTTACTTTTCATGTTGGTTATAGATTTTCCCACATCAAGGACGGTCATTAGGGGAACTGAGAAAGTATTGCCAGCATTTATCTGACTGTGCTGTTTCAATTGTTCTGAACATATGTATTCACCTGGCTCACTGGTGTTCGTCTGTGACAGGGTTTTAGGGACTACCAGTCCGCAGGGAGAGACGCAGGACCTTGCGGGCGGCTGAAACCGAAAGGAGATGAAGTGGGTGGGCCAGAGGTCCCTGTACGCGTCCTTCACCGTCCGCCAGGCAGGATCGAAGCGTAGCGGCTTGCGGAAGGGGCCAGATGCAGCTGTCTGCGTAGGTTCGGCGGCACCAGGCATGGTGTAGACGGAAGCGTGGTAAGCCGCCGGGGCGGCCAGGGCTAAGGCGAGGACGTCTCCCAACAGCGGAGTGAAACGATGGGTGCCAGCCCTCCTCCTCACGAGAGACGACAGCTCGCGTAACCATGTCGAGCAGTCCTGCACAGGCGAGGCATTGTGGAAGAGAGACACTGTCCGATCCAGAGGTTGCAAGGCGGCGGGCTCCGTCGCGACGCGAATCCGAGGAGAGCGATGGCGAAGGACGAGCGGGAATCATCCGAGACGTGTGGGGAAGTCCGAGGCCAAGGTCGAGGCGTCCAGGAACAAGGAGCCCGAAGCAGAACTGGTCGCCGGGTGGGGAGCGCAGGAACGACGGGCAGAGACTGCGGAGCAGGGCGGGCGACGACGCTGAGATCCAGGATCGTGGAGGCGCGGAACAGCTGACAGGAGACCGTAGTCCATGAAGGAACGCGTCGACGTGGGCTCCGAACGCGCAAGTGGGTGTCCAAGGTCCAAGCTGTGTACATCCTGGAGCGTTCCTGGGGTCGCCTGTCGTGGGCCGCCAGACGATGCCAAAGGTCAGGCATCGGGACGGCGGGAGGTGTACTTCCTTGTCTTGTCATGTGATGCTTGGGTTCCGCAAAGCAGGGCGAGCTAGCTCGCTGCGGGCCAGGCTCATGCGAGCGGGCGCGCAAGGGGAGAATACGTCCCCCAACGTTAGGGCTTGGTAGCCGTTAGTTTTTCCGCAAAGCGGGGCGAGCGGACTCGCTGCGGACCAGACTCGAGTGAGTGGGTGCGCAAGGGGGATCCCTAGTCAGCTGTCCCCCAACAGCAGCGTGGGTGCGTCTTCGTTGGTCAGGGGCTGAGGCATGTGTGAGGCTGTGGGACGGCGGTGGACGTTCACGCCGACAGCAGCTCCAGAGCTGGGACCAGCTCCTCTACCAAGGGCACGGAGACATCACAGGTGCGGCTGGAGGCACAACAGGAGCAGGAGAGGCACACTGCATGCATACTCTCGGCCACAGGAAAACGGCACATCGGGTGCGGGTGCAGGTGCAGACTGGACAACTGCAACATCAGATCAGAACAAGCACCTATATAGCGTCCCAGTAGCCCATTCTACGGCATCTTAATGGGGACGGCACATGTCGCTGGTCGCAGCTGCTATGGACAGTGCTTATAACAAGCCAGGGCCTTCCTATAGGAACGCTCGTTATCATATGCATAGGCGAAAAGAAGGACTACAGAGCCCCAGAAGGTGCGTGTTCATTCTATATTAAATTATTGAGTTATAGCACTGTCGAATAGGGGCTGACTTCACAAAGAAATTAATGGTATAATAGCGTTATGCCAGCATGAAGTGTGCTGTGCACAGGAGTACAGTAGAAAACCTTCCCTTCTTCCAGTCCAAGGTATGAGAAACACTGACTATATATCTGAACATGGATACTAGCATGTCAGGATACATGGGTGTGCACGACACAGACATCGCCAGTGTGTCTTACAAATACGACGAGCACACTGGGTGTCACTAAACAAACGTGGGTGTATGCATCAAGTCCAAAAATGTGGTGTGAGAACACCAACATATATGGGCATACACCAGTGTGGTCGTAAAAAAAAAACAATTACGTGGGTGAACACACCAGTGTGTCTACAAGAAATGAATTTTTTTTCTAAAATGTATTTTTTTGAAAAATACTTACCGATGGCATTACTATATGGAATACACTCAATTGCCTGTAGATTTCAGCCCAAAGTTGTGTCCCCTACACAACTGGGGAGGAGACACCGGGGATCCAAGTATAGGCGCCCGGGTGTCCTCCCCTACCAACCTATCCCGCCATGCGTGTGGAGAACTCACCTCAGTTTCACGCTTAGCCAAGGAGGCAAGCAGGGCAGGTGGGAGGGCCATCCGAGTAATGCCATCGGTAAGTATTTTTCAAAAAAATACATTTTAGAAAATAAATTCATTTGTTTTTTCAAAATACATTACCGATGGCATTACTATATGTTAGAATACCAAAGAGGAGGAGGGTGCCGACACCCAAACCCTAACATAGAGCCCTCCGCTAGCCCGCAAGGAGCACTCCCGACGATTTCAGCTAAGAAGTGTCTATGGCGCTGTGGCGCACGGAGGGAGTGCTGGGCCGCGGAGAGGCCACCCATCAAGACTAGGGAGTCACGCTGGCCAGATAGGTCGCGGAGGTAGAAGAGGGAGCAAGTAGAACAGCACACCCCAAAGTCATAACCGAGCAGAAAGCGGTCGAAGCCGCTCAGGGGCTACTGCTCGTACGTCATGCGCCCGGAACTGTAACCTTCTATCCCAAAAAGGGAGAGGTTGGGTAGGCCAACGAGTCACCCACCGAAGCCACGGTGAACTGTCTGGGTCGAGCTACTCGGCCTGCCTGACGAAGGGTAGGAAGAGGCGGGCAGGCAAGACGGTGTGGCCGATGGCAGTGCAGGAACTGCAGTGCCTGGACTAGGTCCTGACGACGCGCCCCGTGGGTCGGTCGTCCCCTGAACGGGGGTAAGGTCAGCCCCTGGGGTGCAGCCGAGAGAGGCTGGCTCAAGACCTGAAGGCCGGGTCGATGAGAAGTTGCGACGAGTGAAGGCTCGGACTGCCAACCTGCGGGGCGGACCGAGAGAGCATGCGGCTCGCACCCGCGTGAGCCATGGCGAGCGCCAGGATGAACATGTTTCCGGGCAAGGACGGAGAACCGTGCCAAGGCAGGGATTCGAAGCAGTCTGTAAATAGCCACGTCCGGGTCCAGACGAGGTCCCACCGAGGTAAGAAAGAACCAGAGAGAGGACATCTGAATTCAAGGTCCCAAGGACCCAAAACTCGCCAGGGCCGGATCCTAAAGGCCCCGGCTGAGGGAAGCGAGTACAATTACGGAGCGGTAACTCTTGAAGGACAAAGGAGCTTAACCTTGGTCGTCGAAGAGCCCTAAGGGGAACTCCGCCCGTAGGGATAGTGAGATCGTGGGGCGGAAACGCCGAGAGGCGCGCCCCGACTGGTAGAATCTCCCCTAGCCGTCGCACACAACACTGGTAACAGTCCGCGGGCTGCTGCCATAGCCGTCCCGCCCCCTCCGAGAATCCAAAGCAGGGGGGCCACCAGGAAGAGAACCGTGGAGCAGGAAGAAGATACTGCCGAATCTTCGGCACCACACCGAAAGGGGGTAGGCCACAGGGAACAGACCATCCCAAGAAGAGCAGCGCGTCTGCAGCCTGGACGAGAGGCAGAGCCCGTGGTTCTCTCAGTGCCTAGCCATAGGCCAAAGGCCCCATAACCCAACCGGCCCAGGGTAACGGGCAGGACTCTAGGCTGTAGCCGTACGCCTGGGAGGGCCGGTAGAGAGTGGTGTAGCCCTAGCCGCGCCTAAGTCCACAGAAGAAGGCGGGTCGAGCTCGCTCAAAGTCGGGTTCGCCTGACTCCCCGAAAAGGAGAGAGGCAGCCGACAGGTATCGAAGTGTCGTCCTTACGAGGGTAACTGTCTCCAGCCTGGTCAAGGAAGTCCCCACAAGCATACTGCCGCGGACTTGTTTGGAGGCGGCAGCGTAGATCCGCCCTGAAGAAGACGGGACTCATAGTACCGAAGACAAGCTGCGCGTCGACTACAGCGTCCGGTCAGCGCGCTCCACTGAGTGCGGTCCCGGAAATCCTGACTGAAGTGCTGCGATCTAGCCCTAGGAGCGTGGTCAGAGCCGTCCTCTCGGGTCTGTACCTGCAACCGGCGAAGAAGCTCGCTCTCGTAGCTAAATCTCGCCAACCCACCGTCCCAGGGCAGGAACCACTCGAGAAGGTCCTAAATGGAGCGCTGACCTCCTGCGTAGGGCAAAGAGGGCAAGGCCCCACCTTCTTGGAAGCAGCAACGTAGGGCCCACCAGCTAAGGTGCTGAAACCTGTTCACGCGTCCAAAACGAGCCGAAGCAGTCGGCGGAACCGGGTAGAGTCCACTAGTCGTGTGGGAGCCGCCCACTGTTTCCTGTAAGAATCCGAGTCGCCGAAGTCGGCGGAACCGGACAGCGTCCAAAGGAGGACTGTGGTAGCAGCCGGAGCAGGAGAACGGGCCCGTGACCGAAGTCGCGGCGTTGACTGTTCTGTCGCCTGCAAGAACCACTAACCATCAGCGTAACTGTAGATTATCCTGTGTCGCCATGTCGCAGGAAGCCAGCCAGCGCGCTAGCCGGGTCTGAGTTTCGCTGCCGGAGTAAGAACGGACGCGCGACCGAAGTCGCATTGCCGACTGTGCCAACGCCTGGTAGATCCCCAAACCGGGACTGAGGGGTTTACCAGCGTGTTAGATTTGTACTTGAAAGGAGAGTCTGTATCTGAAGCTTGGCTCTAGAAGCAGCAGCCGGAAGGGTGCACTAGACGGGTCTGTTAGCTGCCGGAGCAGGAGGAGGGGCTCGCGGCCTAAGCTGCGGCGTAGACTGTAGTCTCACCAGGTGAAAAACCACTAGTCGGGTCTGAGGGTCTACCAGAGTTGGACCTAGATCCGAGCTGGACTTGTCAGCTGCAACATAGCGAACCAAGGGACCAAGCGTAAGCGCCCCCGCAGGTACACCAGAACAGTGGAACCGCACGAGACGAATACGGCGTATGCTGACACAAGACGCCATACCCCGTCCCAAGAGCGCCGGACAGAAGCCGAGACCAAGATAACCTTGCCAGGAACGTAACAAAAAGTGTAGCCAGGCGCCGTCCCACCAAGATGGCGACGAAACCGATACCCATCCGGCCAAGGGCTGCGAACGGCGCAGGAAGCAGAGACGCCCGTCACAACTGGTCGGTGAAGATGGAACAGCACCGCAAGGCAAAGGTAACAACTAGGGCCTACGCAAGTCCACCACTAGCCCAGACGACGCCAGAGGGCACAAGCCGACGAAGGCGTGTCGTAACAGGGCGAAGAACGCACCGGTGAGGTCCCGGAAGCCGGCTGGCTGACGGAGGGACTAGTGAAGCTAGGCCCGCCTCTGCGCGTAGATCCCCGCGGAAGCCTGTCTCTCCATAAATGAAGGAGGACCGAAGAAGAGGGGGAGGAACTACGCCAAAACCCAAGCGAGAAGTCGGCGAACTGAGCGAAGAGCCGACGTCGTCCGAAGAGGAGACCGACGTGACCACTAACAGCCGGGGGAAAGAACCAGTCGTCGAATCTTGAAAGAAGAAGACGACAGCCGAATCCGTAGGAAGACGGCTGAGAATATCCGGTTCGAAGAAGCGAGGCAGTCCATCCCTCGATGCGCAAGGAGGGGCAAGCGGCTCCCAGAGCGCCGAAACGCCGCGCGCGAGGAAGACGCAACCCGCCCGCGAAGCCTGCAGGTGGCTCGTCATACGGCGGAGGGACCGCGAAAGACGGAAGGAACGCAGAAAACTGAGACCCGAAAACGGGTGCCGAAGACCGCTCCCCTAGCGGAACCGGTCTAGGGACAAGAGTCTGGGTCCCGCCGGGCCCGCTTGGGGGGGGCGGGGGGGGGGGGGGGACCCACCGTAGTCGCCCAAGACCGCTCAGCAAGGCAAGGCGGGGAGGGAACAGTCCAAAGTCACGCCAAGACCGCTCAGCGAAGCGAAGAGGGGACAGACTAAAGTCACGCCAAGACCGCTCAGCGCCTAGACCGCTCAGCAAAAGGCGAAGCAGGGAGGGTACAGTCTAAAGTCACGCCAAACCCGCTCAGCGAAGGCGAAGCGGGGAGGGGACAGTCAAAGTCATGCCAAGCCCGCTCAGCGAAAGCGAAGCGGGGAGGGGACAGTCAAAATCACTCCAAGCCCGCTCAGCAAAGAGCGAAGCGGGGAGGGGACAGTCTGTAGTCACACCAAGCCCGCTCAGCAAAAGTGAAGCGGGGAGGAGACAGTCTATAATCCCACCAAGCCTGCTCAGCAAAAGTGACGCAGGGAGGGGACAGTCTTAAAGTCACGCCAAGCCCGCTCAGCGAAGAGCGAAGCGGGGACGGGACAGTCTATAATCACGCCAAGCCTGCTCAGCAAAAGCGAAGCAGGGAGGGGACAGTCTTAAAGTGACGCCAAGCCCGCTCAGCGACGAGCGAAGCGGGGAGGGGACAGTCTGTAGTCACGCCAAGCCCGCTCAGCAAAAAGCGAAGCGGGGAGGGGACAGTCTATAATTACGCCAAGCCTGCTCAGCCAAAGCGACGCAGGGAGGGGACAGTCTTAATGTCACGCCAAGCTGCTCAGCAAAGAGCGAAGCGGGGAGGGGACATTCTGTAGTCACGCCAAGCCCGCTCAGCAAAAGCGAAGCGGGGAGGAGACAGTCTATAATCACGCCAAGCCTGCTCAGCAAAAGCGAAGCAGGGAGGGGACAGTCGAAAAAGTCACGCCAAGCCCGCTCAGCGAAGAGCGAAGCGGGGAGGGGACAGTCAGTAGTCACGCCAAGCCCGCTCAGCAAAAAGCGAAGCGGGCAGGGGACAGTCGAAAAACACGCCAAGCCTGCTCAGCAAAAGCGAAGCAGGGAGGGGACAGTCTAAAAGTCACTCCAAGCCCGCTCAGCGAAGAGCGAAGCGGGGAGGGGACAGTCTGCAGTCACGCCAAGCCCGCTCAGCAGAAAGCGAAGCGGGGAGGGGACAGAAGGGGCGAACGAAACCGCACCTGTGAATAAAAGTCTAAGTCACACCGGGCCCGCCTGGAAACTTCGGGGCGGGGGGGGGGGGGGGGGGGGGGGGGGGGGGGGGGAACAGAAAGGTGTCACGCCAAGCCCGCTCAGGAAAAGCGAAGCGGGGAGGGGACAACTGGTGCGCACGAAACCGCACCTGTGAGTAAAAGTCTGAGTCACACCGGGCCCGCCTGGAAAGTTCGGGGCGAGGGGGTGGACCGAAAGGTGTCACGCCAAGCCCGCCCAGGAAAAGCGAAGCGGGGAGGGGACAAAAGGTGCGCACGAATTCACACCTGTGAGTAAAAGTCTGAGTCACACCGGGCCCGCCTGGAAAGTTCGGGGCGGGGGGGTGGACAGAAAGGTGTCACGCCAAGCCCGCTCAGGAAAAGCGAAGCGGGGAGGGGACAAATGGTGCGCACGAATCCGCACCTGAGTAAATATATATGTCCACCCATGTGGGAAGCACGACCCTGATACTCGCCTGCCCTGCTCAGAAGACTCGGAGAGGGGAGGGAGTTTCTGCGCAGCTAAGGTAAAAGAAAGGGACTTACCTGCGGGCTGGCAGGCCCGGAAGCCGTAGTGAAGTGGGGCCCGAGAAGCCGACGTAGCGACGCCATCCAGCGGAGCCGTCCGGGGAGAACGTTGAGACCAGGAAGAAGGACACGTCTGGAGGATCCCCACCTGAGACCGCCGGTCCTCACTCCCGTCAGCACACACGTCACACATCCTGTCGGAAGAGCAGTAGAGCACGGCCGGCAGGCGACGAGGGCGAACGAGGGCCCCAGAAATCCTCGAACAGGGGGGCAAACTTCAACAGAAGCCGCCATATACGTTCGTTGTACACTGTTCACAGGAAGGAACACACTCAAGCGCCGAACTCACACCGCGAGGCAAAAGCCACGTGAGAAAGTCACAAGCTGAAACCCCAAGGCTGCAGCCAAGGACGAAGTTCACTGAAAGTCAAACCGGTCGGCGCCAAGTCCACACACAGTAAAAACGTCGAAGTGTAGAACACACTAACGAAGTACACTGAGTCCAAGGAGAAGTCAAAAACAAGGCAAAAAACCAAGTAGTAGAAACCACAGAAGAAACGGTCAAAAACCGTAGCAAGGCAAAAGCCCGACCATCCCCGGTCGAGCTAAGAGTGAAACTGAGGCGAGTTCTCCACACGCATGGCGGGATAGGTTGGTAGGGGAGGACACCCGGGCGCCTATACTTGGATCCCCAGTGTCTCCTCCCCAGTTGTGTAGGGGACACAACTTTGGGCTGAAATCTACAGGCAATTGAGTGTATTCCATATAGTAATGCCATCGGTAATGTATTTTGAAAAAACAAAGTGGATACATGTGCATGCTAGTATGGGTGTGCAAGACAAATAGACACCATCATCAAGAAGACGGGTGGTTGTGGCTGCCACACCACGTCACAAATGCACCCGAGCACACAAAACACCGACAGCGATGCCGCCGCCCGGCGCCAGAGGCGCCGGTCGCTGGCACACGAGACCTTACCTAGCCATCCTGCAGAGGCTGGGGGAAAGGGAATAACCTGACACGCAGAAGCGGGAGCGCCACACCAAGGAGTCGGGGGCTGCACAAATCAGGCAAGGGCGCCGAGTCCGCGATGGAAGTCCCAGAGGACCGGAACACTGACGAACTTGTCCGAAGGCATTCCAGAGAAGAACCACAGAAGTAACAACAGTTCAAAGCACCCAAGCGCCACACACCGTCGGGAACGGAGGCTCCAAGTCACAGGCACCACCGGCGCAGAACCCTACACGGCCGTAGGGAAACTGCAGAGGGCGAATGCACGTCTGCACTACACATCCTGCGCGCTAACACAAGGAACAACAGTCCAATGGCGCCGGGCGAGGCTAAGAGCACCCAGCCAGAACCAAGTCTCTCAGGGCGCAGGGAACACGGCGCACAACGCCAGCTGGAAGAAGCACACAAGTGGCAAAGGTCTAAGCCTCCGAGGCCAGCAAGAAAAACCAAGTCTTGTAGGTACAACCGGTGCAGAACCATACACAGCCGTAGGCTCAACACCGCAGTAGGCTAACAGATGTCTTAACTCCGTAAGCTAAAGGAATAAACTGGGGTCTCGGCGCAAGCCGAACCCGTATGGGGTGGGATGGGAGGCTACTCAGATGCTGGGTCACGGCACCCCCAGGTAGCCTCCCTTGGCCCAATAGGTACACATCGTAAGTTTTTGGCTAAAATTGTGTAAGCTATAGGTAATCCCATGTAGTCATGGCATCGGTAATGTTTTTGAAGAAACAAATACACTTTCACATAAAGAGACTAGCCTGGTGTGCAAAAAGTCATCGGGCCAACATCAGCCCAAGCACAACCGTGCCCAGGCTGACAGCCAGATGGTTTCCTAGGCCAAAGTGTTGTACCTATCTATGTCCATCAGCCAAACCGCCCCCATCCATGCAATTAGGCACACATTCTCAGGCACAATGCACTTGCAGTTGCAACCCTGCTGATGGCTGGAAATGTAGAATTCTTGAAATCTGAAGTATTCTTTTTCAGAAATTCCTCAAAAAAATTTAAAATTTGAAAAGAACGTTTATTTTTCACATGTAATTTATCTTCTCAGATAGCAGGAATGTGCTTCAGTTATTGCCCCAAATTGTTTCAATCTGTAAATAAATTTAAATAACCAATTCGTCACAGGCACACCTTTTCTGAAATCCCAAATTGTCAACTTTCAGGCAAGCAACATGGCCATGAAACTGTCACTGACCTCCAAATTTCCACTCCATGTCAACAAGTTGGTTGACCATCAGTGTCAGGTCCAGAGCACCTCGTGACAGTGCCACCTGGTTTGCTTGAAACTGCACACGCACACAAATTGTATACCAGTTATTCTACACAGACTTGCATCCAAAACATCTGGTTGGTGGAAAAACAGCACACACACAATCAGAAATTATGTAGAAGTTCTTGCTAATTCCGACACAAGGCAAAAAACAACACACAGGTCAGCCTCAGCAGCACATCCTGGATATACCGCATCGTTGGATATAATGTGCGCAGGTCTCCAGCTTCCATGGGGATGCCCAGTTAACCCATTAACCCCAAGGCCACATTTCCTAACTTTTACAAGTGCCACTTCACAACTATGAACCAGTTCCAGGAGATGAATCAACCATGATAATTCATGGGTAGTGCCAGATTAGCTTGGCGCCTTATGCCACCAAGCTAATCTGGCACTATCCTTGAATTATCATGGTTGATCCATCTCCTGCTGTAGGGTGCCGGGGCTAAATGGGTTAAGCTCAAAAGGTGCTTGGGCTGACATCAGCCTTAGGTGGCCCATGCATAGCCGTATGCGTGCCAGCTAAGGCTGACCATGTGGTTATCTCCACGTGTCTACGTAAATTCAGCACTGCAATGAAGTGACCATGCATAACGTGGTCTGACTTTATGACTCCCAGGTACCGCAATATAATGAGGCTGATCTGTATGTAGATCATTCCACCAGCCCCATCAACGTGCAAGAGACACTGATTTTCATAAGCCCCTGCTGCAACAGGAATATCCCGGTAGTAAAAGGCCTTCAGCCCTTCGACGTCTGCAGTGGGCCCACGCACAGCCATGCATGGGTCCACTGTGGCCGTCTTGGGCCCACTGCGGCCATCATGGGCCTGAGGACCTTTGTATACTGGGATGCTCTTTTGAGGGGAAAAAATAACATGTAATTTGCCACAAGTACATTTCCATTTATAAACTATAAACTACACAGTGCAAACTATCTAATCTACAGAAAACAAATTAAATCTATGATTAACTCATGATAAACTGATCAAAGTGTAACAAAATCAAAATACCTGTTCCATAAAGTACTTTGCCTTGTCTTCTGATAAACCTGAAAAAACACAATATGCCACCTGATTCTATGACAAGTCTCACTTGACCAAAAGCGCTACTAACAGCCAAAGGGTCAATCTCCATCCTTTTCCTTTAATGCTAATCAGTCAATTACACACACACACACACATTGATCACAGAAGGATAGATTACCTAAATTTACCAAATCTTCATGAAGCTGGCTTGGTGTCAAACTCTTTTTCAAGGCATCTGCAGTAAAAAAAAAAAAATTAAAAAAAAAATGACAAAAAGTAACAAAAATACATTAAACAAATTCAGAAAGAAATAGCCACAAAGATCTGGATGTTCGATGTTAGCAGTGTAAACTGCAGCATACCCACAAAAACATCCTGCCCTACCCCAACATTGCTGTTTACGCTCTCATGAAATGCCTCGGATAAAATCTCATTGGCATGTAATGTAAAGCCAAAAACTTCCCCTAAACCCTTTTCATCCTGATACACTACTACCTGACTAAATTTCACTATGATAGTTCGAGGGATAGAGCCAGAATAGCTTGGTGCCTGGGGCGCCAAGCTATTCTGGCACCACCCTTGAACTAAAGTAATTGATCTCTATCCTAATCTGTAATGTAGTCTTCATAGGACAATAAGCAATTTTTTAAAAATCAGCCCCAGGCTGTAATGGGTTAATCCTCTGGCTACCAGCAGCACATTTTGTCAGGGTGATTCCAGCAGGAATCATCACGATTAAAAGCGCTACCGACTACCAAGGGTTTAACAAAGTGCTAAGTAGTCAATGGAAAATAGATGAAAGCATACCGCAAAGCAGCTTTCTATTACTTGTATAAGTGGATATTTCAATCCAGTTCAGTCATATTTATGTCTAATACTATGTGTCACTCACAGTTTGGAAGGGCCAGAAGGCTTTTCACAACATTCTTCAGTGCTGTTGCACCAACACCATTCTGCTGGGCAAATTCCTCTAGCTGAGACATTAATCTGCTGGACTAAAAAGACATCATGGTTCACAGAAACAAGCAATGCCAATTAAAAAAAATTAAACGAAGCATATACCATGTACCAAGTAGGGTAATAAAAAAATTGTCCTTGGGCTTACATCTGCTTCAGTTGGCACAAAGGTCATAACTCCTAATTGGAGTTGTCCTCTATGACTGTGTAACAGCAATTCAGGTGATAGTTCAACCTTAATAATAGAATTGTGTAAATTAGAAGCAGGTAAAAATTTAAGTGCTTGACAAAACTGTAGTTGCCACATTCCTTCTGTGAATGAAGATAAGTAGCGGCTAATCTATCTGTTTGTTTGTCTATTTTGACAACGGGTATTTACCCGAAATATTAATAAATTGTGTCTTTTCTAAGCGTGTTTCTTTCTCCATTGGGTACTTCTTTGTAGAATAAAAGCATGGACAAACATGTGATATAGCATGTTTGTCCATACTTTTAATCCACTGTTGTTTGTGTCAAACACATGCAAATTTGGACTTTCTGATGATTTCTGAACAACCTCTATTTATAGCTGGTGCCAGAACTTGTCACCTCAAAGCACCAAGCTACTCTAGCACCACTTTTGAACAATAATGGTCAACCCATTCCGTGTTGCAGTGCTAGGGCTGAATAAGTTAACCCTTATCATTTGGAATACACCAGTGTGTGAAATAAGTTTGACTAAAATAGTTCAAGGGTAGTGCCAGAATAGCTTGGCACCTCAAGGCGCCAAGCTATTCTGGCACTACCCTTGAACTAAAGCCATTGGTCTATATCCTTATCTGTAAGTATGAACAATGAACCTTTATTTTCCAACGGTAGAAGTTATTGGTAACAGGACCAGTTTTCAAACTTGCCGTTGCTACATCTACTACATAAGTGACATAGACATGTAAACATACACATACCACACACTGCTGCATGCATGCATTCGCTCACGCACGCATGCACCACGCACATACACACACACATACCCACACACGCACTCAGGTACGCACGCATGCACATCACAACTCGCGCATGCACGCACGCACACACACACACACTGACACACACACTCATGTACACCGCAATTCAGTACGCATGCACACACGCACGAACACTCTCTCTCTCACACACACACACACACACACACTTACACACGCACGCACTCAGGCACATACGCACAAAAACAAACACACGCTCTCGGACACGCACTCCAGACATACCTACCCGCATACGCGTACGCACAAAAATATAAAATGAGTAAAAATGCAAAGTAAAGCAATAAACAAAAAATCATTAAGTACATTAAAGTTCATACAGCAAGGGCAAATATGTATGCAGGTGCTATCTCTCTCTCCCCACCCCCACCCCCCTCTCTCTCTCTCACGCCGACACACACACACATACACACACACAGCATGCACGCACGCGCACGCGCGCACACACACACACACACACACACACACACACACAGAGTCACACATACAGTACACACACACACACACACACACACATACGCGAGTGCGCGCCCAACATATCGAGCACACACATATGAAGGCAAAAACATTATAAACAGTACATGCAGTATTCAATGTACTCTTTGGCATTCAAATATTATGGTACGGCTATGGGAAAAAGGGACTCTCTCTCTCTCTCTCTCGCACACATACACACACACACATACACACACAAACTCACACACACGCACATGTACACATCTGAACACACGTGCAAGTTATCCAAATACTGTAATGATTAGATTACGTCAGAGATTCTAGGTGTTTGAAGAGGCTGTCCCTATATGAGGTGAGCGTGTTTGCGTTTCTGATTTCTGCAGGAATAGAATTCCAGAATGAACTTCCAGAGAATGACAAGCTGGTTTTGAATAAATCAATACGCGGCAGGGGTACTTTGAATTGTTGTCCATGTCTAGAAGCTACAGATGTCCGTTCTGAGAAAAAAGAACTCAAGTACAGTGGACATGATTGCGTGTACAGCTTGTACATCAATACACCTTTATTGAACTGAAAGTGATGGGATAGAGGGAGAATTTTTAAAGTTTTAAGCTTTTCGTCAGTTGAGAGTTCGGGATCGGGAAATATAAGCTTAGCAGCTCTCCTATGTAGGGAGTTAATAATAATAATAATAATACCGTTATTATATAGGCGCTTTTTCTCAATTTTTGGGGAAATCGACTCAAAGCGCCGCGCCTGAAACCCAACACACACACTCACGAAACAGACACGGATTTACGCCATTTAAGACAAACACAGTACAAGACAAACGAAGGGCCAGTCAGCTACTGAAGTTACAGAGAATTTTTGATCGCTTGTATTTGAAATTTGTAAAGTGGCCTGAGACCGGTACCAAAGTGGGGGGGGTGGGGGGGTGGAAGAACCGGAGTACCCGGAGAAAGAACCCCCGACGGTCCGCCCGAATTAACGGTGACACTTACCAGAGGAGAAAAGTCCAACGCCGGAACCCGGTATCGAACCGCGCACCTTTGGCATTGGTGGCAGGCGCCTTAACCACTGCGCCACGGACACAGCCTCTTCAAATGTACATCACTAGAACCATCCCACACTGTTGATGCATAGTCTATGTGCGACTTGACACGAGCATTGTAGAAAAGAAGACGCGTATCTGTGTCAGTAATTGTTTTCAATTTTGACAACATATACAGGCTTCTGGAAACCCTTTTGCACACATTATTAATATGCAGTTGCCATTTAAGCTGATCATCTATAGTGACCCCCAAGAGGCGGTGGTGTGATACTTGCTCAATTGGGCTGCCGTTTATAGACAGACTAAGAGAGAGCGGGCATAGCTGGTGCTTTTGACGTGTGGTTATAACCATGCATTCTGTTTTTGACGGATTCAGGGACATGGAGTTGGAATGACACCAGTCGGTGACCTCACGCAGGCTTTCCTGCAGACGCGTGTTAATTGCAGCTACATTTTTGTGAGGAGTGTGTAGTGTGCAGTCGTCAGCAAACATGTCACAAGAAATATCGCTGCAACTAATATGCAGTGGAAGGTCATTGATAAATATGCTGAACAGCAATGGCCCGAGGAAAGAGCCCTGAGGCACGCCGCTTTTGACGAGACCATACGAGGAGTAGGATCCATTTACCAGTACTCTTTGCTTCCTTCCGCTTAAATATGAAGTGAACAATGAGACAGCATCTGCATTGCAGAGATATGCTTGAAGTTTTGACAAAAGAATGTTATGATTAACAAGGTCAAAAGCTTTCTTAAAATCAATAAAGATCGACCCAGTTATTTGGGAGTTATTTATGGATGCTAGCCACGCATCAATAAGTCTTGTTAGTGCCGTGTGGCAAGAATGCTTGGGGCGAAAGCCGGACTGAAATACGTGCAATAGACTGCGACTCTCCAAATATTGATAAAGGTGTTTGTGCACATGTCTTTCAAGAGGTTTGGAAAGGCTGGATAATATTGAGATGGGTCTATAGTTATTAACATCAGAGAGATCTTTTGATTTAGGCAAAGGGATAACCTTGGCTTGCTTCAGTTCTGATGGAAATATATTTTGTTGGATGCATAAGTTATAAATATATACGTTAACGATTCTACTGTATAGGGAAGAGACAGTTTCAGGATTTTAGGACTGATCTCATCAGGTCCCGATGATTTTTTGTTTTTCAGTGACCCGATCAGTTTTCCTACTTCATACACAGCTATAATGTAGCTTGTGTATGGCAGTGTAAACATTTGGAGCTTTCAGCCTCAGTATGATATGGGTTAACTGGCAGGGATCAATTAGACTTCTGAAGTGGTGATTAATTTTCAATAACTTCTTTAACCCATTTAACCTCAAGGCTGCATTTCCCAAATTTTGGAGGTGTCACTAACAACTATGTACCAGTTGCAGGAGATGAATTGACCATGATAATTCAAGGATAGTGCCAGATTAGCTTAATTGGCACTACCCTTGAATTATCATGGTTGATCCACCTCCTGATGTAGTGCATTGGGGCCAAATGGTTTAACCGTTGCCGTACTCTTAGGGTAACACCCAATGAGATGTTTATATGACTTTTACCTGAATAATCTGTCCAGACACTGAACCAGTTTCCCGAATCATCAGCCAGAATAGATGTGAGTATCACAAGTATGCTGATGACACTCAGGCCTCTAAGTCTGACCATCCTAGTAACCTGCAGACCATTGTCTCCAGTGTGGAGAAGTGTGTAGTTAAAGTCAAAGATTGGATGACTTGCAAAAGACTAAAGTTAAATGATGACCAAACAGAGAGCATACTTGTTGGTACTCGAGCTAGAATATCAGTCTCCAGCAGTGATCACATTTTCATAGGTGGCCAAGACATTTCTTTCAAATCTGATGTAAAAAAATCTTGGTGTTTTCCTGGATTCGAGTTTATCGATGGAAAAACAGATTAGCCATATTTGCTGCACTGCCTACCTGGAGCTCCGCAGAATAGGCATGATCAGATCCAGTTGTACCGTGTTAAAAGTCTGGGTGAGCACAGAGCACTGAGACAATGCCAGTATATATGTGTTACTTGTTAGTGATGGAGTACGGCAAAGGTTAAGTACCATCATCAGCATCAATAAAAACAGTATGTCTTACCTTTGAGGGTTCCGTCAAGAACTGGAACGTGTACTGTGTGAGTTCGCCTGAATTGCTGTTGAGAAGAACAAAAGGGAATGGTCAATTGGTTGACCGTGGCAGAGAAACAAGAAGAAGAATGGGAATGAAACAAAATGAATCCCTAACTACTCGACAACATGGTGTGCATGTTTTGTACATTCACGCCTGGGTGGGTTCACGCAGGTTAGAATGTTGCAAAGTAGATTGATGTTGGGTAGATTTACGCCTCATTATAGCGCAGGTGATCCCTTCGACGATGCCGTCATCCATTCATTGTGGTCACATGAAGGAAGAGAAAAGCGACAAGCAGACGATGCGTTTCTGGACTGCTCTAAACATCAAATTGTGCCGTACGTAGGTAACATTGGACTTTACATTCATATTAAAAACCTCAAAATCAATATGTACCACGCAACTCACTTCATTCTGGAACTTGGTGAGGGCCTGAAAATCGCTGAACATGGTATCTGGGGGCGTCTCCCGGCTGAAGTGAAAGGTGGTCGCCATCTTGCCGATTCCTTGATGTGATATCGATTTACCACAAACCAAAAGATATAGTTGGATACATAGTAGTGTTATAAACTGGAATTTATAAATACTTCGACTGTTTTTTTTTTTAATTTACATACGTGTAATAAATTCACAGAGAACATTTGTCAAACGATTATATGCTACGAATTTTCTTTTTTTCATTTATGCCAACTTTCTATATATTGTGGTGAATTGGTGATAACAATGGAAGTTCCTAGTGTCGGCACAGAGGTACCACACACTACAGCGCCTATAATAAATGTGTGCATCGCAATTCATTGCAGGGGTGGACGAGGTGGGGGGGGGTCAAGCCCCTCCCCCCTCCTCAGACCCCAAATTTGTTAAAATGCCAGAACAAAGTTTCCGAAATTTAGGGGTGTTTGCGGGACCCCCCCCCCCCCCTCCCAGCCCGGGCCACCCCGCGTTGTTTTGGGGAACGGCAAAGGTCAGTCCCTGGAAGCAAGGACTAGTACCTTTCGCCCCTGACCCCTGCGTAGATTGATTTTCGTGCGCGTAGAATTTTTTTTGGCGCCGAGAAGTAAGCATGGGCGTTCAATCTCACCCCCCCCCCCCCCCCCCCCCCCCCCCCGCTGTCTAGGCAAGCAAGGTTCGCCGTCTCCCCCCCCCCCCCCCCCCCCCTCATCTCTGTTTAATTTTTCGGCGCATAGAAGCAAGCAAGGTTTGCCGCCTACCCCCCCCCCCCCTCCCCCGTTTGATTTTTCAACTCGGCCCTTTTGCGAAACAAGATCTAGCGTGGTGGAGGCCCTTTGTATCAGGTTTTTATCTTTATATTTCCGAAGCCTAACATTTTTATACGCTTGTTTGCTTTCGGCGGCCGTTTGAAACTGAAGTAATCAGTTATAGCCCGTTCATATAATCATGGCCTGCAGTTATGGGCCCAGGGTAAGAAATACACATGCATCTTGAATATTTTATTTCATGTCAAATTGTTCCTGTTGCTTGAAACTGGAGGTCGTGCCCTGACATGTGATGATGCCGTTTACTCAGTGCCTCGGTCGGTTTTTTTTTTTGCTGCTGTTATTAGTACCACGACGTACGTTTTGTGTGTTATGTGTCTCACTGAGGTACTGCGAATTTCAGTTCTCATCAACAGTACTGAATAAGACCAGTTTCACATAAACGTAAGCAGTACTGACAATTGCCGGAGTGTCACTCATTGTCAGTGATGCCTTTTAGTGGTACTGTCGGATGTGTTACGTGTTTGTTCGTTTTCATTTCGTTGTGACACTGGCATAGTCACTGAGTGTGTGTGTGTGTATGTGTGCCGGCGCGCGCAGTAGGTGTCAGTACTGAGATCTGCGACACGCACGCTTGCACTGTATTTTCTGGTGCCCCTTCAAATTCTGACTTTACGCCTCCAGTGAAATTTGAAAGCAGAGCGATACTTAACAGCTGACCGCAGCAGTTTACAGTGGAGCAGAACTAGGTCAGGTTGCACGTGCGCGCATTGACTTGGTCAAGAACAGCGTCTCCTTTTCTCATGCAAATCGCTGGCGCATTTTCCGTGTTATCCACGATAAGTCAAACTGGTTTGTTGATAAAGCCATTGACAACTTTCACACTTTATGACCAAAGTTCAGTCTGCATTCGTCTCGAGGTTCGACTGGTCAGCTGTAGGAAGAACCGCATCCCATATTCAGTTCTACTAGAGCTTGGAAGGCCAATCAGTTCAGCGACGAATGCAGACGACATTTTCACCGAGTGCTGCACTAAACTTCAGGGGATAAAACAAAACACCGAAACTGAAACTGTTCACTTAGTTCGAAGAGTAATATGGCAGCAACCGCAAGCGTAAGGATTTACATTTCTTGTTCTTGTAATGTTTGTTTGTTCAAGTTGTTTTGTTGTTTTTTTTTCCCGGCTTTGGGTCCACTGTTAGCCGACGGCCAGTTTTGTGCAGTAGAGCAGAGTGTTTGCTGACGCAAGCTACTTTCACTTTCAACATCGCATATTACCTCACGGCGGGCAGACCGCGTGGGTGGGCGACTACTCCGCCAAGTCTCGATGTCAGATGAGCACATTAATATTTGCAAACCATTTCCCACACCAGCATGACATGCGTTTTGTCCGCCTTAAAATTAATGCTGGGTTTTTTAAAGCCTGGTTTTCAATCATAAATAGTGTGGGTGTGTCGGAATAGCACCGAGTTGCAAAATTCATTCTTATAAACGGCTCGTCGTTAAAATGAATAGTTTCAACAAACTTATGTAATCGCTTACATTTTCTTCAGTTTCGTATGTTATTTAGCGTGTTGCAATGTATCCTTATCGGTCTTGTAATGAAGAAAATTACAAAATATGTGATTCTATTGTTCAATGTTGAAAGCCTGGTAAGATCTAACTTTTAGGCCATTATTGTCGTCACAAGGCAATTTTCAACCAAAGACCAGAGACATACAGTATATGTACCTGTGTCTGCTGGGACTCAAAAATTCAGTGCATATTTCTGAACTGCTTGTTTTATTACAAACCACACGAAATCTCACTTTTGGTCCAGAAGTTACAGTACATGTCAGCTTCATGCTTGAATTAGTAGGTAACACTGCCTAGAAATATGGCCACACATTCTGTCCCGCTGTCTTTTAAATTTTCATGACCTTGTGCAAGGTGGCCTAGTGTCTGAGATAACCACTTTTGCACAGTGTTTAAGGTGGACAGCTTATTCAGGTTTGAGTTTACTTCAGATGAGCACTAGAGTAGTCTAATGCTTATGCTTATAAACAATTTAATTTTATTATTCCATACATCTCACTGGTTTGTCACAGTTAAATGATTTTACACACCACAGTGGGAGATGGTCTGGCTACAATAGAGGGCTGTGCCTGATTAACTTGGCACTTTCGAAGGTGCCAAGCTAATCTGGCACTACCCTTGTACTATCCGGTTTACCCCATCTCCCATAGCAGATGTGGTCTTTAAAAAGCCTTTTAACCCCCATTAACCCATTTAACCCCATGGCCGCATTACCGACATTTTGGAGCCGTTACCTTTTGACTGTACCAGCTTCAGGTGCCAAGCTCATCTGGCACTACCCTTGAATTATCATGGTCAATCCATCTCCTGCTGTAGGATGTTGGGGTGACATGGGTTACTCATGCCATCACAAGGGTGTTAAAGTTGCAAATGTCATTATGGGGCATGACTGAGTCATACATTTGCACTTATACTGAGCTCACTTTTTCCAGAGTCATTCTGTCCCAGCTATCAAGGTGGATGACTATGATGGAAATCTGACTGCCAACCAGGACATTTTCAAACGCATCAATGCTCTCCTTGACCACTCGCTAGACATCGCAGGCCTCTCACAAGTCATTAATTCACAAGACAGAAAGCATGGTTAGTTATTTTAATTTGTCTTTATTGATTGTACTTTTGTATGGGATATAATAATAATGAGGGTTTATAAGGCGCCTATACATGGTAAGATGCTCTAGGCGCCGTACATATGAAAAAGAAAAATATTACACAAAAAGTGACAAAACTAAAACCACATGTACAATTACACAAAAGAACAGAAAATTACTAAATACATGAACACTGATAATCAAGATGGATTTAAGACTGTGTTTAAAACTGGCACTGGACTCGCTGTGTCTCAAGGATTTAGGAAGATCATTCTAGACTGATGGACCCTGGTAAGAAAAAGATCTCTGCCCAAATCTTTTAGTCCTTACTGTAGTAATCCGAAGCATTTTATTGTCAGACGAACTGCGCAACTGCCTGGAAGGGATATAACGGCGAAGGAGCTCTGAGAGATAAGTGGGTCCTGTGCCAGAAAGGAAACATGACAAATGGACAAGACATTGTGTTTAACTCTCACCTTCACTGCCAACCAGTGGAGAGCATGCAGGATGGGGGAGACATGGTCTGACTTTTTCGCTTTCATGACCAGACGTGCAGCTGAATTTTGGACTCTGTGGCATTTCAAATAGATACTGCGGGCATCCAGATAAGAGTGAATTGGCATAGTTGATGCGAGACGGAACAAATGAACAAACCAGAGTTTTTGTAGCCTTGGAGGTAAGGAACTGCCTAGTATAGCTAATATGACTTCGTCTCCAAATAGGCTGCCCTGCAAATGTTTATCACCTGTTTACTTATGCCTGTCACCCCTCCCAGGGTATAGGCCTTCGACGAGAGACCTCCAGCGACTCCTGTCCTGTGCTTCTCCTTCAATTTTACTCCAGGTGGTTCCCAGTCTCTTGATGTCTGCTTGGAGGTCTCGACGCCAGGCGTTTCTCGGCCTGCCTCTTTTCCTCTTTCCCTGGGGGTTTCATGACAATGCCTGCCTAGTGATACTGGAAACTGGCTTTCTCAGACTGTGACCAATCCATCCCCATCTTCTTTGCCCAATTTCATTCTCTGCTGTTATCTGCCCTGTTCTCTCCCAGAGTCTGACGTTGCTGATCTTCTCCAGCCAGTGGATTTTCAAGATTCTTCTAAGGCAGCTGTTTATGAAGATCTGTACTCTGTTGACTGGTTTTTGTCAACCTCCAAGTCTCTGCTCCATGTAGGAGAACTGCTTTTACGTTTGAGTTGAAAATCCAGACTTTGGTGTGTTGTGACAGCTCTCTGGAACTCCACACTTCGTTCAACTGAAGAAAGGCTGCTCTTGCTTTACCGATTTGTGCTCTGACATCTGCATCGGTGCCGCCTTTTTTGTCGATGCTCCCGAGATGGGTGAAGGACTCTACCTCCTCCAACAAGCAAGCAAGACTGGTTCTTCCTTGGTTGCGTTCAGCCTCATTGTCTTTGTTTTCTGTTTGTGGATGGTGAGGCCCACTTGGGACGAGATGTCAGCAAGCCTCGTGGTCTTGTCCTGCATTTGTTGAGTGTGGGACAGTAACGCCAAGTCATCTGCAAAATTGAGGTCGTCAAGCTCTGTCCACAATATCCACTGTATTTCGCTTCTTCTTTGCTCAGAGGTCATCTTCATAACCCAGTCTATGGCCAGTAGGAAGAGGAAAAGGAGACAGCAAACACCCCTGCCTGACACCGGTTCTGACCTGGAGCTCCCTGGTGAACTGCCCTTCGTGGATCACGTGACATGTCATGCCATCGTAGCTGCTCTTGATCAGGCAGACGAGCTTTGTGGGTACACCATAGTGTCGTAGGAGTTTCCACAAGGTCTCTCAGTCAACGCTGTCAAATGCTTTCTCGTAGTCCACAAAGTTGACGTACAGCGGGGAGCTCCACTCCAGAGACTGTTCCACGATGATGCGGAGAGTGGCGATCTGGTCTGTACATGAACGTTTTTTTCTAAATCCTGCTTGCTGGTCTCTCAGCTGGGGGTCGACGGAGCTCTTCATTCTCTCCAGGATGATCCTGTTGAAGACCTTTCCTGGTACTGACAGCAAGGTAATTCCTCTGTAGTTGGAACACTTGCTGAGGTCGCCTTTCTTGGAAAGCTTGATTAGGTACCCCACCTTCCAGTCAGCTGTCTTCACCTTCTCTTCCCAAACAGTGGATACAGCAGCTCTACTGTTGTCTCTAGGTCTGCTTTCAGAGTCTCTGCTGGGATGCCATCTGGCCCTGCTGCTTTGCCGTTCTTAAAAAATGCCACTGCTCTTCTGATCTCTTCCCGGCTGGGTCTGTCACAGCTGATGGGTAGGTCAATCTCTGCTGGCTGGATGTCTGGGGGGTCGGGTGGGGTGGGTCTGTTCAGTAACTCTTCAAAATACTTGGCCCATCTGTTGAGTTGGTCTGCTCTGTCTGCAATAGGCTTGCCTTCTTTGTCTTTTACTGGTCTTTCTGTATGGCCATACTTGCCTGACAATCCTCTGGTAATGTCGTAGAGCTGTTTCATGTTGCCGCTCTCTGCTGCCTTTTCTGCCTCTGCTGCCAGGCTGTCTATGTAGGCCCTCTTATCTGCCCTGATACTCTTCTTCACCTCGCGGTTGGCTTCCGAGTATTCCTCCTGTGCCCTTACTTTGGATGCTCTTGTGCGACTGTTGTTGTCAACTGCTTTCTTCTGACTTGGGTGGGGTTAGGTATTTTTTAGTTCCCAGGGTCACCCTGGTCAGCCCCACAGGGTGGGTTTTTCTCGTTATTCTGGGGCATGTGTTTCTGTCTACCCTTTGTCCATTCACCTGTATTTGCCTTTTTAAAACTCTCCCTACTGTCTGCACTGCCTGTAGCTCTTGATATTGGATGTGTGTTGCTAAATGGTCTTAGCTTTATTTAGGCCCCATGTGTTAGGTTTATTTAATGTATTTGACCGGCTGGCGACATACATTCAATGTTCTGTTTAGGTTTTTTTCACAAGCAGTGCAGGCACGTCCTGAGAAAGCCTTGTTGCTGTCGGGACGTTAAGCAATGTACAATCAAATCAACTGCTTTCTTCTGCTTCCTCACTTCTATCTTCTTCAAGGACTGTGCCGACAGCCAGTCCTTGTGATGGGGTTTCCTGAACCCTACATTGTCTTTGCAGGTTGAGTTCAGTGCCTCTCTAACTGCCTTCCACTGCTGCTCTGTGGTGACCGCCTCCTCTTCGTTTACTAGCTCCTGCAACGCTTGAAACTGTTTGGACAGCACCAGTTTGAACTCTTCTCTCACTCTATTCTCTCAGGAGGCCTACATTATAGCGCTGTCTTCTTGTTGTCTCTGTGCAGCTTTTCTTTAACTTGAGCTTTATTCTTAAGGTAAGCAGATGGTGGTCTGAGGCGACATCTGCTCCCCTCCTCACTCGAACATCTAGAAGGGATCTTCTAAATTTCTTGCTAATGCAGATTTGGTCTATTTGGTTCTCTGTAGCATGGTCGGGTGAGACCCAAGTTGCTTTGTGTATTCTTCTGTGTGGGAAGATGCTGCCTCCAATGACAAGTCTGTTTACAGCACAAAAGTCTACAAACCTCTCCCCGTTCTCATTCATCTCCCCTAGTCCCTGTCTCCCCATCACCTCTTCATATCCGGTGTTGTCCTCCCCAATTTTGGCATTAAAATCGCCCATGACGATGGTGATGTCTCACTCCGCATATTTGTCTACAGCACTCTGGAGTCGGTCATAGAACTCTTGTTTCTCTTCCTCATCACTGTCATTAGGGACGCATAACACTGGATGACGTTGAGTTTAAATTTTTTCCTGGTTCTGAAGGCTGCTGTGATAATTCTTGGCCCCAGAGGTTCCCAGCCCATCAGCGCTCTGTGCCACTGGTGACAACATGAATGCTACACCTTCTGTATGGGGAGCATTCTCCTCTTCATGACCTGAATACAGAATCTCCCCACTTAACAGCCTTTTCTGGCCAGACTGCGTCCATCTGGCTTCACTGATACCTAGCAGGGAAAGGTTGTACTTTTGCATTTCCACTGCTATCTGGGTGGCCTTACCGCTCTGGTACATGGTCTTGACATTCCATGTGCCCATGATTGTGTCCCTGGATAGAGAGAGGCAGCTTGGTCCTGTGGCTTCCGAAGACTTGCGGCTTTCACCACACAGTCATAAATCTTCTGGTAGAAGAACCATCCTCCTCCAGGAAAGAAATTGCTGTTTGTCTATTCATCAGCGTTTTTGTAGCTATATCCTTATTTGCGGGGTGGGGAAGCTACCCCCACGCCCAACCGCCTTACTAGGAGGACCAGGGATTTTCTGTCGGGGTCTCCTTCCCTTAGACCATATTGGTTTACGGCATCTTATTTCATTCGGTGCACCCCTCTCACGAGGGACCCCCTTTCCACCACCCAGGGTACGCGCCTCAACGCCATATGGTCCCAGCGTGAGGTTATCACCTGTTTATCCATGCACAAGTCATGCTCAATTGCAACACCCAGGTTCTTCACTGACTGAGAGAAGCTGATGGTGGTGTTCTCAATCAATATGCTGAGGCAAAGTGGTAGCAGAAGACATTCTGCAGGCATGGGAATTGCCCAAGCAAAAATCAGCTGAAACTAGGGGGGTCCGAGACCTTCAGCCTGATACAAAAGGCCTCCATGACGCTAGACCTTGCTTCAAGGGGCCGAAAAATCAGACGGGGGAGGGAGTGTGGTAGGCGCGCTATTGGGCGCGCTAGTGACCAGGGAGGAAGGGGAGGGTTTTCTTCCTGGAGCCGAAAAATCAAAAGGGGGGGGGGGGGGGTTGAGGGTGGGGGGGAGGGGGGGGGGTTGAGGGTGGGGGGGGGGGGGGGTAGACGCTACACCTTGCTCCGGCCAAATAATCGTACACATACATGGTGCGCGGCTACCCCCTAGGTTTACTGCGCAGCGCACGGCACGCTCTGACTGACCAGTGCAGGCTGTGGACAATACCCGTGCCTGAGTCTTGTCTGCTTTGCTATTAGATGGCGGCAACGGATATAAAATCCGAGGATTTTTCTTTTTCCCCTGAGGAATGACATTATTTGCCGCAGAAAACTGTGGATCTGAGGACAATTCCCATGCCTGATTCTGGGTGATGCAATGAGCTTGGCTTCCATTTTTCCTTTGTTCAGTTTTAGCTTGTTTTCTGACATCCATAGCCTCACATCAAGCATGCAACGTGACACGGTCTGGATGATCTCGTTGACCTGACTCACACTACCTAACTTACACAGCTGAGCATCATCACTGTAAGCGTGATGTGTTGTTTCAGTGCTAGTCTCATGAACCATTGAACAGATATTGTTTGATAGTGCATAGTGTAATGGACAAGAGTTGTGTTGATTTGTTGCTATTACAGGATCTCTGATTATTTCAAGTTAATTATGTCATGGTCAGGTCTTCAGGCATGTATACATGAGTTGTTCTCCAGTAAAGGGAACTTTCAGAGAGCACTCGGGTATACTTTTATATGAATCTTCATTCTTTGACACAGATTAACTAATGAACTATCTGAATCTGGGGGGTGGGGGGTTGGGGGGGGGGGGGCACCTGCCCACCCCATGACCTTGTCTACTGTAACTATGCATCTGCTATCATACAGTACTTCAGAGGGACACAATTTTGTTCATCAATAGTCGTTGCCTGATTGTGGGTAGGGAGGTTGCTATTGTGCATTATGACAAACATTAAAATACACAAATCTGTGTGGTCCCTTATCTGATCCATAGAGGACTACAATAATCAGCAGCATTTGCCTACTCACCTATCACAAGAGCTGCAGTCTGTTCTGAACTATGCCAATGTGCCACTGTCCCAGTCAGCTGCTTACAGCAACAGCAACAGTATCTACAATGCAAGCACGTCTGCCTACCAAACCATGAGTGTACCTAGCGGGGCAGGATATGTCGGCAATCCCATGGCAGTCCAGACTTCACAGCAAGCTTATCCAGGTAATGTCTCTTTTGTTACTGTATTTCTCTTGCCTTGGCCAAAATATACATCAGGGAATAGACTTCAGCCATGGTGTGCTCACAGCATTAACTTTCATTTTCTGTAACCATAGATTAAAAAAATCCTCTGAATTAGGAGTGTGGCCACCTCGTTGGTGGGATAATTAAAAGCAGCCATAAATGCAACCTAAAATCCTCTGAAGTCAGAGTGGCCACCTATAGTGTGAGGTAATAATAAGCAGCGTTACAGGCAGTCCTCTGATCCTGCTGATTGATCTTGGGAGTGTTCAGCCCAGGAAAGCACTAACTGTATTTCTCATTGTCACAGGCCAGCTCAAAGTAGGTCGTGTATCAATATGTGGTATGCATCCAGTGTGTTAACCCCCTTTTACATGCAGTACTGTTTACAGGACTTCTGGCTGAGGTTTAACAATACCACCGTTAGACACCATAGCAAGAAATACATTGGCCATGAAAGTTGAAGGGTAGCGCCAGACTAGCTTGGTGCCTAGGAAGGTGCCAGGCTAATCTGGCACTACCATTGAACTCTTGTAAATATTCTTGCATGTCTTAACAGCAGTGGAAGGTGGATCAACTGTGATAGTTTCTGGGCTGTACCTGTAGGGTGCCAAAGCTCATTCCACCCCATTGCACACCCTTTCAAGTGTTGTCCATGTGGACAAAAGCTGAGACATTTTTTAAAATATGTTTTCAGGATTCCAGCTATTTTCAACAAATTCGTCTGCCCCTAGCTCCACCAGTGGCAACAACAGCCAGCAGTGGAGTCTATTTGACAGTGGCAGCAGCGGCTATGGAACCCCTCCACGCCAGCCCCGTGCCATCAAGGGGGAACAGTCCCCTGGTTTGAACTCTAGGTAAACAGTTTTATGTTTCACTTAATTTTACAGGGTCAGGAGTTGAACGCTTTTATTTTTGAATTGTCTGCAATACACAATGGTTGAAGTATTGTAGCTGAAAAGTACACTAGGCAGATCCGGCACAGCACTTGAACTACTTTAAAACGAATTTATATCTTCACAGCAAGAGGCATAGATTTTCATGCATTTTGTCTGAAGTCATGCATTTGTTTCCTCTCCAGCGACTACAGCTCACTGTCATCTGTCAGCCCCTTGGCTGATACCTCCCTGTCACCCATTGAAAAAATCCTGTACTCCAACCTTCTGCAGTCACGTCAGTCAGCCTCCCCAGTGCGCACTCCTGTCACTCCGGCTGAGGGGGAACGAACACTGATGTCGTATGATCAGCAGCCGCAGACTGATGCCAACATTCTGGACAATATGATGGTGAGTTTGTGTATGAGTGCTTGTTTGTGAATTTGTCCCTTAGGGCTTAAAGAGCTGTAATGTCCAAAATCACAGACCAGCACATAGTAGATGTCATTCTACGCATGCATACCCTACAGAGGGTCTGCATCATAGATCAGCTGAAAGTCATAGGAACAGTCTATGACACCATATTGTCATTTTCTTCAGATACATCTGAAAAAACAGATGTCGGTCAACTCTTAATGGCCTTTGGAGGTCTGTCATAAACTAGGCCAAAACTGAAACAGCATGAAGACCACCCCCTGTCATTTGACTGTTTTAGAGTCTGGAAGGTGAGAACTTTTTTTTGTGTACTCCAGGTCTAAGGTAAAATAAGGTAAAAATGTCCAAAACAAATGTTGGAGGCACTCCCTTGACAGCTGATACGCCTCTTGTGTGAGAGCATGTCTAACCGTTTTTCATGTACCTCTTGCATATTTAGAGAGCCATGACCCTGACTGAGCGCCAGCAGAGCAATGCTGTGGAGCTGGCCAACCAGATCTACCAGGCATACCAGACAGGTGCACCTGTGTACCCAGGGCTTGGAATGGACACGGCCACAGGGGAGGTGATTGGGGACCGAGGATGGAATGCACCCATTGGGCCACACTACATGACTAACGTTGATCCGTATGCCATAGACCGCGCCGCCCGCCTGCATAGAAATGCGGCTGGTGAGTTTTTGATGGTAGGAATCATGACGAGAACCACTACCCACAGCCAAAGGGATAACCCATATACTGAGGCTAAAAGCTTCAAATTTGTACACTGCCATATGCAAGCTACATTGTAGAACTCGCAGATAAGGATATAGACCAATGGCTTTAGTTCAAGGGTGGTGCCAGAATAGCTTGGTGCCTATAGGCGCCAAGTTATTCTGGCACTACCCTTGAACTATTTTAGTCAAACTTATTTCAAACACTAGTGTATTCCAAATGATAAGGGTTAAGTGTATTTGCCTTTCAGAAGTTTGTGTGATAATTCAGGCTTCCGTTGATGGAAAATTCTCCGTATTTGACAGAAAAAAATGGAAGGCTGTCACTGGGATGGACAAATTTTGAGAAAAAAGAACGTAACCGTGCCGTGTTTCAGGTAGGTGATGGACTGTAGAGCGCCTGCAATGGATGATATGTAATTCTGGACTTTGCAGCGACTCTGGGATGCAAGGTCCCAAATCACTGACCAGCACACAGATGTAAATGTTATTACATTAACACCTTCACAGCCATAGATCACGAATTGCCCATCATGTATTTTATGCTTTGTCATTGTCATGGCCAGACGATTTGGTGCCCTTTGATAGATGTGCGACTTGCTATTTCTTACACACCTTCTTTGCTGCCTTTGAGCGGAAAAGCTATATATGAGTGTATCACACACGTTTTATACAGCCCTGTTGCATGAATGGCCAAGTGTGCACAACCTTGTCCTGCAGAAAGTCTGGTCAACAAAAAGGTATGGGCACACGTGATATTGAAACTTAACCTACTTTCAGTTCATGCGCAATGACATTATTTCACAGTGACAACTGACACTCTGGCGTCATGTGCTGCGCTATTACGAACATTTGTCTGGCATTCAAAATCTTGGATGTCAAATTGCAAAGTAAATTACATCAAGATCTTTGCCAAGACACAATGGCGGTTGTGTTGTGACTAGGTGTGTGCTGAAGACCATATGACATTGGATTTATGCCAAGAAAAAGGTGATTAAGAAATAGAATCTTACATCGGTGTTTAGGTGATACTGAGAATCTTACGCTCGTGGTCAACCTATTCACTTTCGCTCATAGGATAAGATTTTAAAACCACTCGAGTGAGATTCTCAGTATCACCTAAACACCGATGTATATTTTCATGTTTGCCAGTTCTGAGCTGTTCGGATTAAGTATATTGCATACATAATTTTGCAGCTGTGAGTGAGGCGACCTGTACATGGAGTGGCCAGCTACCCCCTCGCATGCACAAGAACCCCGTCTACTCACAGAAAGTGTTTGTTGGGGGAGTACCCTGGGACATCACTGAGAGTAAGATTTCAAAATGCATGCTCGACTGTGATTTTGGACAGCTCATTATAGGTCCAAAATGACAAGCATTTAAGAGCACTTTTAATGATGGCAGCTGTGTTTATTATTATTCATGCTACTGTTGGCAATGACTATATTTTACATACAGTTAATGTTTCTTTTAACAACTTGGCTGGATGTTTGAAAAGTCGGATATTGCAACACTTTATTGAGAGGTCCCAATAACACATTTTCTGTGTGTCCTGATTTGAAACTTTGTTATAAAACGGAAAGAATGGTTTTTGTCGTGATGATTCTTGCTGCAATCATTGTGACAAAAATGGCTACCAACAGCCAAAGGTTTAATACAGCAGAACTCTCTAACTCTTGAGCACCCTATACTTGCAAGAGATCACAGACCAATATATGATCATGCAAGACAGCCTGGGCAGCCTCCTCAATGATGCTCTTTAAAGGCCTGCCACAAATGCCCGATTTTGAGGCCGATTCCCGAGCAGTTTCGAATCGGTAGGTGATCGGGCCGGACTATAAAAACGTGTGCACTGCCACACATTTCCCGACTTTTTTAGCCGACCGGTTTGAACCGAAGATCAAAGTCATACCTGTTCTGCAAAATGACTGCTAGTTTTGACAGTGATGATGATGTGCTTGCATTATCAGAAGTTTGCATCATATTCGGGAAGAGGCGGGTGAGACATTGGCGACGAAGGTGGTACTGATCTTCCGCCATTTTCAAACTGAAACGACATGCTTTGCGAGACGCGCTCTGATTGGTTGAAGCTTACAATCGGGGCCGATTCGGATCGGAAAAATAGTGCAGGTTCTAGACACCCGATTCCCAGCCGACTGGGATCGGATATATGATGTCATCCGATCGCAATCGGATTGGAATCGGCTTCAAAATTGGGGCACAACTGGCATGTGTGGCGGGGCCTTAACCCATTTAGCCCAAAGTCCCTACAGCAGATGGATTGACCGTGATAATTCAAGGGTAGTGCCAGATTAGCTTGGCGCCTTCAGGCATCAAGCTAATCTGGCACTACCCTTGAATTATCATGGTCATGCCATCTCCTGCAACTGGTACATAGTCGTTAGGCAACACCTCCCAAATTTGAGAAATGGGACGGTACCTTGGGGCTACGAGGGCTAATGACATAAGGGTTACCGCCCAAAATAGGTTCCACTCTATCAGTCACCTTGAATGCCTGCGATGAAGCAGTTTGCGGTAGTCGGAGTTGCTAGCTTCTCTAGCGTAGTTTATCATTGACAGTAGAAATTGTAACCCTTAAGCTGTTGGCAGTGTTTTTTTGTCACGACACTGCAGGAATCATCGCGACAAAAACCGCTGCTGACGACCAAAATCGCCAAGCTAATCTGGCACTACCCTTGAATTATCATGGTCAATCCATCTCCTGCAACTGGTACATAGTCATTATGTAACACCAAAATTTGAGAAATGGGACCTTGAGGCTACAAGGGTTAATGACAGGTGATCGTGTTTTGGCTTTCAAGACTTCTCTTAAGAGAGCACCTTTCTTCTAAGACCACTGGTTTTTCTTGTTATATACAGGTTATACTGCACACCCGCATTTCACTGTAAATTCAAACTTCTTTTTCAGCTGGATTGCAGGCTGCATTCAACAAATTTGGACCGCTGAAAATTGAGTGGCCAGGAAAAGATGGTAAGTAATCAACCTTTTTACTTTCGATTTATGTCTCTGCTGAAGTACCGGTACATGGGTGAAAACTGGCACACAGAACAAATATTTGGAAATGTGACATTCCAAATTTTCATTTTATTATAAAATTGAATCCTTTCTTACATTTACAGCAATGATCAAACAATTGTATCTGGATCTAGCAGTAAAATGTTCAAGACTTCTGACATACATGTATGTTTGTGTCTGTCAGGGTATGTGTACTTGCTTTTTGACTTGGAGAAGTCGGTTCGCTCACTGCTTCAGTCCTGCACTCACGACTTCAGTAGTGGCGATTTCTATTACAAGATTTCCAGTCGCAGGATGCGCTCCAAGGAGGTGAGAATGTGTCTTTTGCACTCTTTTGTTTTATACTTGTAGATACACTGCAAATGTGCTGGTCTGTGAGTTTGGACTTTATGGCTGGAGGGGATATAAAATCAAAGACCTGCACAATGCAGAATTGTGTGCACACAATAAGCGACTGTTACGGTTGTGGTTGTGGTGTTCTGTGGGGAGCGGTCATGCATAAATCGTAGGAAACGATCCAATATTTATTTGAGCTATCGTAACTACGAATCGCGTACCTTTTCAGTGAATTTCACTTTCGTTTACGAATAGTGCGGTATTGATTATCTGTTGCCGCACAGAGTTGAGTCCCAAAGAGTCTAGATACTGCTCGAGTATTCATTTGTTTACTGCGCGCGTGTAGCTTAGCGATCAGTATTGGTGCACTAATCGCGTGTTTTCCAAATAAAGCGGGCAAGGTCGTGACCTGTCTGGCCTACTTTTGTGTGACGTCATAGCGCGCCGGGATTTTCCAACATAGGGGCTGGTAAATAGCAGCCAGATTTTTACAGAACATTCCAGTGAAATGTTTATTCATTGATATTTAGGAGTTTTAGTTGCGTATTTTGTTCTGATTGGTTGTGTTTCCGTGATTTTTCTGGAAAGTATGTTACTATAAAAGAGTCATGCTGGGAAGCTCATGTGTACATTGTCTTGCATTTGTCAGTTGTAGAGACACAGTTAGCGTAGGTACGTGGCCCGTGTAGGGTGTACATTGTGTGAGACACTGTGTATGAGAAACTTTGTGTCAGAGTGTGGACATTGCAGAAGAGACTATCATTGTTGATGCATTTGGAATTGCATTGTGTGGAGATCGCATCGCTGAATTAAAATATTGTTGGAACTCTTTCTCCAGTATTGTCTACATCCTTAAGCCACGTGTGACGGATTGCAGCTGAATGAGGTTTATTTAAAAGAACCTTATGTGCGTGCGTCTGTGTTTATCATACTACGACTACAACTCCACCACGTAACGGTGACTTATCTCACTGCTGCTGCCGCAACTTGGCATTCTCAGTGTTTTAGTTGATCCCTATCCATGCACATTATCTTGGGTCCTCGTGATATACTGCATGCCATGGGTATGTCGTGGTCTATTCACAGGCTTTCGTTTTCATCTGGTATATCGAACAGTAGGATTAGTTAATGTGGTTTACTGCGCTTAGCATGTCCGGATTCCATAATTTTTATGTCATCCAACCGTGCACTTAGTTTAGGAGCAATATACCTGCGGCCTGTAGCATAGTGCAAGTACTGAAGCCTATGCACACGAACAGCTATCACCTAGACACCGAGAATAGTGACTTTTTCCCCATATGAGAGCAGCGACACCGCACGGCAGCAGGAGAAGACAATTTCAGCGAAGTCGACCATTTGATATGATATATAGCATATGTTCGATCTGTTCAGACATATACTTGTATTATTATGATGGTAGCCTGTGAAGTTTAACTCATTCAGCCTCAAACACCACAGCAAGACATGGATCGAGCATGATAGTTCAAGGGTGGTGCCAGAATAGCTTGGCGCCCATAGGCGCCAAGCTATTTTGGCACCACCCTTAAATTATTATGTCTCTAGAATTGTAATGCAGTCCTTCAGAGGGCAACTTGAAAATTTGGGGATTTTGGTCTTGGGGTAGAATGCATTAAATGGAACTGCTTGCAGATGCGCTTGACTCCCATGACTAAATGCAAGACATTTCCCTCCTAAAAAGTAATTAGATCAGTGGATAGATTTACAGACTTGTATATATGAAAGATTGAAAGGACTACAATATATTTTTGTTGGCATGTGCAGGTGCAGATCATCCCGTGGGTGCTGGCAGACAGTAACCATGTGCGACAACCCTCGCAGCGCCTCGACTCTAGCAAGACTGTTTTTGTTGGGGCCCTGCATGGGATGATAACAGCTGAAATTCTTGGCAACATCATGAATGATTTGTTTGGCAACGTGGTGTACGCTGGCATTGACACAGATAAGCACAAGTATCCTATAGGTAAGGTTGAAATGGCCAAATGATGTTTAACCCATTTAGGCCTGACTCATGTACTTCAGCAGGAGATGGAGCGACCATGATTCAAGGGTCTCCTGCAACTAGTATACATAGTCATTAGCTGAAAATTTGGGAAATGTGTCCTTATGGTTAAATGGGTTAAGTTTTTGGCTGGTGTATGTAGTCATGTGCAGTCCAGGCACATCATTTCAGTCCTAGTCATCACCATGAAAGCATAGTGCTGCCTGTGCAGTGTCTATAGCCAAGAGGTGCACCTTTGGGAACTGACCCTTAAAATGGCAATTGATGGTTTTGTATTGGACTGTGATTTTGGACCTTGCAGCTGACGGTCATATTGTCCAAAATTACAGACCACACATCAGCTCTTGGTTACATACTAATAAGGATCACATATAATTACATACTAATTACACACCAAATTATGTACCAGCAAAGATTGCAGCACCGTTTTAGTGTTTTACAGGGTCAGGGCGAGTAACATTCAGCAACAAGAAAAGCTACATGAGGGCTGTACAGGCTGCCTTCATTGAAATCAAAACCCCAAAGTTCACCAAAAAAGTGAGTTTTGCTTTTATATAAAAAACGGTGCAAGCTGGTAATGCGCGGGGTCACGAGGATCTCGCTTTGTATCCATGGTCTTTAACCCATATCATACTGAGGCTAAAAGCTTCAAATTTGCACACTGCCTTATATGCAAGCTACATTATAGTACTTACAGACAAGGATATAGACCAATGGCTTTAGAGGCGCCAAGCTCTGCTGGCACTACCCTTGAACTATTTTAGTCAAACACTGGTGTATTCCGAATGATAAGAGTTAAACATCTGGGGATCATTGACGCAGAAGTTGACTGTCTTGCCCACTTTTAGAGTGAGTGCTCACACCATAGGCTAGTATCCACACTTTGAAGAAACTGTTTGTTTGGTTGATAATATGGCAGGGTGTTGTATGCCACATAAGGGCACTACACCATAGTCTCTCGAGAACCACAGATGCCTACTGGTACTGCTACTACTTTATCCCACTTGGACCCAATGAACTACAGCAACAGATTGACGGTGATTTATATTCAAGGGTAGTGCCAGATTAGATTGGTGGCATCAGGCGCCAAGCTAATCTGGCACTGCCCTTGAATTAATTTTAACTGTAATTGGTACACAGTTGTTGGGTGACATTCTCCAAAAAATATGGGAAATTCAGCCACAGGGTTAAATGTAAGGCCATTGCGTCTAATGTCACATAGAAAATAATAACTGCTTGTTTCCCCTGATGTCCTCAGATCCAGGTGGATCCATACCTTGAGGACGCCATCTGCAGTTTGTGCGCGATCCAGCAGGGCCCATACTTTTGCCGCGAGCTGCAGTGTTTCCGCTATTTCTGTCGCACCTGCTGGTACTGGCAGCACAACATGGATGCCATGCGCCACCACAAGCCCCTCACCCGCAACACCAAAAACTCCATCCCACTGTAGGTCTCGTATGTCATGCACATGCAAAACTTTGACCACAAGTCACCATGACTTGCGGTCATAGATATTTTGCATGAGCAGGAAATACAAGTGCCATTGAGTGAATACAACTCCACCCCACTGCAGGACTCATGTATTTCCTGCACACACAGAACATGTTCTGTGTGTGCAGATCGAGTCATCATGAGTTGCGGGCAGAAATGTTTTGTGTGTGTGTGAAATGCGTGAACTAAAGTGCCAATGAGTGAATACATTTTGATTACGGGTACCATAAGTGGTATAGAGAAACTTTTGAGTTTTGAAACTTTTCTTTCAACATTCATCTCTTGCTGAGGGCTATTATAATTACCAGGAAGTTCACTCAGTCTGTTCAAGACTGGCTTCAGTAACATTTTGTCTAGATGAATCCTGCAGGAATCATTACAACAAAAAGTTCTGTTGCCAGCCACTTGTAACATTGTGACTCAAATTGCAAGGTTATGTTTTGCGAGATAGTTTTCTGTTGGCGACAACAGACGTTCTTGCATTTTCTGTATCTGTAAACTAGTTCAGTTTAAAAGTTTATTCTCAGGTTGTTCTTTGTGCACTTTTTCATTAGTTTGTTGATCAGTAGATTATTTTTGTCACCACTAGATGTTTCCATTCATCCAAAGAAATAGCATGTAAATATTTTTCTCCATATTGATTAACACAGGGACTGCTAAAATGTGTTCATCTGGTGAGTGGTGGATGCTAGGTATGTTTAGTGTATGTTACTGTTGATACTAGTTTTGTTCCAAAATGTTTATTTGCTTCTTAAGCCGCCAACCCTTATACACAAATATTGATACGAATCTGAAGCGGGTCCGAAACAGAAAAGTTTCCGCAAGTCCTGTTCATGTTTGTGTTTCCATATTCTCGATGCGGAAACACAATGCTCGTCCAGTTTTTAACGAAAATGACGCATTTTTTTTATGAAAATTGTATCACGGCATCGGGTTCGGATCATATTATCGGATTCATGCTTATGGAAGCGTAGCTTTAGTCTACAAGTTAGGATCTGGCAAATCTTATCACAGACCAGCAAACGGTCTCTTTTTTTATTTCAATGTCCATTACGCTTTGCTGTCCTGTTTTTCTTTGAACCACTATATTGTAAGTGTCATGTTTTGTGTGATGAATTGATCTGTGATTTTGGACTGTATGAGCCACTTAGTTCAAAACCTCAGACCAGTGTGCATGTAATGTAGCTAATGCAAAGATCATCTCATTAGTGCTTTCAAATATGTATGATTTGTAGCAAGCATTACCCTACCCCCCACCACCACCAGCCCTCACCCCACCCACCTTTTCTCTCCTCCCTAGACCCCCCTCACCTCCTACCCCCTCTCCCCTTATCCTCCTCTCCCCTTCACCCCCCCACCCCCCCCCCCCTCCCGCCCCCGCCCCTCGGCAGCCGAAGTCTGCCCGATGGCCTTTGTGCACTGGGTGCTGACTTTCAGTGCTGGCCACATATGTGCACTCTTTCTGTTTTTAGTTGTGAACTTGAATTTGATGCAGATGAATGGCATCAGTTTTCTTGTAGCAGAGTGAGAGATTATCATTTATCTTTTCCTTGAATATTGGGACACTTTTTGGTCGACTCGGGTAGTTCACATTGATGCAAATGTTTTTACCTGTGACTTGATGTACACTACTTTGGTCAGTGTACATATAATATGGTTGTGTCCGTGTATTTGGAATGACATTGCAATCAAAGGTGTGCTGGTCTGTGATTTTGGACCTTGCGGCGGACAGCTGTAAGGTCCAAAATCAGAGCGGCAGACAAATTTGGATCCAATTGTGTGCCTTTCATGTATGGTGGTGTGTGATTTTGGACTTTATGGCTTCGAGTGTAAGGTCCAAAATCACAGACCAGCATAGACATTTAAATGAAATACACAAATAGCACTAGAAACAATCTGCCTCAGATTTTTGTAATTGTATTTATCTGGTGCATATTTGTGTACATTGCAGAGATTTAGAAGGGTACTTTCGTTTTCTAATTTTAGCAACTACTCATTCCAGTAATACATTTTCTGCAATAATTTTGTTTCATTTGACTGGTACTTTTATTGCCGTATTTTCAGTTTGTTTGCAACAATAGTTTACTTTTAACGACAGAATGGCCAATTTGCATTAGGAATGTGAAATGAACCGAGTGCGCAAATCGGCTCAATGGCCTTTTGCACATTGGGTACCTCCGTGTGTGTCCTGGTATGTTATTCTTGACCCTACCACTCCAGGTGGTGTGGACCAAAATCACACACCAGCTCACCATTTTTACTTTTCATTTTTGCGATCTACATTTAATTTCATGGTGTCTAGTGTTTATTTTCTGCTATGTAGTTTGAGTTTCAGTTGTGTCATTTGTGTGCAAATGATATAGTAGATTTTGTCTGCATTTTTTTTTTTTGGAGGGGGGGGTGGGGCGTCATTGCAGTAGCCTGCTTGTCGGTGTTCTTTCTGTATTCTTCCAAACCACATGGCAGTTTGTTATAATGCAATGATCCAGGCAGGACTTTTTACTATTTATGAATCTCTAATTAGTTATCTCTCGAGGGTGTCGTCAGATTAGGTCTTGGCTATTTTATATATCTTACTTTTTCTCTTTTATTACTTTGGCATGATATATTCTGGAGTGAAAAGACAAATGCTGAATATATTGTGTGCAGGTCTGTGATGCTAGACCCTATGGCCTAGGCCATAAGGTCCAAAACCACAGACCAGCACATTCAGATTAGCATGGAAAAAGACCTTGTCTGCTTTAGCCAATATGGGACAGATTTCTTCTCTCCACAACTTTTTAAACTAGTTCCTGCATGCAACAAACTCTGTTGTTACATTTTAAACCAGCTCTCCATCTTTGCTTTTTATTGCTTGCCTAGTAGAAACAGGTGAAATCTCTTTTACTGTCCTATCACAACAGCTTTTACTATCAGGTACATGTGTGATCATTAAATTTTTATCTCAAGATGAAGAGAGAATGCTGTCAAAACTTGGCCACAGTGATAAAATGGATAAATAAAAGTACTTGATATCTAAGGCTTTACTCAAAATGGACAGATGCCTCATGTTTGTGAACATCTCATTGTGGGCTTACAGAAAAGGCTTTTACGCCTTTGATGATAGTGCCTCTTGTTGCTGTGGTTCCTTCAGGTAAAAAAAGCACTAACGCCAAAAGGGTCCAGAAAAGCGTGCAAATATTTTGTTTGTCTTCCTGATACAAGATTCTGGATGGGGTCTACAGAACAGGTTTTGAGAAAAGGGATAACATTTTGTTATGCAAAATTCAGGCTAGAACTACAGGTTTAGTTCTAATACCCTGAATGTATCGACGTCCACTTAAATTTTATCTGGCTAAACATATAGCAGGTGTCCACAAACACATTTTATGACTTTTTTTTTTATCCCAGAACAGCCCAGCACAGAAACCGACAGCTTGTGTTAAGCACATGGTGCACTTCGCCATCTGCAAGTATTTACTCCATATTTGCTGGGAGCGTGAACACTATTTATCCCTTATCATTCGGAATACACCAATGTGTGAAATAAGTTTGACTAAAATAGTTCAAGGTTGTGCCAGAATAGCTTGGCGCCTCTAGACGCCAAGCTATTCTGGCACCACCCTTGAACTAAAGCCATTGGTCTATATCCTTATCTGTAAGCACTATAATGTAGCTTGCATATGGCAGTGTACAAATTTGAAGCTTTTTAGCCTCAGTATGATATGGGTTAAGAGGCAAATGAGTTGTAGCTCCTGCAGATGTGGAAACTCGGGAACTTCCTTGCCTCATGCTGGCAAAATTCAATCCGTGTTCTTTGCATTATTGATGGGTTACTTCGTGTTATAAATTTGCCATGGTTTCAGGCATAATTTTGCATCCACTGGCGGTGAAGGGGTTAAAGTCTTACAGATGGCAAAATTCACCCGCATGTAATAACTTGCTGGCTTGTAAACTTGGGAATAGCTCGTCTCTTTAAATCTTATTCACTCTATTCGCATTCAGTAAATTCTTATGCTGTAGGGGTATCTTTTTAGAAAAACATTGCCGGGTCAATAGATGATTTACATGTTTAGCTTAACCCATTTGACCCCAAGACCACGCTTCCCAAATTGTGGAGGTGCTAGTTAAATTAAGGACTATGTACCTCTTGCAGGAGATGATCGACCATGACAATTCAAGTGAAGTGCCAGATGAGCTTGGTGCCTTCAGGCACGAAACTCATCTGGCACTACCCTTGAATTGTCATGATCTGTCTACTGCTGTAGGGATTTGGGACTAAATGGGTTAGATGTAAGGAACACATCAGCCATTTCTAATTCTGTTTAGTTAAGCGATCAGAAGGAATCTGATTTGTCATTGATTTTGTGTTTGTCTTTGTTCTTTCATTCCAGTTTGTTTGAAGCATTTTTTTTTCTTTTCATTTGTAACATGTTTTGATGAAGAAAAAGATTTTGTAACATGTTTCTCTATTTTTGGAATACATTTGTTACACACACGTTTCTGATTTTGTGATGTGTATGATGTGCATTGTGTTTTTTGTACTTGGTGCAAGTACAAGAAACTTTTCAGACCAAGCTAGATGCATGATTGATACCTCGGTACACGTCAGAAATTGCCAGAAAGTTTGAGCCATAAATGAACCGTTTGGCTGTCTGTAGCACTTTTTGTTGATTCCTGCAGGAATAACCTTGACAAAAAGTGATATGGAGAGCAAAAGGGTTAAAACAAAGTCTGCAGACTGTCGGATATGTAAGCACCGTAATTATCCCAAATATAAACATTGCATGGTTGCAGTCGCAACATGCATGCATTTTTTTGTGCCTCCAAGCTGTACTGGCACCATCATGATTAACCCTTCAGCCGTTCATAGTGCTTTTTGTCAACGCAATTCCCTCAGGAATCGCTTTGACAGAAAGCACAACAGACAGCCAAGTACTTTCTGATGGCAGCTCCCAGATATGTGCATTAGGACCAAGCGTGTTGAAAAGGTACACGGCAACTGTCTTGCATGTTTACCGTCAACCCATTTAACCCCAAGGGGGACATTCCAAAATTTTGCAGTGTTGCCCAACGACTACCATTTGCAGGTGATCATAATACAAGGGTATTACTTCCCACCTTTGGGCGCCAAGCTAATTTGGCACTACCCTTGAATTTATTATGGTCAGTACATCTCTTGCTGTAGGGCGTTGGGGGCTAAACACGCACACCCTACCATTTGCTTGTATGTTTGCTAGACTGAATGGAAAAACTTTGAAAATGCTTATGGATGCCCCTTATCCAGAAGCAGCACATCTCAAATGAGTTAAAATTCAAACGCACTCCACGATTTCAGTAGTACTGTTTATTATCAGAATAAAAAGGACAAACGGACTTGCACACTCAATGCACCCAGTTGTTCATCTGACCATTTAGGTACATAGATTATCACAGTATGTACAGTATTCATTGACATGACTGTTCTGGCAAAACACATTGCAACCTGTGATTTTGGACCTTGCAGCCCAGGACCCCAAGGTCCAAAATCGCAGACCAGCACACATTAAAGCAGAATACTCTTTCAAAGTGCACATGCAAGCTGGTCTGTAGCTTTGGACCATATGGCCCGACGTCAAGGTCTAAATCGCAGAACACATCCGAGTTGCACGCTCTCTGCATTTGCAAATGTCAAAAAACAAAACCAAGCGTGTCGATGTGCAATGAAATAGCTGACTGTACAATGATGCCTCTCACAAGAGGAGCTCGAGTCACCTCGGTTCCCCAAGGTGCACTTTTGGGCAAAAGAGGCACAGCCAGTGCTATGCTGACAGCTAAGAAGCGATGGCTGTTTGGGACTTGGCCGGCTGAAGCTTTTAAGCTTATTCAGTCTGAAATAGTGTTGCCATTTTTTTCTGTACCCTTGTAGATTTTTTACTTTTTCAGACACTTGCTGGTGTGTGATCTTGGGCATTAAAGTCCAAAATGACAGACTAGCAAACAAATAGCTGATCACTGGTCACATATAACTGAATTTTAAAAAAAAAAGTGTCAGTCCCAGTGCAAGATGCAGTCATAAACTCTAGAAAGAAAAGTCTGTTTGGTAAAACAATGCACAATTTCTACAACACTGTACAGCATCAAGTAAGACCTTCGAAAAAGATCTACAAAGACATTCTCATTTGATACAAATTTTACATGAAAAAAATTCATACACCTTCTATAAAGAATGTGGTTCAATAACACGTACCCCACCAGACAATTCCATAATTCATCTACACAAATAGCCACCCATTATCCATTCACAAAAATCTTCACGGCTAACAAACTTTGACCTATGATCGCAAAACCGTCTTTTTTTAAAATATTAAATGCAGTCCTAAAAGGCTGCAAGACAGGCCAAGGGCCCATTCTCCTCCTGCAACCGAGATATTGCAGTAAAAGGCATCCCTAACCTATAAAACTTGACAGTTGGGGATGAACAAGTTAATGAAAAATGAATTTTTCTCTAAAATGTTTTTTTTCCAAAATACTTACCGATGACATTACTGTCAGAAATGATCTAGCTCACGCAATTTTAGCCTAGGGACCCGTTGTGCTCCCACACAACCCAGGAGGCACTCAGGGATCCCAAAAACAGGGTCATGAGTAGTCTCCCGTGCCCATCCGGTCCCGTACCGTGTGGCGAGACCAACCAGTCATGAAACTTAGCTAACCAGCGGCAAGCGGGGCAGGTGGGAGGGTCATCCGAGTAATGTCATCGGTAAGTATTTTTCGAAAAAATACATTTGGAATGTTGCGCCGCGGTGATGTCCCCCACAAGTGTGAGGTTGTCTTGCTGACCTGCCAGATCCCGGAGGTAGAAACGGGCGAAGGTTGACTCTGCCCGCCAGCCTACTGCGGCCACGATGTCTTCGACAGCAAAGTTCCGGTCGAACGCGACGCTCGTAGCCATGGCTCGAACCTCGTGTGCGCGGATCCTAAGCCTCTTAGCTCCCTGCGGGGAGAGGTCCTGGTAGGCAGACCATATAACCCAGCGCAGCCAGGAAGATATCGTCTGGGTGGTACTGTCAGCTCTGCCTGTAGTCAGTGGCAGAAAGAGGCGAGACCGTTCTCTCCGGACGGGCTTGGATCAGCGAAGATAGATTCGCAGGGCACGCACTGGATCTTGCTGCCTGGTCTCCCGAGGAAAATTAACTCCCTTCAGCGGCCAAATGGTGATGACCTGGGGAGCAGTCAAGGGGGACCGGTTCTTGGCAAGGAAGGAAGGGTCGGTGAGTAACTGCACGGAGCCGTCTGTCCGGAACTGCAGGCAGGCAGGGTGTGTTGAAAGCGCGTGTAGCTCGCTTACGTGTGCCGCCGTGGCGAGGGCCAACAGGAAGCAGGTCTTCGTGTCACATCTGCGAACCGGGCCAAGGACAGCGGTTCAAACCTGTCAGAATTAAGCCAGGTCAGCACCCAGGGTAGGTCCCAGCGTAGAATCAGGGATCGGGAAACTGGATGCTGCAGGTCAAAGTGCATCATGAGGTCGGCGAGGTCTTTGTAATCGCCGGGGTTCGGGCGGCCGAGGTGTGTCCGCAATCATGGACAGGTATCCTCTGATCGTGATGGGAGCCAAGCCTTGGTCGCCAAAGAGCCAGAGGAAGAAGTCAGTGAGCTGGGAAGTAGTCAGTTCGGTGGGGGAGAGTTGCTGGTCAGTGCACCAGGACCGTAGTACTCGCCACTTTTCTTCGTAGACGCGTCTGGTCGAGGGTCTGCGGACTGTAGCGATTGCTTCCACTGCAGCACTCGAGATCTCCAGGCGTGAAGGAGAAGCCGTTCCGGGCATGGGTAAAACAGCGGCTGGTGCGGTTGCTTGAGCATCGTGCTCGGGGTGGACAGCAGCAGAGGGGGGTCCGTGGCGAGACTGAGCAGGTCGGTGGTCCAGGATCTGTTGCAGGAGAACAGGGCTACCAGCAGCAAAACCGCCGTGCATCCTCTGAGCTTCAGCAGGACTTTGGGGACGAGAACCGTCAGGGGATAGGCGTAAGTGACTAGTCCGTCCCATGGAATGGAGAGCGCGTCGACTGCCCAGGCTAGGGGGTCTGGGATCGGGGAGACGAAGTGGGGAAGCTGGTGGTTCCACCTCGACGCGAAGAGGTCGATCATCGGTGTCTCCCAGTGAGCGCAGATCATCCGAAAGATGTCCGGTCGTAGCGTCCATTTTGTGTGAAGTAACTGGCCGCGTCGTGAGAGGGAATCGGCCAAAACGTTCAGGTGTCCTGGAATTTGTCGTGCTCATAGACAGATGCCGCGGTCGTCGCACCAGCACATCAGGCGGTAGAGAAGAATGCACAGGTCGGGGGAGCGCATACCGCCCTGCTTCTGGATGTAGGAAACCACCGTGGCGTTGTCGGACAGGATGAGTAGCGTCTGGTGATGGAGCTGCGTCTCCCACGCACTTAGGGCCTGCCAAACCGCTTCCAGTTCAAACCAGTTGATGTGTTTTTCCGCCAGGTCCAGAGGCCAGCGGCCGGACGTCGTGAGGAAACTCGGTAGGAGGTGAGCACCCCACCCGGAGAGACTGGCATCCACGCATAGCGAGAGCTGAGGAGGCGGCGAGGCAAGGGGAACTCCTGAAGCGAGCCACGGAATGTCCATCCAGCGCCGGAACCAGGGCAGCAAGGTCGCCGGAGGAAAGAAGCCAATGGAGAAGGAGGTGCAGCTGTAGCGGTCTGGAGTAAAGACCGAGGGGAAGTAGGTCCGCCGCTGCAGCCATCAAGCCAAGAAGCTGAAGCCAGACTCTGGCGGGGACTGCCTCCTCCTGAGCTACCTGGCTGGCTAGGGTGACTAACGTCTGGATCCGAGGTCCCGGAAGACTCAGTTGAGGTCGGTTGCGAATTCCATGCCGATGTGTATAACCGGCGCGACGGAGCGAGGTCTGACTTGCCCACGTTGACCAGGAATCCCAATCGTGACAGCAACTGGAGCAGCACATCTCCGTCCATCAAAAGGGAGGTCTCCGACTGGTTCCTCAGATAGTTTGAAATCAGACGACTGTCTGGCCTTGGCAACCACAGCATCGATGATGTGGGTGAAGACCCAGGGGCTGAGGTTGAGTCCGAACGGTAGTGCCCGAAACTGGTAAAGGGTTCCGTCGACGGCGAAGCGTAGGTACCGTTGGGAGGCTGGGTGCATGGGAACATGGAGGTACGCATCGGCCAGGTCCAGACTGATGGCGAAGTCGAATGGTTGCACGGAGGCCCGCAGGGCCCTGGCTGTTTCCATCCGAAAGGACAGGGCCGTGATGTATCTGTTCAGCGCGGAGAGATCGATGACCGGATGCCACTTGCCGCCCGGTTTGGGCACCATGAAGAGGCGGCTGTAGAAGGCTGGGAAGTCGCGTCGCAAGACTACCTCTATGGCGTCCTTCCGCAGGAGAGCGGCCACCTCGGCGCGAAGGGCATCGGCTCGGAGCTGATCGGACGGCATCTCGGTCCACAAGGGGGAGTGTCGGAGTGGAGGTGGAGACCGAAAGGAAATCTGCAGGCCTTTGGAAATGGTGGAGAGGACCCAGGGGTCGTCTGGGAACGGCAAACGCCACACTTCGCTGTAGAGGGCTAGCCTCCCGCCGACCGGGGACCCCAGGACAGTCAACGGGGGCCGAGGCTGGAGAAAGTCAGGACGCCCTCCCAAGCCCATGGCGGCGGGCAGGCTTGGGCCAAGCGGGGACAGGGTTACGGCCGGAGTGGGGGCGGCCGAAGGCAGGCACTCGACGGGTCTGATGGGGGCAAGCAGCGGGGGCTGAAGCGGAGGGTCTGGAGAACCGCAGAGCGCGACCCACGGCCTTGCAGGCTGCCTGAAAGCGCGAGGGGGCAGAGGCGCTGGGCCACCAATCCTTATTAGCGTCTCGAACTGACTGCCAGGTGGGGTCGAAGAGGAGAGGACCGCCAAGGGGAGCGCGACGAAGTTGAGTCTGGACATCGGGCGGTAGTCCGCGGCAGGCTTGGAGCACTAGGTCACATCGCAATAAGTCACAATTGGCAGCCGACGCCATAGAGTTGACCGAGGAGTGGTAAGCCGCCCGGTTAGCTGCTACAGAAAGGGTCAGAAGGTCCTCCAACAGGGGCGAGAAGGAAGGGTGCCAGGCCTCCTCGACACGGCGGATGAGGGCTTGGGTCAGGAGCTCCAGGAAACCCGAGCAGGCCAGGGAATTCTGTACGAGGGACGCCGTCTTGTGCAAACCGCAGGGAATACCACGCTTCAGGAACGCACAGCTGCCCACTTGAACCAAGGCCGGGGGGTCGACCAGGGGAAGGGGACAGGAGAAGGACTGTAAATGCCCGGCATACCATTCCTGTCGGAAGGCGATGTTGAGTCCGGCAGGCCACCTACGGTCGGAGAAGACGTCACTACTGGTCGTGTCCCGCTGAAAGTGGGTAGAGAAGGCATAAAGAAGGTCTCGAAAACTCGGAAGCTGGGGGAGTGACTTAAATTTCTTAAACTAGCGGCCAGCGTCGACGAAAGCAGACGCTTTCCTCTTGAGCGGCGGAGAAGGTAGGCAGGTTTCCAGGGGAAGACAGACCACGATGACACGTGCCGCTTCGTCCAGCAAGCGAAGAGTTTCTGCGCGGGGGGCCGAGGCGGCTGCAAAAGATGCGGGGTCGTCCGAAGGGGAGGGTGATCGACTAAGAGGGCCGAGAAGCGCCGAGATAGAGTCCTCTGGGAGCAGGCTGATGGTCTTGTCGTCAACAGGGCGGCGCGAAGACCGGCGAGCAGGGCGTGAAAAAACTACAGGGGAGGGAGACTCGGAAGGAGGGGCACGACGAAAGGACCTGTGGGAAGAAGGGGGCCGGGAAACACGGTGGCTCGACGCACACAGACGGAATGAAGCCGGGGGCGAAAAGCACCGGTGGCGAAGGGGCGAGGGGGCACAGAAGCAAGGCGGAAGCCTAACCCGAGGGGAGCGACCGCAAAGAGACGAGAGCGGGACCGGTGCGGCAAGCAGGCGTAAGAGGAAGACAAACGTCGAACCCGCTGCGGGGACGAACGCTGAGGTGAGAGGACTGGGGAACGCAGCCCGGAGGCGTGAGAAGAAGTGAAACGCGATGAGGGGAAGGCGGGCCGAGGACTGCGTCTGTCATCACGGTACGGCGCAAAGGCCGTCGAGGGGAAGCCATCCAGTGAACGAAGGCGCTGGTAGGTCCTGGAATCGAGCGGTAAGGAGGAAGTGCGCGCAAGTCTCCGAGTGGGCGACGCTGCCGGCCAGTTAACTCAACGTGGGAGTCAGCGGACCTAAAAGATGGTCGCAGCCAAGCCTCAAGGAGGGGGAGGCACGCTGCCGGCAATGTGACTTAGCGTAGGAGTCAACGGACTTACTTGAAACTCTCTGCGGCCAAGCCTCATGGAGGGGGTCATGCTGCCGGCTGGGAGACTCCCCGCGGGAGTCAGGGGGCACTCTCGTTGCGGTCACTGAAGCGGAGACAGTCCTAGCAACATGTTTCCCCAAGTCAGAGTGGGCGCAGTCGGTCACTACTCGCCAGGAGGAGGGGGACGCCATGGTAGGTGGACGATCCCGTGTTGGACGCTCTCGCTGATGAAAACTCCACAACTGTGACCATAACTCTTCCGGCCAAAAGGCGCAGACGTCGAAAGCGTGGTCGGAGTCGCAGCCAGAACAAGGGAGGCACACTGGGTGTCGATCGCTTGGCCATTGAAAGTTGCTGCACTGAACGCAGGTACGAACCTGGTAGCTGCAACACACATCAGACGTGAGCAGCGACCGGGCGCGGGAACGTGGCCCCGCACATGAATACGAGCGAAACGCGGCGAGTGGCGAGCGAAACGAAGGAAGCAAAAAATTTCCATGGTCGAAGCCGACGCCCGACCCCCGGGCGGGACGCAGGCAAAGACCGAGGCTTTACCTTTCCATTTTCTCAGCGGGGCAGGGGGAAAAACACTTCACCAACAAACCGCGGGAAACAGCCGGAAGCCGAAGATTCCCAAGAACACAAAACGCCATCCAGCGCAGTCACACGTTTCTTCCAGAAGGGAAGCACCACAAAGGAAAAAGTCTCCGGGAAACTAAGCACACATAGAAGGCCAAGTCCGAGTCCAAGAATGAAGTCCAAGGCGACCGGGCGAAGAAACCAGTCGCACCAACATAGAGAAGTCCCGTAGGCCAAAAACACGTCCTAACGCTGTGAGCTAAGTAAAATGACTGGTTGGTCTCGCCATGAAGTACGGGACCGGATGGGCACGGGAGACTACTCATGACCCTGTTTTTGGGACCCCTGAGTGCCTCCCGGGTTGTGTGGGAGCACAACGGGTCCCTAGGCTAAAATTGCATGAGCTAGTAGATCCTTCCTGACAGTAATGTCATCGGTAATGTTTTTGAAGAAATAAATAATCATATCACGGCACAGCACATCGTATACCATAGATTTCCTTCTATCATGAGCAAACCTCCTTTCAGTTTTAAATAACACCGGTACATCACCTTCCAGAACAAGAGCATGCGTTTGATCAGTTCCGATCACAGTCAGCCACTGTTCCAAATACAGGTCAGCCGCAGTATTACACGCACCAAGCTAACAACAAAAGACGCAAGTCTGTGGCTCCAAAATGGATGGCCAGTGAGCAAAGGTCCTGGAGCTGATGTCAGTCCGAGTTAAGACTGCTCACAGCACGAGGACCTTTGCTTAGTCGGTGTTTGTTTTTTCCCTAACAAGCTTAACCCATTTAGCCCCTACAGCAGGAGATGGATCGACCATGCTAATTCAAGGGTAGTGCTAAATGAGCTTGGCACCTTCAGGTGCCAAGCTCATTTAGCACTACCCTTGAATTAGCATGGTCGATCCATCTCCTGCAGCTGGTACACAGTCGTTACATAACACCTCTAGAATTTGGGAAATGTGCCCATGTGGTTAAGTGGGTTATGCTGACTCGGCACCACAGCCATGAGAATAACGTGGCTCCAAGTTACCATGACATACCAAGGCTGACCTGTAATGAGCCTGAGGTGAGCAGTTAAACTATCACAATTTTGATACTACCGGTACAGGCACACCATTTCTCAGTAACAATTCAAAATTCATAGGCCTTTCACTGCCACACACCAAGCTAATCAGGCATGCTCGTTTCATAGTTTATTTATTTTATGCTGTACTGTTAGTGAACAATTTCCCATAAAATCTACCGAAGCAGTCAAATTATTTTAAGTTTTGATTTGATATAGCCTCTAAAATCATATTATACGCTGAATACTGGCTGAAAAGCACAAATACAAATTTCAGAAGCTGCAAGTAGTCCAAATAACTGTAGTAGTCTGTGAGTTTGGACCTTATGGCTGAAAGCAATAAGTTACACAATCACAGACCAGCCCATGCAAACCAAAATCAGACTTACTTCTTTCCTCTATAACACATACAAATTGCTTTATTGACACCGAAAACAAAGAAAGATAAACTCACAAAATCGACAGGTGCACTGTTCCAGCACAGAGACAACAAAATGTCACAAAACAAGTTACCAGTAACATTCTGGGTAATGCTTTCCTGAAGTTTATGTACATGTATACATAAATTGTACATGTACCCAAATGTACACATACTGGTTAACAGGATAACCCTTACACAGCACTGGTGGCCTAATGCACCAGGGACTTACACACACCCACAGCAAGACAGCTGCTGAAATAATAATCAACAACAAAATAGCAAATAATGTAAACTGCACTTCAAGTGATGTGAATTCTTTTTCTGGAGGGGGTGGGGATGGTGGGTGGGGAAGAAGCACGATAAAATTTTAATTCATGGCTTAATAACAGCACATGACTGGTTGCCAAACAATTCACTAGCAAGGCTTAGTCAAAGACTTTGACCTGAACATTGCTTCTGCCTGAAAAGCACCTAGAACCCATCTCAGCCAGCAAGACGCACAGAGTCTCATGAGTCCCTGCAACTGCAGGGACTCATGAGACTCTGTGCTTCTTGCAGAGACCCATGACAACCTCTGCTTCTTGCACGCAAGAGTGTGGGACAGAGTGACATCTGCCACTGGAAGAAAAACATCATTCCTTATGATAATGATATAATGAATAAGGTTGGTACACATATACATTTTGTGAGGCTGATGAAAAAGCCAAGTACCCTGTAAAAGAAGGTGGGCAGTTAAAACGAGTTAATCATTTCCGCACAAATCATTTTAACAAAGCCTACCCAAGTCACACTGATCCAATCCCCACATCAACCTTCCCCCTCCTCCCCAGCTCTAAAGTAAACATCTTAGGAAAAAAATAGCGATTTTAAAAGATTGATTGTACATTGATTGTACATTGCTTAACGTCCCGACAGCAACAAGGCTTTCTCAGGACGTGCCTGCACTGCTTGTGAAAAAAACTAAACAGAACATTGAATGTATGTCGCCAGCCGGTCAAATACATTAAATAAACCTAACACATGGGGCCTAAATAAAGCTAAGACCATTTAGCAACACACATCCAATATCAAGAGCTACAGGCAGTGCAGACAGTAGGGAGAGTTTTAAAAAGGCAAATACAGGTGAATGGACAAAGGGTAGACAGAAACACATGCCCCAGAATAGAGAGAAAAACCCACCCTGTGGGGCTGACCAGGGTGACCCTGGGAACTAAAAAATACCTAACCCCACCCAAGTCCCCCAGGGCAGACCCGGGTGGGGGGATTTTAAAAGATATTGGCCATGCATTTAAGTATATTTGAAAAAAAAATCTCATCTAAGTAATGTGCCCTACTGACCCACAGTAAACTGGAAAACAGGAAATGTACACAGAGGCAAATGTAATTTAATCAGGCAGCAACGCAGGTGCAAACTTATTCTTGAATTTTTCCACCACTTCACGTAAAAAAACAACCCAAAAACAAACCTTTTGGCGTGCATATTATACATGTATGTCTGTCCAATGAAAGCATATCAAACAAATGTGTTTGCAAATGTTACATGCAATGTCCACTGTACAATGTGAAGACCAAACAGCAGTATCTGAGGTATGAAGATGTTGCTAAAACACATGGCAGCTTCAAAATTAGAAAATGTTCACTCATTCAAGACGTGAAGCATCTGGATACCTGGCTTAACCAATTTAACCCCAACGCACTGCAGCAGGAGATGGATCGACCATGATAATTCAAGGGTAGTGCCAGATTAACTTGGCGCCTAATGGCGGAAACCATGGTCGATCCATCTCCTGCAAATAGTAGTCATTAGGCGACACGTCTTGGATGTGTGAAACATTTGAGCTTATCGTCTCTTGCTACCACACAGGTGATTTAAAAGAAAGGGCACCAAAACAAAAGAGGAACATATCTGAACCCTGCTGGGTCTGAAAGCACGCTGTTTCAAACTGATTTCAACACTACACTGCCTGAGCTACTACTACCCAGGTCTACTGCTTGAAAATAAGAATAATCACTCATTTTTGTGTTCACACCATACCAATGTCAACAATATGTGGGTAACATCAACATGATATTGCTGTCGGGCAGCTGAGTTAATCACAAACACTGGAGAGAATAAAACGATGTGCTTAACCCATTTAGCCCCAGAACCCTGCAGCAGGAGATGGATTGATCATGGTAATTCAAGGGTAATGCCAGATCAGCTTGGTGCCTCCAGGCGCCAAGCCCATCTGGCACTGTCCTTGAGTTATCATGATCAATCCACCTCCTGCAGCTGGTAGATAGTCGTTCAGTAACACTTTCCAAATTTGGTAAAAGCACCCGTGGGGCTAAAAGGCGTAACTGTATCTGATGCAGGAAAAGATGACAAAGCAAAATGATCAACCATAACTGAATACCAAAATAACAAAAAAAAATGCATGCAAAGTGCCAGTTTGTGACTGTTGACCTTACGACATTAACCCTTTGCGTGTCCATATATTGGTTTTTGTGACAAAAACTGATATGGACACACAAAGGGTTAAGACTGTAAGGTCCCAAATCACCAAATCATGGACAAGCACGCAAATATTTTTTCAGATAACTGTTCTAAAAAGCTTAACTGTTTCGAAAAGAAACATCCAAATTCTAGTCGACAGTAACGAATAAAGTCTAACGGTATGTACAAAATGGTGTGCAAGTATTGATTTATGATTCTGGACCTTACAGCCTCAGAGCCATAAGGTCTACAATCAAAGACCATCACACGTACAAAACAAGGGATTACATGCAAAAATATGCAAATACATCAGCAAATTAAGTTTCCAAGATAGATACATCTAACATGAACACACAATAAATACAAAATTCATGGCGCAGAAACGAAAAAGAAAGAGGCAAAAAAACCACATACATTTACTGCAGTCTCATGATTCTGGTAGAAAATAAAACTAAAAAGCATGCTACATTTCCGTGATGCTTTCAAAGGTGTTTCCAACGCCCACAAATTGACACACACAGACATCAACAATACGACATACAAATTATGCAAACCATATCCTTAACCTTCACGATTGCCCCCCCCTTGTGCTTGCTGCCACCAGTGCTGTGAGCTGTACCGGTGGCTGCATGTACAAGGGTTACCCATAAACCCCTTCACTGGATTCAAAGCAGGTCAGAAAGGAGCACAGATCGTCATGAGCCCCCGCAGTTGCGGGGGCTCATGAGGATCTGTGCTGCTTTCTGATCTACTCACGACCTGTCTCTTGTGTCTGGGTGATTTTTGCTCTGTCTCAGCAATGAAGGTGTTAATGGCCTTTCCAATTGCAGCTATTAAACAACAGAACAGAAAGTTTAAAGCCTTACTTTGTACCACTAACAGACATTTACTGACCAAAAGTTTGTCTATGAATGATGCCATAACTATTCTAAGTTGCAGTCATGCTACAATAGAGCCGTATAAAAATAGATGTACTGGTAGGTCAGGATTTTACAAGCATCGGTACACTGTGGAATAGTGCAGAATAGTGCAGTGCCTCCCAAATGGATGGATTTATTTTAACCTAAGTAAAATTCAGCCGTGAAGACTGAGAATTCATTGACTCGCTGGTAAAAATGACTCGCTGGTAAAAAAAAAATGTACTTTTCTTGTTCACTCGCATTATGCATTAATCCCCCGGTACTCAATACAGAACCGGTAGCTGCATGCACAAGGGGGATAAAAATAGAATCGCATGCCTTTGAAACTATAATATATATTTTAAAAATACAGTAGATGACAATTAGATTTTCTCTCAAGTAATTTTCGCAGCGAAGTTGGTATCAGCAACATACACGATATATGAAACGGCAAAGTTTTGTTACGTGCACATGACATATATACATGCATTTTTTTCACCTGTATTCTTCCCCTCAGCAATACCGCTTTGAACTTAAACCTGCATGATAAAACATGCCACATTCCTTAACCCATACCATACTGAGGCTAAAAGCTTCAAATTTGTACACCGCCATATGCAAGCTGCATTATAGTACTTAGACACGGATACAGACCAATGGCTTTAGTTCAAGGGTGGTACCAGAATAGCTTGCCATTTGCAAGCTGCATTATAGTACTTAGACACGGATACAGACCAATGGCTTTAGTTCAAGGGTGGTACCAGAATAGCTTGCCGCCTAGAGGCGCCAAGCTATTCTGGCACTACCCTTTAACTATTCTCGTCAAACTTATTTCACACACTGGTGTATTCTGAATGATAAGGGTTAACCCCCTTGTGCATGCAGTTACTGGTACTGTCTAGAGTATTGATGGCTGCATGCACAAAGGGGTTAAAGCACCAGTGCCATTTGGACAACTTTATATCAACCCCTTTCATTGCCAGTGGATGCATATTTGCATAAGAAATCTTTGCCAATTCAATGCCAAAGAGCCCCAGTCATCCAAGGAACAAGAACACAAAGAGGTTTCAACAAGAGGAATAGATCCTCATGGGCCCCTGCAACTGCATGGGCCCATGAGGATTTGTCTCTGGCCGCAGGATTGTGTGTAGTTTTTTTTTCTAGGCAGGGAAAGGGGACAATACTGTACCTACTCACAGCAGCACATTCACATCCCGTCACTAAAATGCTAAGTTCTCAACAAAAATCAGTGAGCCGTTTCAGGGTCTTTCAATCACTACAACTGGAAACTAACTGAAAAAGAAATACGTTGCACAAAAACAAAAGTTTTCAAGAGAAAAACATTACATCTTTCAGGCACTCTGTTACGCAGCGTCAATTTTCAAGTTCCAGTCGCGTATCCAGATGTGGCACATCTCGAAAGAATAAATACACGACATAGATTGACCATGTTAGTTCAAGGGTGGTGCCAGAATAGCTTGGCGCCTAGAGGGGCCAAGCTATTCTGGCACCACCCTTGAACTGTCACGGCTGATTTATCGCCTGCAGTATGCAGTCTGTAAAGAGAAACAAATGAGCCCTACAGCTGCAATTCATCATAGCATGTACAATCCAGATAAATTAATACAGTTAAAATTATTGCTGTTATCTTTTATCCACCGATCCGTGAATGACAGACACACGCACTGTGACACTATCAATGTACTAACACAATAGCTTATGAACAGACTGCATTAAACTGACTACATTCCAGGAAATGAAGGCTGTAAAAGTGCAAGCTGTTGTCTCTAGTGACAAGTGATACACTTTGCCCAACAAAACGTTTCTTGAGACAGCACTCACTTTTAAGACCACTTTTCTCTTGTGAAAGGTGATTGAACAGGTGCCATTGTACTAACACAATGATTTACAACAGACTTCAATTACCCCCTTATTGCCAATGGATGAAGATGGTGTTTTTAAAATCATTTTAACCTGAACATACAAAAATCACCAGCCAAAAAAGGAACAAACATAGAATGGGGGACTAAGGATCTATACCTTTGCAGTTGGCTGGTGTTCAATTTTTCTTAGCAGTGAAGCATTTAACCCTTTGGGTGTTGGTAGCAGTTTTAGTCACGATGATTCCTGCAGGAATCATCGTGACTAATACTGCTACCAACACCCAAAGGGTTAAAGACACTTCATTTCAATGAAACAAAGGCTGTTAAAGTGTAAGTTACTGTGTTGGCAGATATAATTTATAGTGAAGATGATGCCAAGAATCCTTCCCAAAGAAAATGACAAATGCATGCCCACTTTTGACTCCACAGACCAATCTGGCACCGTTCTGTGGTTTAATTAATCCTTTGCGTGTCGAGGCGATTCCTGCAGGAATCATCTCAACAAAAATTCACTACCAACAGCCAAAGGATTAAAAGTCATGTGGCTTCCAACTGAACAAGGTGTGTTGGTCTGTCACAGGTGTTTTGGTCTGTGATCCAAAATCGTAGGCCAGTGAAAATAGTGATAATGACAGTGCTTATATAGTGATCGTGATGACTTCGTTCTCATATGGATATGGTGATGAAAAATAAACTTCTGACTGATGTTGCTTAATGTTCAGACAGCGATCTTTAAACTTTACAATATTTTATGACAGCAATAAGAAAATGATATACGAAACCAATGTTAAGCTATCCAACATTCCACAAGCAATACAGGAGCTTGCGATAAGTGGTCTGTGATGTTTAACATGCCATGAGCAACTTATATGGAAAATCTTACTTGCAACATGTGCTGGTTTATGATTTTGGACCTTACGGCCCAGAGACTAAAGGTATAAAATCACACATGAGCACTCATCTAAAAAAAAATTCAGAATGTTGTATAAGGGTGAAACATTAATCTAGCTTTTCCACTACCACAATGCCATTAACTGTAGGTGGCAACTTGAGCTGGCAGTTAATCTTTTGGTTGACGGTAGCGGTTGTTGTCGTGATGATTCCTGAGCATGCAGCCAACAGCGCTGTTTACAGCACTAGTGGCTGTACACACAATGGGTTTAGTCGTTAACAATACCATTAGCACTGCACAGTGCATCAAAGCTGAGTGGCTGCGAGGAACTCTGCTGCCTCATAACGACAACAAATACAAGCACACGGCAGCAGTGATTTGCAATGTCCATAGTTTTTTTGTGCCAGCATATTTCAGCTGTAAGCCGTAACCGCACAGCTAATGATAAAAAGGGTTGAAATTCTATGAGCAGCCAAAACATTTCTTATCAGCAATTAAGACATGCTTCAGTACAGCCTGAAGTTTCGCTTGACAGAAATTCACAATGTATGATGTAGCGATGACGAGGTAAAACGAAGAGGGTTGGCCAGAGCGTCTACTACTGTACGACTTAAAAGTCTGAGGTTGTAAATGGAGCTTCTTTCCGTGAGCAAGAGGTGTAGATTCTCATGAGCCCCTGCGACTGCAGGGGCTCATGAGAATCTACGCCTCTTGTACACAGAGTCCCATGAGCTTTTCTTGTGACCACAGTGGCTGATGAGAATGTAGGCCTCTTGCATATGGAGTCGGACTCGTGAGGATCCAGGACTCTTGCAGATGCAGAGGGCCGAGAGAGGGGATGACAAGATGATAAAGAGGAGTGTGGCTGTAGCAGATTGCAAAGACTGAAAGGCATGCAGGGTGTATTTTCAGACGACCGTTACTCTGGTTCCATACCTGGAGGGGGCAGCGGCACAAAATTCACCACCTCGTCGTAAACCAGACCTGCACACAGCGATGTACACACACACCAGGTAAAAGCTGGCATCAAGCATTTTACCCCCCCCCCCCCTCCCTCCCCCCAAATGCATGTTAACACATTCAGCCCTGGTGCCCTCCAGCAGGAGATGGATCAACCTAATTCAAGGGTAGTGCTAGATTAGCTTGGCACCTGACGGCACCAAGCTAATCTGGCAATACTCTTGAATTATCATGGTTGATCCATCTCCTTCAAGTGAAACTGGTACTAAGTTGTTAGGTGACACCTCCAAAATTTGGGAATGTGGCTGTGGGGTTAAATGGGTTAACAGTACTGTATACAGTACCGCTCTGTGAAGGAAAAAGACGGCAAGTCGTTTTTAGTGAAAAGCAACAGTTTCATTGTATAAGGTACCCTCCAAACCCCCCCCCCTCCCCCCCCCCCACACACACAAAAAGAGAAAGAAAAAAATATGTTTACAATAAGTGTAACACAGGAGAAAGAAGTTGGGTCAGTAAGGTAGGTGTTTTGTTCTTTTTTCTCTTGTATGCCAAGGAATGAATGAAGATTACTTGAACACTGGTGCACATCAAAGAAAACATCATGCAGGAAAAAAAGAAAATGTTAAGGATATGCTAGTTATCCTCATTTTCCCCATATGGTCATGTCTGTTGAATATATAACAGCGAAAAATGTATTTTTCTTTAAAATGTATTTTTTCGAAAAATACTTACCGATGACATTACAGAATGGAAAAGGTTCTTAGCTAGACTAATTTTAGCCAAAATTGTTGTGTACGTATATGGCAGTGTTGGCAGGGGAGGGGCGCCATAGCCTAGGCGGTAACCCGAGTAGCCTCCCTTCCATCCCATCCGGGCATGCGCCCAGCGGAAGCTCACTAGTCAGTTTCTTAGTGGACCAGCGGCAAGCGGGGCAGGTGGGAGGGTCCTTCGAGTAATGTCATCGGTAAGTATTATACGAAAAAATACATTTTAAAGAAAAATACATTTGTTTCCTCAAAACACATTACCGAAGACATTACAGAATGGAAGAATCCTGAAGAGGAGGTGGGTGCCGCTATAACGCCCCTAACCCACCCCCTAGAGACCACTAGGGCCAACCTCCCTAAGCAACCTCCCGATAATTTTAGCTAAGATACTTACGGCGCCTAGGGCGCCGGGAGGGAGTGTTGTGCCGCCACGATGTCCCCCACCAGCGAAAGGTTCTGGCGCTGGTTGGAGAGGTCCCTCAAGTAGAAGCGGGCGAAGGTAGTCTCCGCTCGCCAACCCACGGCCGCCACAATGTCTTTGACAGCACAGTTGCGGTCAAATGCAAGGCTCGCGACCATGGCTCTGACCTCGTGCGCCCTGATGCTCATACGTTTGGCTGTATCAGGGGAGAGGTCTTGGTAGGCGGAGCGTATCACCCATCGGAGCCAGGAGGAGATCGTCTGGGGTGAGATGTCATTTCTACCTGGGGACAATGGGAGGAAAAGGCGGGTGCGTCCCCTGCGGAGCGGCTTGGTCCGGCGCAGGTACACGCGCAATGCCCTCACCAGGTCCTGTTGCGTGGACTCACGGTAGGAGCCTGGGTCTCTCAATGGTTGGATGGTGACCAACTGCGGGGCAGCCAAAGGAGATCGGGTCTTGGCGAGAAATGCCGGGTCGGGCAGCAGTTGAACAGAGCCGTCCATCCGGAACTGCAAACAAGCGGGCGTGCTGAAATGGCGTGCAGCTCGCTGACCCAGGAGGCAGATGCGAGGGCCAGTAGTAGTAAGCAGGTCTTCCGCGTCACGTCCGGTAGTCTCGCCAAGGGGATCGGTTCGAAGTGGTCTGAGTTGAGCCAAGTAAGGACCCAAGGCAGGTCCCATCGCGGCACCAGGGAGCGAACTTACTTACGCCTGTCACCCCTCCCCGGGTATAGGCCTTCGACGAGAGACCTCCAGCGACTCCTGTCCTGTGCTTCTCCTTCGATTTTACTCCAGGTGGTTCCCAGTCACTTGATGTCTGCTTGGAGGTCTCGACGCCAGTTGTTTCTCGGCCTGCCTCTTTTCCTCTTTCCCTGGGGTTCCATGACAATGCCTGCCTAGTGATACTGGAAGCTGGCTTTCTCAGACTGTGACCAATCCATCCCCATCTTCTTCGCCCAATTTCATTCTCTGCTGTTATCTGCTCTGTTCTCTCCCAGGGTCTGACATTGCTGATCTTCTCTGGCCAGTGGATTTTCAAAATTCTTCTAAGGCAACTGTTTATGAAGATCTGTACTCTGTTGACTGTGGTTTTTGTCAATCTCCAAGTCTGTGCTCCATATAGGAGAACTGCTTTTATGTTGGAGTTGAAAATCCGAACTTTGGTGTGTTGTGACAACTCTCTGGAACTCCACACTTTTCTCCAGTTGGCTGCTCTGGCTTTACCGATTCGTGCTCTGACATCTGCATCAGTGCCGCCTTTTTTGTCTATGATGCTCCCAAGATAGGTGAAAGACTCCACCTCCTCCAACGGGGTGCCAGCAAGCAAGACTGGTTCTTCCCTGGTTGCGTTCAGCCTCATTGTCTTTGTTTTCTGTTTGTGGATGGTGAGGCCCACTTGGGACGAGATGTCAGCAAGCCTTGTGGTCTTGTCCTGCATTTGTTGATGAGTGTGGGACAGTAAAGCCAAGTCGTCTGCAAAATCGAGGTTCGTCAAGCTGTGTCCACAGTGTCCACTGTATTCCACTTCGATTGTGCTCTGTGGTCCTCTTCATGACCCAGTCTATAGCCAGTAGGAAGAGGAACGGAGACAGCAAACACCCCTGCCTGACACCAGCTCCCTGGTGAACTGCCCTTCATGGATCACGTGACATGTCATGCCATCGTAGCTGCTCTTGATCAGGCGGAAGAGCTTTGTGGGTACACCGTAGTGTCGTAGGAGTTTCCACAGAGTCTCTCGGTCCACGCTGTCAAATGCTTTCTTGTAATCCACAAAGTTGACGTACAGCGGGGAGCTCCACTCCAGAAACTGTTCCACGATGATGCGGAGAGTGGCGATCTGGTCTGTACATGATCGGTTTTTCCTGAATCCTGCTTGCTGGTCTCTCAGCTGGGGGTCAACGGAGCTCTTCATTCTCTCCAGGATGATCCTGTTGAAGACCTTTCCTGGTACTGACAGCAAGGTGATTCCTCTGTAGTTGGAACACTTGCTGAGGTCGCCTTTCTTGGGAAGCTTGATTAGGTACCCCTCCTTCCAGTCAGCCGGCATCACCTCCTCTTCCCAGATCTTTCCAAACAGTGGGTACAGCATACCAGGGAGCGAAGGGTGGGACGTTGTAGACTGAAGTGGGCCATTAGGTCGGCGAGGTCCTTGCAGGTACCAGGGTCGAGTCGTCCCAAATGTCGGTACATGTCAGAGATCATGGCCAGGTAGCCGCGAATGGTGATGGGCGCTAACCACTGGTCGGTGAACAGCCAGAGGAAGACGTCCGCCAGCTGAGGAGCCGTCAAATCGATGGAGGAGAGGCGCTTGCCGTCACACCAGGCGCACAGGACTCGCCACTTGCCTTTCGTAGACTCGTCTGGTCGAGCTTCTGCGGGCTGTAGCGATCGCGTCCACCGCTGCACCTGAGAAGCCTCTAGTGGCGAGGGCTTGCCGGACAACCTCCAGGCGTGGAGGAGGAGTTGTTCGGGGCATGGGTGGTACAGCGCCTGACGTGGCTGCTTGAGCATCGTGCGTGGGGTGGGAAGCGGCAGCAGGGGGGCAGTGGCGAGGTTTAGGTCGGTGGTCCACGACTTGGTCCAGCAGAACGGGGCCACCGGGAACAGGATCGCACCGTAGGCGGGTAGGTGTAGGCAACCAGGCCATCCCACGGGATGAAGAGAGCATCGACTGCCCAGGCAAGTGGGTTTGGAATCGGCGAGACAAAGAGAGGGAGCTGGCGATTCCATCTCGTCGCGAACAGGACGATCATGGGGGTCTCCCAAGCAGCACCAACCATCCGAAAAATGTCTGGACAAAGCGACCACACTCGGTATGGAGAAGCTGGCCGCGTTGGGAGAGGGAGTCGGCTAGAACATTCAGGTGACCCGGAATGTGCCACGCGCGGAGAGTGATGTCCCGATCTTTGCACCACTGGAGCACCTGGTAGAGGAGGATGCAGAGGGAGGGAAAACGGGTCCCACCCTGCTTCTGGATGTAGGCGACGACTGTGGAGTTGTCCGAAAGCACCAGTAGCTCCTGATGTTGTAGACAGGATTCCCACGCAAGGAGGGCTTGCCAGACTGCCTTCAGCCCCAGCCAGTTGATATTGGGTCAGCAAATCCGAGGGCCACAGGCCGGAGGCAGTCACGAACGACAGAAGCAGGTGCGCGCCCCAACCGGTGAGGCTTGCGTCGATGCAGAGGAACAGTAGGGGAGGGGGCGAGTAAAGGGGAACTCCCATCGCGAGCCAGGTTGGATCCGCCCAGCGAATGGGATGAGGACGGAGCATCGGTGGGACCGGAACTGGGACCTCAAGGTCAGACGTCGAAGGTTGCCAGTGAAGAAGGAAGTGTAGCTGCAGGGGGAGCAGATCTGCTGCTGCACTCATCAGTCCCAGAAGCTGAAGCCACCGCCTGGCGGGGATCGCTGTCTCCTGGGACACCTGCCGCGCTAGATTTGCCAACTTCTGGATGCGTTGCTCTGGAAGCCGGACGTTGTTGAGGTCGGTGCGGAGCTCCATCCCCAGGTGCACAAAGTGGCGCGACAGTATGAGGTCGGACTTGACCATGTTGACCAGGAAACCCAGCGCGTCGAGGAGCAGGAGCAGCGCATCTCGGTCTTCCTTAAGGCGGACTCGGCCTGGTTCCTCAGCAGAAGGTCGTCCAGGTAGTTTGACGGGCTCGAAGACGTCCGTCAGGCTCTGGCTATCATGGCGTCCATGATACGAGTGAAGACCCAAGGACTGAGGTTGAGGCCGAAGGCCAGCGCGCGGAACTGGTAGACCACACCCTCGGAGGCTGGGTGCATGGGAACGTAAAGATACGCATCTGAAAAGTCCAGGCTGACAGCAAAGTGCACTGCGGAGCAAAGGGCCCGGGTGGTCTCCATGCGAAAGGACGGCACGACAATGGACTTGTTTAGCGCCAAGAGGTCTATAACGGGATGCCACTTGCCGCCCTGCTTGGGCACTACTAAGAGCCGGCTATAGAAAGCTGGGGAGTCGTGTCGCGTCAACACCTCTGTAGCGGCCTTCCTGGAACTCGCCCGCGAGGGCCGGCTAGCATCTGAGATGTGGGAAGCAGTCTGTCGGTGAGTTGACCTAAACCTTGAGCGTGACTGGTGGCGAGTAGCGTGGGTCTGCTCCGTTCGTGGACGGGGCGAGTCATCTCGTTGGGACGCTGTGCCTTGCCTACTGCTTCCTGTTGATGAGCGGGAGTGTGTTCGGCGAAGGTTCCCGAACGTCATGTCTGGAGCGGGGACATCGAATCTCCGCGCTGGCCTCTGGTCTTGGCCGAGGAGGCAGCAGTGACTGGAGGAGCGTGTGGCGGGCGACTCTCCACAACCTGGTAAGCAGCATTCGTCGGGTCTGTGACGGCTACCAGCGCTGGAGCTCGCTCTCGTGTCTTACAGGCATGGGAATTAGAAAAGTGAAAAAAGTCTGAAACTTGGGGGGTCCGGGGGCATGCCCCCCCCCTGCCTCCCCCCCCCCCCCCCTCCCCCCCCCCCCTCCCCCCCCCCCTCCCCCCCCCCCCCCCCCCCCCCCCCCCGGGAAATTTTAAAATCTAGATTAAAATCTGTGCAATCTGGCGCGTTCTGGAGCGAGCATGAGAAGAGTGCGATCAGTGTTGTATTGCCCGCTTGCACGGTAAATTAACGATGGCGTTACAGCCACAATAGGTGACGCGTAACTCTAGCGGGCGGCATATCACTTGAACGAATGCCTCGCAGTGTATAATGACCGGTGCTCAGTTACTTTTTGCACCCCAATTTTTTTTTCGGCGGACAATTTTTTTTTTGGCGGCTGAGCAATATCATTTCGGTGGAAATTTGCCTTTAGGCGGACAATTCCCATGCCTGGTCTTATCTCGCGCCAATACAGGCGGCACAACCGGGTAGAGACCACTCGGCAGGACTGTGGTGGCTACCGGTGCAGGGGCTGTGTCTCAAGGCCTAGCTCGTGGCGCTCGAGTTTCCGCGACCGGGCAGAGACCACTCGACGGGACTGTGGTGACTGCCAGCGCTAGAGCTCGGGCTCGCGGCCTAAGCCGCGGCGTTGAAGGCTCTACAACCTGGTAAGGGCCACTCGTCGGGTCTGTGGGGCTTACCGATGTTGGACCCCTTTCCCGTGCTGGTGTCGGCCGTTCGCAGCGGTAGAAGCTCCATAGCTTGTTTCACTGTTCTTCCAGCCAGGGGGCGCAGACCAGGCACGGGTGAGTGGAGGCGCAACCGGAACAGGGTAGGCATATAGCATGTCCGTCACTAGGCCATTGGAACTGTCCACATCGTGAGCAGGTGCTGACCTGCCAACTGCATAGTGCACAATGAAATGCGAGCGAGCGTGCCCCCGCGGGCCGGCAATATGAATCCGCGCGACGACGCGTACAACGAAGTTAATGCACGGCATATGCCGACGCCCGGCGCTCTACCCCTTCCCTTGAGCGATGGACGGAGGCAATAATCGAGGTTTTACCTTGCCATAATGAAGAAGCAGGGGAGCCCACAAAGGTCGCAGACCAACCAGTGCACCGCGGCGAAGCCCAACAGCAATGGCGGCGAAAGCAGGCTCGACCCAGTCCACGGTCCGTGAGCAGAGACCACGCAGGCGTCACAGGCATGACCGGTCCCTGAAGCTGGGAACTCCACCGCGAATCACAGGAAGCGTCCAAGCCTAACACAGTGCACTCCGAGGCTAGCAGTAGAGCGAAGCAGAAAGGTCAGGACACACGATGTGCGTAACACGCTACGGCCAGACCGGCCTCGAGGCGCGTGAGCACAGTTCACAAGGCGCCGCTGTCTCGTCAGGTCCAAGTCACAAACCCCGACAAGGAAATTCCCACATGAAAGAGTCCAAGCCTAACACAAGGCACAGCGTATGGTAACACCTCCAATGAAACACTACGACCGGTTTCCACAACTTTACACAGTCCGAAGCTAGAGACACTGACGTACACAACCGTTCACTGTCTAGCTAAGAAACTGACTGGTGAGCTTCCGCTGGGCGCATGCCCGGTTGGGATGGAAGGGAGGCTACTCGGGTTACCGCCTAGGCTATGGCGCCCCTCACCTGCCAACACTGCCACATACGTACACAACAATTTTGGCTAAAATTAGTCTAGCTAAGAACCTTTTCCATTGGGGCAAAAGATGCTATTGTTGTAAAGCCAGGGGAAGATAATCATTGCAGAGTACTTTGTGGATTTCCTCCCTTTGTCAGTTTGTGTCTGAATGTGACGGTTGTGACTGCTAGATCATTCAAGTCTGATTTTTTTTTTTTTTTTAAATATCACCCAAAAAAGTTTAGGGTTGGCATGCCCTACAATAAAACCCTTGCTTTTCACAAAATGGACTGCCTATCTTTTGCCATCACAGGGCAGAGTACCTGGTGGCTGTGTGTAAAAGGGGCTTGACTTAGATTTTGACTGTACACTTCATCTAGCAATTTTCACCCAATGATTTACTTCTCAGAAATGCACTAATGTAATAAACTGAACCTCCTTCTGCATATGGCTGCCAATGCTGTGAACGGTAATGGTGGCTGCATGTACAATGGGTGTCAAATGAAGTTAGCGAAATTTGAAAACAATGTGCTCAGACTTAGAACTCACGTTTCCACTCCGGTATGGACAGCTCCAGGCCCTCAAAGGACTGGTCGTAGGGTTCTGCCGTTGGCTCATCCTGAGGGTCAGCATACTGCTTCAGGTATGGATGGGCAAGCGCTTCTGTGGCAGTGATTCTATGCTCAGTGTCCAGGTCCATCATTCGCTCCAAAAGGTCGATGGCTGGAATATTGAATTGACAATATTACGCAACAATGGTACAGGGGTCAAAGGCTGGAATAGTTCACCCATTTAAACCCCAAGACCACATTTCTCAAATTTTGGAGGTGCTACCTAAGGACTAATGTACGTGTTAAATGAGCTGGATCGACCATGATAATACAAGGGCAGTGTGAGATGAGCTTGGTGCCTGAAGACGCCAAGCTCATCTGGCACTGCCCTTCAATTATCATGGTTGATCTGTCTCCTGCTGTAGGGTGTTGGGGCTAGATGGGTTAATCAATGAATCTTCATTTACAACACCTCTTGGTAGTCAGTAGCACTTTTTGGCAGTCAGCAGCACTTTCTGCAGGAGTCACTGCAACAAAAAGTGCCACTGACAACCAAAGGCTTAACAAAGTCATAGACAATATCATTCTCCCATCTGATGTTGCCAAAGTGGAACAGAAAACATGTCCACTTCCAGTTTGGGGATTGGGCAGTGTTGAATGACTGTCCCAAAGAAGCGTGTAGATTTGGTGAGTAGACGTTATTATTCATCCTTTTCATCCCGATACACTATTGCTTGAAATTAATTTGACAATGATAGTTCAAGGGTGGTGCCAGCTATTCTGGCACCACCCTTAAACAAAAAATGGATGATCCATCTCCTAATCTGTTATTTAGCCTTCATAGGACCATAAGAATTTTATTTTAAATGAGCCTCAGGATGAAATGGGTTAAAGTGAATGTTTTTATTTTCACACTAACCATTACAGCCTCAGTACAATGGAACCTGCTTTAAGCAAACACCTTTTTTTGCCAGGAAAAAGTAGTTATAAAAAATATTTGCTCTCTAAAGAGAAGTCTTGAAAGGCAAAAAGTGTCACCTGTCCTTAACCCATATCATACTGAGGCTAAAAGCTCCAAATGTGTACACTGCCATAAGCAAGCTACATTATAGTACTTACATATAAGGATATAGACCAATGGCTTTAGTTCAAGGGTGGTGCCAGAATAGCTTGGGACCTAGAGGCGCCAAGCTATTCTGGCACTACCCTTGAACTATTTTCATCAAACTTATTTCACACACTGGTGTTTTCCGAATTATATGGGTTAAAGACCACCATTTAGCTGGCTGCAGCCACCTAAAAGAGGGTCTTTAATGGCAGGTGAACTCTCATAAGGATGGTCACTCAAAACAAATTCTGCTGTAGCAATGTACACAATCCTCGCGCTGGGACCATATGGCGTTGAGGTGCGTCCCCTGAGTGGTGGATAAGGGTCCCTCGCGAGAGGGGTGCACCGAATGAAATAAGGTGCCGTGAACCAACATGGTCTAAGGGAAGGTGACCCCGACAGAAAACCCCTGGTCCTCCTAGTCAGGGGGTTGGACGTGGGGGTAGCTTCCCCACCCTACAAAAAAGGAAATAGCTACAAAAACGCCGACGAAAAGACAAACAGTAATTCCTTTCCTGGAGGAGGAAGGTTCTTCTACCAGAAGATTTATGACGTCCTGTGGTGAAAGCCGGAAGTCTTCGGAAGCCACAGGACTGAGCTGCCTCTCTCTATCCAGGAACACAACCATGGGCACATGGAATGTCAAGACCATGTACCAGAGCGGCAAGGCCGCCCAGATAGCAGCGGAAATGCAAAAGTACAACCTTTCCCTGCTAGGTATCAACGTAAAAGCAGTTCTCCTATATGGAGCACAGACTTGGAGATTGACAAAAACCACTGTCAACAGAGTACAGATCTTCATAAACAGTTACTTACTTACTTACGCCTGTCACCCCTACCCGGGTATAGGCCATCGACGAGAGACCTCCAGCAACTCCTGTCCTGTGCTTCTCCTTCGATTCTACTCCAGGTGGTTCCCAGTCTCTTGATGTCTGCTTGGAGGTCTCGACGCCAGGAGTTTCTCGGCCTACCTCTTTTCCTCTTTCCCTGGGGGTTCCATGACAATGCCTGCCTAGTGATACTGGAAGCTGGCTTTCTCAGACTGTGACCGATCCATCCCCATCTTCTTCGCCCAATTTCATTCTCTGCTGTTATCTGCTCTGTTCTCTCCCAGAGTCTGACGTTGCTGATCTTCTCTGGCCAGTGGATTTTCAAAATTCTTCTAAGGCAACTGTTCATGAAGGTCTGTACTCTGTTGACTGTGGTTTTTGTCAATCTCCATGTCTCTGCTCCATATAGGAGAACTGCTTTTACATTGGAGTTGAAAATGCGGACTTTGGTGTGTTGTGACAGCTCTCTGGAACTCCACACTTTTTTCAACTGGAGAAAGGCTGCTCTGGCTTTACCGATTCGTGCTCTGACATCTGCATCAGTGCCGCCTTTTTTGTCTATGATTCATAAACAGTTGCCTTAGAAGAATTTTGAAAATCCACTGGCCAGAGAAGATCAGCAACGTCAGACTCTGGGAGAGAACAGAGCAGATAACAGCAGAGAATGAAATTGGGCGAAGAAGATGGGGATGGATTGGTCACAGTCTGAGAAAGCCAGCTTCCAGTATCACTAGGCAGGCATTGTCATGGAATCCCCAGGGAAAGAGGAAAAGAGGTAGGCCGAGAAACTCCTGGCGTCGAGACCTCCAAGCAGACATCAAGAGAATGGGAACCACCTGGAGTAAAATCGAAGGAGACTCCGAGAAGCACAGGACAGGAGTCGCTGGAGGTCTCTCGTCGACGGCCTATACCCGGGTAGGGGTGACAGGCGTAAGTAAGTAAGTAAGTAAGTAATGTACACAATGAGCCCCTTGGCAAAACATTGAAAAATCGGTCAGTTACCTTCTGATAGCTAATCCAGACCAAAAAGGTGACTGCCAAGCGTGTAATATGCAAAGAAGTACCCAACGGAGAAAGAAACACGCTTAGAAAAGACGGGTACAACACAATTTATTAATATTTTGGGTAAATACCCTTTGTCAAAATAGACAAACAAACAAACATAGAGATTAGCCGCTACTTATCTTCAATGGCAGAAGGAATGTGGCAACTGAAGGAGGTGACGTAAAATAAAAGAAAAGGAAGAACAAAAGTGCGGAAAAAGTAAAAATGATTAATTGATTGATTGTACATTGCTTAGCGTCCCGACAGCAACAAGGCTTTCTCAGGACGTGCCTGCACTGCTTGTGAAAAAAAAAAATAAACAGAACATTGAATGTATGTTGCCAGCCGGTCAAATACATTAAATAAACCTAACACACGGGGCCTAAATAAAGCTAAGACCATTTAGCAACACACATCCAATATCAAGAGCTACAGGCAGTGCAGACAGTAGGGAGAGTTTTAAAAAGGCAAATACAGGTGAATGGACCTCGGGTAGACAGAAACACATGCCTCAGAATAGAGAGAAAAACTCACCCTGTGGGGCTGACCAGGGTGACCCTTGGAACTAAAAAGTACCTAAC